>JAVIAB010000088.1:54525491-55125491 GCA_032433765.1 Megaustenia siamemsis | reverse complement strand
AAGAGAAAGTTCACATTCAAGATCGCCGGATCTTCTATTCCCACAAGAGAAAGTTCACATTCAAGATTACCGGATCTTCTATTCCCACAAGAGAAAGTTCACATTCAAGATTACCGGATCTTCTATTCCCACAAGAGAAAGTTCACAATCAAGATTACTGGATCTTCTATTCCTACAAGAGAAAGTTCACATTCAAGATTACCGGATCTTCTATTTCCACAAGAGAAAGTTCACATTCAAGATTACCCGATTTTCTATTCCCACAAGAGAAAGTTTACATTCAAGATTACCCGATCTTCTATTCCCACATAAGTAGTTCACATTCAAGATTACCTGATCTTCTTTTCCCACAAGAGAAAGTTTACATTCAAGATTACCGGATCTTCTATTCCCACAAGAGAAAGTTCACATTCAAGGTTACCGGATCTTCTATTCCCACAAGAAAAAGTTCACGTTCAAGATTACCGTATCTTCTGTTCCTACAAAAGAAAGTTCACATTCAAGATTGCCGGATCTTCTATTCCCACAAGAGAAAGTTAAACATTCAAGATTACCGGATCTTCTGTTCCCACAAGAGAAAGTTCACATTCTAGATTACCGGATCTTCTATTCCCACAAGAGAAAGTTCACATTCAAGATTGCCGGATCTTCTATTCCCACAAGAGAAAGTTCACATTCAAGTTTACCGGATCTTTTATTCCCACAAGAGAAAGTTCACATTCAAGATTACCGGATCTTCTTTTCCCACAAGAGAAAGTTCACATTCAAGATCACCGGATCTTCTATTCCCACAAGAGAAAGTTCACATTCAAGATTACCGGATCTTCTATTCCTACTAGAGAAAGTTCTTATTCAGATCACCGGATCTTCTATTCCTACCATAGAAAGTTCACATTCAAGATTAACGGATCTTCTATTCCCACAAGAGAAAGTTCACATTCAAGATCACCGGATCTTCTATTCCTACAAGAGAAAGTTCACATTCAAGATTACCAGATTTTCTATTCCCACAAGAGAAAGTTCACATTCAAGATTACCGGATCTTCTATTCCTACAAGAGAAAGTTCACATTCAAGATTACCCGATCTTCTATTCCTATAAGAGAAAGTTCACATTCAAGATTACCGGATCTTCTATTCCTACAAGAGAAAGTTCACATTCAAGATTACCCGATCTTCTATTCCTACAAGAGAAAGTTCACATTCAAGATTACTGGATCTTCTATTCCCACAAGAGAAAGTTCACATTCAAGATTACCGGATCTTCTATTCCTACAAGAGAAAGTTCACATTCAAGATTACTGGATCTTCTATTCCCATAAGAGAAAGTTCACATTCAAGATTACTGGATCTTCTATACCCACAAGAGAAAGTTCACATTCAAAATTACTGGATCTTCTATTCCCACAAGAGAAAGTTCACATTCAAGATTACCGGATCTTCTATTCCCACAAGAGAAAGTTCACATTCAAGATCACCGGATCTTCTATTCCCACAAGAGAAAGTTCACATTCAAGATCACCGGATCTTCTATTCCCACAAGAGTAAGTTCACATTCAAGATTACCGGATCTTCTATTCCCACAAGAGTAAGTTCACATTCAAGATCGCCGGATCTTCTATTCCCACAAGAGTAAGTTCACATTCAAGATCACCGGATCTTCTATTCCCACAAGAGAAAGTTCACATTCAAGATCACCGGATCTTCTATTCCCACATAAGAAAGTTCACATTCAAGATTACCGGATCTTCTATTCCCACAAGAGAAAGTTCACATTCAAGATTACCGATCTTCTATTCCCACAAGAGAAAGTTCACAATCAAGATTACCGGATCTTCCATTCCCACAAGAGAAAGTTCACATTCAAGATTACCCGATCTTCTATTCCCACAAGAGAAAGTTCACGTTCAAGATTACCGTATCTTATGTTCCTACAAGAGAAAGTTCACATTCAAGATTACCGGATCTTCCATTCCCACAAGAGAAAGTTCACATTCAAGATTATCAGATCTTCTATTCCCACAAGAGAAAGTTCACATTCAAGATTACCGGATCTTCTATTGCTACAAGAGAAAGTTCACATTCATATCACCGGATCTTCTATTCCTACCATAGAAAGTTCACATTCAAGATTACTGGATCTTCTATTCCCACAAGAGAAAGTTCACATTCAAGATTACCGGATCTTCTATTCCACAAGAGAAAGTTCACATTCAAGATTACTGGATCTTCTATTCCCATAAGAGAAAGTTCACATTCAAGATTACTGGATCTTCTATTCCCACAAGAGAAAGTTCACATTCAAGATTACTGGATCTTCTATTCCCACAAGAGAAAGTTCATATTCAAGATCACCGGATCTTCTATTCCCACATAAGAAAGTTCACATTCAAGATTACCGGATCTTCTATTCCTACCATAGAAAGTTCACATTCAAGATTACCGGATCTTCTATTCCCACAAGAGAAAGTTCACATTCAATATCACCGGATCTTCTATTCCCACATAAGAAAGTTCACATTCAAGATTACCGGATCTTCTATTCCCACAAGAGAAAGTTCACATTCAAGATTACCGATCTTCTATTCCCACAAGAGAAAGTTCACAATCAAGATTACCCGATCTTCTATTCCCACAAGAGAAAGTTCACGTTCAAGATTACCGTATCTTATGTTCCTACAAGAGAAAGTTCACATTCAAGATTACCGGATCTTCCATTCCACAAGAGAAAGTTCACATTCAAGATTATCAGATCTTCTATTCCCAAGAGAAAGTTCACATTCAAGATTACCGGATCTTCTATTCCTACAAGAGAAAGTTCATATTCATATCACCGGATCTTCTATTCCTACCATAGAAAGTTCACATTCGAGATTACTTGATCTTCTATTCCCACAAGAGAAAGTTCACATTCAAGATCACCGGATCTTCTATTCCTACAAGAGAAAGTTCACATTCAAGATTACCAGATTTTCTATTCCCACAAGAGAAAGTTCACATTCAAGATTACCGGATCTTCTATTCCTACAAGAGAAAGTTCACATTCAAGATTACCCGATCTTCTATTCCTACAAGAGAAAGTTCACATTCAAGATTACTGGATCTTCTATTCCCACAAGAGAAAGTTCACATCAAGATTACTGGATCTTCTATTCACACAAGAGAAAGTTCACATTCAAGATCACCGGATCTTCTATTCCCATAAGAGAAAGTTCACATTCAAGATTACTGGATCTTCTATTCCCACAAGAGAAAGTTCATATTCAAGATCACCGGATCTTCTATTCCCACATAAGAAAGTTCACATTCAAGATTACCGGATCTTCTATTCCTACCATAGAAAGTTCACATTCAAGATTACCGGATCTTCTATTCCCACAAGAGAAAGTTCACATTCAATATCACCGGATCTTCTATTCCCACATAAGAAAGTTCACATTCAAGATTACCGGATCTTCTATTCCCACAAGAGAAAGTTCACATTCAAGATTACCGATCTTCTATTCCCACAAGAGAAAGTTCACAATCAAGATTACCCGATCTTCTATTCCCACAAGAGAAAGTTCACGTTCAAGATTACCGTATCTTATGTTCCTACAAGAGAAAGTTCACATTCAAGATTACCGGATCTTCCATTCCCACAAGAGAAAGTTCACATTCAAGATTATCAGATCTTCTATTCCCACAAGAGAAAGTTCACATTCAAGATTACCGGATCTTCTATTCCTACAAGAGAAAGTTCATATTCATATCACCGGATCTTCTATTCCTACCATAGAAAGTTCACATTCGAGATTACTGGATCTTCTATTCCCACAAGAGAAAGTTCACATTCAAGATCACCGGATCTTCTATTCCTACAAGAGAAAGTTCACATTCAAGATTACCAGATTTTCTATTCCCACAAGAGAAAGTTCACATTCAAGATTACCGGATCTTCTATTCCTACAAGAGAAAGTTCACATTCAAGATTACCCGATCTTCTATTCCTACAAGAGAAAGTTCACATTCAAGATTACTGGATCTTCTATTCCCACAAGAGAAAGTTCACAATCAAGATTACTGGATCTTCTATTCACACAAGAGAAAGTTCACATTCAAGATCACCGGATCTTCTATTCCCATAAGAGAAAGTTCACATTCAAGATTACTGGATCTTCTATTCCCACAAGCGAAAGTTCACATTCAAGATTACTGGATCTTCTATTCCCACAAGAGAAAGTTCACATTCAAGATCACCGGATCTTCTATTCCCACAAAGAAAGTTCACATTCAAGATTACCGGATCTTCTATTCCCACAAGAGAAAGTTCACATTCAAGATTACCGATCTTCTATTCCCACAAGAGAAAGTTCACAATCAAGATTACCGGATCTTCTATTCCTACAAGAGAAAGTTCACATTCAAGATTACTGGATCTTCTATTCCCACAAGAGAAAGTTCACATTCAAGATTACCGGATCTTCTATTCCCACAAGAAAAAGTTCACATTCAAGATTACCGGATCTTCTATTTCCACAAGAGAAAGTTCACATTCAAGATTACCGGATCTTCTGTTCCCACAAGAGAAAGTTCACATTCAAGATTACCGGATCTTCTGACCCCACAAGAGAAAGTTCACATTCAAGATTGCCGGATCTTCTATTCCCGCAAAAGAAAGTTCACATTCAAGATTACCAGATCTTCTATTCCCACAAGAGAAATTTCACATTCAAGTTCTTCTATTCCCACAAGAGAAAGTTCACATTCAAGATTACCGGATCTTTTATTCCCACAAGAGAAAGTTCACATTCAAGATTACCGGATCTTCTTTTCCCACAAGTGTAAGTTCATATTCAAGATCGCCGGATCTTCTATTCCCACAAGAGTAAGTTCACATTCAAGATCACCGGATCTTCTATTCCCACAAGAGAAAGTTCACATTCAAGATCACCGGATCTTCTATTCCCACATAAGAAAGTTCACATTCAAGATTACCGGATTTTCTATTCCCACAAGAGAAAGTTCACATTCAAGATTACCGGATCTCTTCTATTCCTACAAGAGAAAGTTCACATTCAAGATTACCCGATCTTCTATTCCCACAAGAGAAAGTTCACATTCAAGATTACCGGATCTTCTATTCCTACAAGAGAAAGTTCACATTCAAGATTACCCGATCTTCTATTCCTACAAGAGAAAGTTCACATTCAAGATTACTGGATCTTCTATTCCCACAAGAGAAAGTTCACATTCAAGATTACCGGATCTTCTATTCCTACAAGAGAAAGTTCACATTCAAGATTACTGGATCTTCTATTCCCATAAGAGAAAGTTCACATTCAAGATTACCGGATCTTCTATTCCCACAAGAGAAAGTTCACATTCAAAATTACTGGATCTTCTATTCCCACAAGAGAAAGTTCACATTCAAGATTACCGGATCTTCTATTCCCACAAGAGAAAGTTCACATTCAAGATCACCGGATCTTCTATTCCCACAAGAGAAAGTTCACATTCAAGATCACCGGATCTTCTATTCCCACAAGAGAAAGTTCACATTCAAGATTACCGGATCTTCTATTCCCACAAGAGTAAGTTCACATTCAAGATCGCCGGATCTTCTATTCCCACAAGAGAAAGTTCACATTCAAGATCACCGGATCTTCTATTCCCACAAGAGAAAGTTCACATTCAAGATCACCGGATCTTCTATTCCCACATAAGAAAGTTCACATTCAAGATTACCGGATCTTCTATTCCCACAAGAGAAAGTTCACATTCAAGATTACCGATCTTCTATTCCCACAAGAGAAAGTTCACATTCAAGATTACCGGATCTTCTATTCCCACAAGAGAAAGTTCACATTCAAGATTACCGGATCTTCTATTCCCACAAGAGAAAGTTCACATTCAAGATTACCGTATCTTCTATTCCTACAAGAGAAAGTTCACATTCAAGATTACCGGATCTTCTATTCCCACAAGAGAAAGTTCACATTCAAGATTATCAGATCTTCTATTCCCACAAGAGAAAGTTCACATTCAAGATTACCGGATCTTCTATTCCTACAAGAGAAAGTTCACATTCAAGATCACCGGATCTTCTATTCCTACCATAGAAAGTTCACATTCAAGATTACTGGATCTTCTATTCCCACAAGAGAAAGTTCACATTCAAGATTACCGGATCTTCTATTCCCACAAGAGAAAGTTCACATTCAAGATTACCGGATCTTCTATTCCCACAAGAGAAAGTTCACATTCAAGATTACTGGATCTTCTATTCCCACAAGAGAAAGTTCACATTCAAGATTACTGGATCTTCTATTCCCACAAGAGAAAGTTCACATTCAAGATCACCGGATCTTCTATTCCCACATAGAAAGTTCACATTCAAGATTACCGGATCTTCTATTCCTACAAGAGAAAGTTCACATTCAAGATTACCGGATCTTCTATTCCCACAAGAGAAAGTTCACATTCAAGATCACCGGATCTTCTATTCCCACATAAGAAAGTTCACATTCAAGATTACCGGATCTTCTATTCCCACAAGAGAAAGTTCACATTCAAGATTACCGATCTTCTATTCCCACAAGAGAAAGTTCACATTCAAGATTACCCGATCTTCTATTCCCACAAGAGAAAGTTCACGTTCAAGATTACCGTATCTTATGTTCCTACAAGAGAAAGTTCACATTCAAGATTACCGGATCTTCTATTCCCACAAGAGAAAGTTCACATTCAAGATTATCAGATCTTCTATTCCCACAAGAGAAAGTTCACATTCAAGATTACCGGATCTTCTATTCCTACAAGAGAAAGTTCATATTCATATCACCGGATCTTCTATTCCTACCATAGAAAGTTCACATTCAAGATTACTTGATCTTCTATTCCCACAAGAGAAAGTTCACATTCAAGATCACCGGATCTTCTATTCCCACAAGAGAAAGTTCACATTCAAGATTACCAGATTTTCTATTCCCACAAGAGAAAGTTCACATTCAAGATTACCGGATCTTCTATTCCTACAAGAGAAAGTTCACATTCAAGATTACCCGATCTTCTATTCCTACAAGAGAAAGTTCACATTCAAGATTACCGGATCTTCTATTCCCACAAGAGAAAGTTCACATTCAAGATTACCGGATCTTCTATTCCCACAAGAGAAAGTTCACATTCAAGATTACCGGATCTTCTATTCCCACAAGAGAAAGTTCACATCTTCTATTCCCACAAGAGAAAGTTCACATTCAAGATTACCGGATCTTCTATTCCCAAGAGAAAGATTCACATTCAAGATTACTGGAGAAAGTTCACATTCAAGATTACCCGATCTTCTATTCCACATTCAAGAGAAAGTTCACATTCAAGATTACTGGATCTTCTATTCACAAGAGAAAGTTCACATTCAAGATCACCGATCTTCTATTCCCACAAGAGAAAGTTCACATTCAAGATTACCGGATCTTCTATTCCCACAAGAGAAAGTTCATATTCAAGATCACCGGATCTTCTATTCCCACATAAGAAAGTTCACATTCAAGATTACTCTTCTATTCCTACCATAGAAAGTTCACATTCAAGATTACCGGATCTTCTATTCCCACAAGAGAAAGTTCACATTCAATATCACCGGATCTTCTATTCCCACATAAGAAAGTTCACATTCAAGATTACCGGATCTTCTATTCCCACAAGAGAAAGTTCACATTCAAGATTACCGATCTTCTATTCCCACAAGAGAAAGTTCACAATCAAGATTACCCGATCTTCTATTCCCACAAGAGAAAGTTCACGTTCAAGATTACCGTATCTTATGTTCCTACAAGAGAAAGTTCACATTCAAGATTACCGGATCTTCCATTCCCACAAGAGAAAGTTCACATTCAAGATTATCAGATCTTCTATTCCCACAAGAGAAAGTTCACATTCAAGATTACCGGATCTTCTATTCCTACAAGAGAAAGTTCATATTCATATCACCGGATCTTCTATTCCTACCATAGAAAGTTCACATTCGAGATTACTGGATCTTCTATTCCCACAAGAGAAAGTTCACATTCAAGATCACCGGATCTTCTATTCCTACAAGAGAAAGTTCACATTCAAGATTACCAGATTTTCTATTCCCACAAGAGAAAGTTCACATTCAAGATTACCGGATCTTCTATTCCTACAAGAGAAAGTTCACATTCAAGATTACCCGATCTTCTATTCCTACAAGAGAAAGTTCACATTCAAGATTACTGGATCTTCTATTCCCACAAGAGAAAGTTCACAATCAAGATTACTGGATCTTCTATTCACACAAGAGAAAGTTCACATTCAAGATCACCGGATCTTCTATTCCCATAAGAGAAAGTTCACATTCAAGATTACTGGATCTTCTATTCCCACAAGCGAAAGTTCACATTCAAGATTACTGGATCTTCTATTCCCACAAGAGAAAGTTCACATTCAAGATCACCGGATCTTCTATTCCCACATAAGAAAGTTCACATTCAAGATTACCGGATCTTCTATTCCCACAAGAGAAAGTTCACATTCAAGATTACCGATCTTCTATTCCCACAAGAGAAAGTTCACAATCAAGATTACCGGATCTTCTATTCCTACAAGAGAAAGTTCACATTCAAGATTACTGGATCTTCTATTCCCACAAGAGAAAGTTCACATTCAAGATTACCGGATCTTCTATTCCCACAAGAAAAAGTTCACATTCAAGATTACCGGATCTTCTATTTCCACAAGAGAAAGTTCACATTCAAGATTACCGGATCTTCTGTTCCCACAAGAGAAAGTTCACATTCAAGATTACCGGATCTTCTGACCCCACAAGAGAAAGTTCACATTCAAGATTGCCGGATCTTCTATTCCCGCAAAAGAAAGTTCACATTCAAGATTACCAGATCTTCTATTCCCACAAGAGAAATTTCACATTCAAGTTCTTCTATTCCCACAAGAGAAAGTTCACATTCAAGATTACCGGATCTTTTATTCCCACAAGAGAAAGTTCACATTCAAGATTACCGGATCTTCTTTTCCCACAAGTGTAAGTTCATATTCAAGATCGCCGGATCTTCTATTCCCACAAGAGTAAGTTCACATTCAAGATCACCGGATCTTCTATTCCCACAAGAGAAAGTTCACATTCAAGATCACCGGATCTTCTATTCCCACATAAGAAAGTTCACATTCAAGATTACCGGATCTTCTATTCCCACAAGAGAAAGTTCACATTCAAGATTACCGATCTTCTATTCCCACAAGAGAAAGTTCACAATCAAGATTACCGGATCTTCCATTCCCACAAGAGAAAGTTCACATTCAAGATTACCCGATCTTCTATTCCCACAAGAGAAAGTTCACGTTCAAGATTACCGTATCTTATGTTCCTACAAGAGAAAGTTCACATTCAAGATTACCGGATCTTCCATTCCCACAAGAGAAAGTTCACATTCAAGATTATCAGATCTTCTATTCCCACAAGAGAAAGTTCACATTCAAGATTACCGGATCTTCTATTCCTACAAGAGAAAGTTCACATTCATATCACCGGATCTTCTATTCCTACCATAGAAAGTTCACATTCAAGATTACTGGATCTTCTATTCCCACAAGAGAAAGTTCACATTCAAGATCACCGGATCTTCTATTCCTACAAAAGAAAGTTCACATTCAAGATTACCAGATTTTCTATTCCCACAAGAGAAAGTTCACATTCAAGATTACCGGATCTTCTATTCCTACAAGAGAAAGTTCACATTCAAGATTACCCGATCTTCTATTCCTACAAGAGAAAGTTCACATTCAAGATTACTGGATCTTCTATTCCCACAAGAGAAAGTTCACATTCAAGATTACCGGATCTTCTATTCCCACAAGAGAAAGCTCACATTCAAGATTACTGGATCTTCTATTCCCATAAGAGAAAGTTCACATTCAAGATTGCTGGATCTTCTATTCCCAGAAGAGAAAGTTCACATTCAAGATTACTGGATCTTCTATTCCCACAAGAGAAAGTTCACATTCAAGATCACCGGATCTTCTATTCCCACGTAAGAAAGTTCACATTCAAGATTACCGGATCTTCTATTCCTACCATAGAAAGTTCACATTCAAGAATACCGGATCTTCTATTCCCACAAGAGAAAGTTCACATTCAAGATCACCGGATCTTCTATTCCCACATAAGAAAGTTCACATTCAAGATTACCGGATCTTCTATTCCCACAAGAGAAAGTTCACATTCAAGATTACCGATCTTCCATTCCCACAAGAGAAAGTTCACATTCAAGATTACCCGATCTTCTATTCCCACAAGAGAAAGTTCACGTTCAAGATTACCGTATCTTATGTTCCTACAAGAGAAAGTTCACATTCAAGATTACCGGATCTTCCATTCCCACAAGAGAAAGTTCACATTCAAGATTATCAGATCTTCTATTCCCACAAGAGAAAGTTCACATTCAAGATTACCGGATCTTCTATTCCTACAAGAGAAAGTTCACATTCATATCACCGGATCTTCTATTCCTACCATAGAATATTCACATTCGAGATTACTGGATCTTCTATTCCCACAAGAGAAAGTTCACATTCAAGATCACCGGATCTTCTATTCCTACAAGAGAAAGTTCACATTCAAGATTACCAGATTTTCTATTCCCACAAGAGAAAGTTCACATTCAAGATTACCGGATCTTCTATTCCTACAAGAGAAAGTTCACATTCAAGATTACCCGATCTTCTATTCCTACAAGAGAAAGTTCACATTCAAGATTACCCGATCTTCTATTCCCACAAGAGAAAGTTCACATTCAAAATTACTGGATCTTCTATTCCCACAAGAGAAAGTTCACATTCAAGATCACCGGATCTTCTATTTCCACAAGAGAAAGTTCACATTCAAGATTACCGGATCTTCTGTTCCCACAAGAGAAAGTTCACATTCAAGATTACCAGATCTTCTGACCCCACAAGAGAAAGTTCACATTCAAGATTGCCGGATCTTCTATTCCCGCAAGAGAAAGTTCACATTCAAGATTACCAGATCTTCTATTCCCACAAGAGAAATTTCACATTCAAGTTCTTCTATTCCCACAAGAGAAAGTTCACATTCAAGATTACCGGATCTTTTATTCCCACAAGAGAAAGTTCACATTCAAGATTACCGGATCTTCTTTTCCCACAAGAGAAAGTTCATATTCAAGATCACCGGATCTTCTATTCCCACAAGAGAAAGTTCACATTCAAGATTATCAGATCTTCTATTCCCACAAGAGAAATTTCACATTCAAGATTACCGGATCTTCTATTCCTACAAGAGAAAGTTCACATTCAGATCACCGGATCTTCTATTCCTACCATAGAAAGTTCACATTCAAGATTACCGGATCTTCTATTCCCACAAGAGAAAGTTCACATTCAAGATTACTGGATCTTCTATTCCCACAAGAGAAAGTTCACATTCAAGATTACCGGATCTTCTATTCCCACAAGAGTAAGTTCACATTCAAGATTACCGGATCTTCTATTCCCACAAGAGAAAGTTCACATTCAGATCACCGGATCTTCTATTCCTACCATAGAAAGTTCACATTCAAGATTACCGGATCTTCTATTCCCACAAGAGAAAGTTCACAATCAAGATTACCGGATCTTCTTTTCCCACAAGAGAAAGTTCACATTCAAGATTACCGGATCTTCCATTCCCACAAGAGAAAGTTCACATTCAAGATTACCCGATCTTCTATTCCCACAAGAGAAAGTTCACGTTCAAGATTACCGTATCTTATGTTCTTACAAGAGAAAGTTCACATTCAAGATTGCCGGATCTTCTATTCCCACAAGAGAAAGTTCACATTCAAGATTACCAGATCTTCTATTCCCACAAGAGAAATTTCACATTCAAGTTCTTCTATTCCCACAAGAGAAAGTTCACATTCAAGATTACCGGATCTTTTATTCCCACAAGAGAAAGTTCACATTCAAGATTACCGGATCTTCTTTTCCCACAAGAGAAAGTTCACATTCAAGATTACCGGATCTTCTATTCCTACAAGAGGAAGTTCACATTCAGATCACCGGATCTTCTATTCCTACCATGGAAAGTTCACATTCAAGATTACCGGATCTTCTATTCCCACAAGAGAAAGTTCACATTCAAGATTACTGGATCTTCTATTCCCACAAGAGAAAGTTCACATTCAAGATTACCGGATCTTCTATTCCCACAAGAGAAAGTTCACATTCAAGATCACCGGATCTTCTATTCCCACAAGAGAAAGTTCACATTCAAGATCACCGGATCTTCTATTCCCACAAGAGTAAGTTCACATTCAAGATTACCGGATCTTCTATTCCCACAAGAGTAAGTTCACATTCAAGATCACCGGATCTTCTATTCCCACAAGAGAAAGTTCACATTCAAGATCACCGGATCGTCTATTCCCACATAAGAAAGTTCACATTCAAGATTACCGGATCTTCTATTCCCACAAGAGAAAGTTCACATTCAAGATTACCGGATCTTCTATTCCCACAAGAGAAAGTTCACATTCAAGATTACTGGATCTTCTATTCCCATAAGAGAAAGTTCACATTCAAGATTACTGGATCTTCTATTCCCACAAGAGAAAGTTCACATTCAAGATTACTGGATCTTCTATTCCCACAAGAGAAAGTTCACATTCAAGATTACCGGATCTTCTATTCCCACAAGAGAAAGTTCACATTCAAGATTACTGGATCTTCTATTCCCACAAGAGAAAGTTCACATTCAAGATTGCCGGATATTCTATTCCCACAAGAGAAAGTTCACATTCAAGATTACCGGATCTTCTATTCCCACAAGAGAAAGTTCACATTCAAGATCACCGGATCTTCTATTCCCACATAAGAAAGTTCACATTCAAGATTACCGGATCTTCTATTCCTACCATAGAAAGTTCACATTCAAGATTACCGGATCTTCTATTTCCACAAGAGAAAGTTTACATTCAAGATTACCGGATCTTCTATTCCCACAAGAGAAAGTTCACATTCAAGGTTACCGGATCTTCTATTCCCACAAGAAAAAGTTCACGTTCAAGATTACCAGATCTTCTGTTCCTACAAGAGAAAGTTCACATTCAAGATTGCCGGATCTTCTATTCCCACAAGAGAAAGTTCACATTCAAGATTACCGATCTTCTATTCCCACTAGAGAAAGTTCACAATCAAGATTACCGGATCTTCTATTCCTACAAGAGAAAGTTCACATTCAAGATTACTGGATCTTCTATTCCCACAAGAGAAAGTTCACATTCAAGATTACCGGATCTTCTATTCCCACAAGAGAAAGTTCACATTCAAGATTACCGGATCTTCTATTTCCACAAGAGAAAGTTCACATTCAAGATTACCGGATCTTCTGTTCCCACAAGAGAAAGTTCACATTCAAGATTACCGGATCTTCTGACCCCACAAGAGAAAGTTCACATTCAAGATTGCCGGATCTTCTATTCCCGCAAGAGAAAGTTCACATTCAAGATTACCAGATCTTCTATTCCCACAAGATAAATTTCACCTTCAAGTTCTTCTATTCCCACAAGAGAAAGTTCACATTCAAGATTACCGGATCTTTTATTCCCACAAGAGAAAGTTCACATTCAAGATTACCGGATCTTCTTTTCCCACAAGAGAAAGTTCATATTCAAGATCACCGGATCTTCTATTCCCACAAGAGAAAGTTCACATTCAAGATTATCAGATCTTCTATTCCCACAAGAGAAATTTCACATTCAAGATTACCGGATCTTCTATTCCTACAAGAGAAAGTTCACATTCAGATCACCGGATCTTCTATTCCTACCATAGAAAGTTCGCATTCAAGATTACCGGATCTTCTATTCCCACAAGAGAAAGTTCACATTCAAGATTACCGGATCTTCTATTCCTACAAGAGAAAGTTCACATTCAGATCACCGGATCTTCTATTCCTACCATAGAAAGTTCGCATTCAAGATTACCGGATCTTCTATTCCCACAAGAGAAAGTTCACATTCAAGATTACTGGATCTTCTATTCCCACAAGAGAAAGTTCACATTCAGAACACCGGATCTTCTATTCCTACCATAGAAAGTTCACATTCAAGATTACTGGATCTTCTATTCCCACAAGAGAAAGTTCACATTCAAGATTACCGGATCTTCTATTCCCACAAGAGAAAGTTCACATTCAAGATCGCCGGATCTTCTATTCCCACAAGAGAAAGTTCACATTCAAGATCATCGGATCTTCTATTCCCACAAGAGTAAGTTCACATTCAAGATTACCGGATCTTCTATTCCCACAAGAGAAAGTTCACATTCAGATCACCGGATCTTCTATTCCTACCATAGAAAGTTCACATTCAAGATTACCGGATCTTCTATTCCCACAAGAGAAAGTTCACAATCAAGATTACCGGATCTTCTTTTCCCACAAGAGAAAGTTCACATTCAAGATTACCGGATCTTCCATTCCCACAAGAGAAAGTTCACATTCAAGATTACCCGATCTTCTATTCACACAAGAGAAAGTTCACGTTCAAGATTACCGTATCTTATTTTCTTACAAGAGAAAGTTCACATTCAAGATTGCCGGATCTTCTATTCCCACAAGAGAAAGTTCACATTCAAGATTACCAGATCTTCTATTCCCACAAGAGAAATTTCCCATTCAAGTTCTTCTATTCCCACAAGAGAAAGTTCACATTCAAGATTACCGGATCTTTTATTCCCACAAGAGAAAGTTCACATTCAAGATTACCGGATCTTCTTTTCCCACAAGAGAAAGTTCACATTCAAGATCACCGCATCTTCTATTCCCACAAGAGAAAGTTCACATTCAAGATTACTGGATCTTCTATTCCTACAAGAGAAAGTTCACATTCAGATCACCGGATCTTCTATTCCTACCATGGAAAGTTCACATTCAAGATTACCGGATCTTCTATTCCCACAAGAGAAAGTTCACATTCAAGATTACTGGATCTTCTATTCCCACAAGAGAAAGTTCACATTCAAGATTACCGGATCTTCTATTCCCACAAGAGAAAGTTCACATTCAAGATCACCGGATCTTCTATTCCCACAAGAGTAAGTTCACATTCAAGATTACCGGATCTTCTATTCCCACAAGAGTAAGTTCACATTCAAGATCACCGGATCTTCTATTCCCACAAGAGAAAGTTCACATTCAAGATCACCGGATCGTCTATTCCCACATAAGAAAGTTCACATTCAAGATTACCGGATCTTCTATTCCCACAAGAGAAAGTTCACATTCAAGATTACCGGATCTTCTATTCCCACAAGAGAAAGTTCACATTCAAGATTACTGGATCTTCTATTCCCATAAGAGAAAGTTCACATTCAAGATTACTGGATCTTCTATTCCCACAAGAGAAAGTTCACATTCAAGATTACTGGATCTTCTATTCCCACAAGAGAAAGTTCACATTCACGATTACCGGATCTTCTATTCCCACAAGAGAAAGTTCACATTCAAGATTACTGGATCTTCTATTCCCACAAGAGAAAGTTCACATTCAAGATTACCGGATATTCTATTCCCACAAGAGAAAGTTCACATTCAAGATTACCGGATCTTCTATTCCCACAAGAGAAAGTTCACATTCAAGATTAGCGGATCTTCTATTTCCACAAGAGAAAGTTCACATTCAAGATTACCCGATTTTCTATTCCCACAAGAGAAAGTTCACATTCAAGATTACCGGATCTTCTATTCCCACAAGAGAAAGTTTACATTCAAGATTACCGAATCTTCTATTCCCACAAGAGAAAGTTCACATTCAAGGTTACCGGATCTTCTATTCCCACAAGAAAAAGTTCACGTTCAAGATTACCGGATCTTCTGTTCCTACAAGAGAAAGTTCACATTCAAGATTGCCGGATCTTCTATTCCCACAAGAGAAAGTTCACATTCAAGATTACCGGATCTTCTGTTCCCACAAGAGAAAGTTCACATTCAAGATTACCGGATCTTCTGACCCCACAAGAGAAAGTTCACATTCAAGATTGCCGGATCTTCTATTCCCGCAAGAGAAAGTTCACATTCAAGATTACCAGATCTTCTATTCCCACAAGAGAAATTTCACATTCAAGTTCTTCTATTCCCACATAAGAAAGTTCACATTCAAGATTACCGTATCTTTTATTCCCACAAGAGAAAGTTCACATTCAAGATTCCCGGATCTTCTTTTCCCACAAGAGAAAGTTCACATTCAAGATCACCGGATCTTCTATTCCCACAAGAGAATGTTCACATTCAAGATTATCAGATCTTCTATTCCCACCAGAGAAATTTCACATTCAAAATTACCGGATCTTCTATTCCTACAAGAGAAAGTTCACATTCAGATCACCGGATCTTCTATTCCTACCATAGAAAGTTCACATTCAAGATTACCGGATCTTCTATTCCCACAAGAGAAAGTTCACATTTAAGATTTCTGGATCTTCTATTCCCACAAGAGAAAGTTCACATTCAAGATTACCGGATCTTCTATTCCCACAAGAGAAAGTTCACATTCAAGATCACCGGATCTTCTATTCCCACAAGAGAAAGTTCACATTCAAGATCACCGGATCTTCTATTCCCACAAGAGTAAGTTCACTTTCAAGATTACCGGATCTTCTATTCCCACAAGAGAAAGTTCACATTCAGATCACCGGATTTTCTATTCCCACAAAAGAAAGTTCACATTCAAGATTACCGGATCTTCTATTCCCACAAGAGAAAGTTCACATTTAAGATTACTGGATCTTCTATTCCCACAAGAGTAAGTTCACATTCAAGATCACCGGATCTTCTATTCCCACAAGAGTAAGTTCACATTCAAGATCACCGGATCTTCTATTCCCACAAGAGAAAGTTCACATTCAAGATCACCGGATCTTCTATTCCCACAAGAGAAAGTTCACATTCAAGATTACCGGATCTTCTATTCCCACAAGAGAAAGTTCACATTCAAGATTACCGGATCTTCTATTCCCACAAGAGAAAGTTCACAATCAAGATTGCCGGATCTTCTATTCCCACAAGAGAAAGTTCACATTCAAGATTACCGGATCTTCCATTCCCACAAGAGAAAGTTCCCATTCAAGATTACCCGATCTTCTATTCCCACAAGAGAAAGTTCACGTTCAAGATTACCGTATCTTATGTTCCTACAAGAGAAAGTTCACATTCAAGATTGCCGGATCTTCTATTCCCACAAGAGAAAGTTCACATTCAAGATTACCAGATCTTCTATTCCCACAAGAGAAATTTCACATTCAAGTTCTTCTATTCCCACAAGAGAAAGTTCACATTCAAGATTACCGGATCTTTTATTACCACAAGAGAAAGTTCACATTCAAGATTACCGGATCTTCTTTTCCCACAAGAGAAAGTTCACATTCAAGATCACCGGATCTTCTATTCCCACAAGAGAAAGTTCACATTCAAGATTACCGGATCTTCTATTCCTACAAGAGAAAGTTCACATTCAGATCACCGGATCTTCTATTCCTACCATAGAAAGTTCACATTCAAGATTACCGGATCTTCTATTCCCACAAGAGAAAGTTCACATTCAAGATTACTGGATCTTCTATTCCCACAAGAGAAAGTTCACATTCAAGATTACCGGATCTTCTATTCCCACAAGAGAAAGTTCACATTCAAGATCACCGGATCTTCTATTCCCACAAGAGAAAGTTCACATTCAAGATCACCGGATCTTCTATTCCCACAAGAGTAAGTTCACATTCAAGATTACCGGATCTTCTATTCCCACAAGAGTAAGTTCACATTCAAGATCACCGGATCTTCTATTCCCACAAGAGAAAGTTCACATTCAAGATCACCGGATCTTCTATTCCCACATAAGAAAGTTCACATTCAAGATTACCGGATCTTCTATTCCCACAAGAGAAAGTTCACATTCAAGATTACCGGATCTTCTATTCCCACAAGAGAAAGTTGACATTCAAGATTACTGGATCTTCTATTCCCACAAGAGAAAGTTCACATTCAAGATTACTGGATCTTCTATTCCCACAAGAGAAAGTTCACATTCAAGATTACTGGATCTTCTATTCCCACAAGAGAAAGTTCACATTCAAGATTACCGGATCTTCTATTCCCACAAGAGAAAGTTCACATTCAAGATTACTGGATCTTCTATTCCCACAAGAGAAAGTTCACATTCAAGATTACCGGATCTTCTATTCCCACAAGAGAAAGTTCACATTCAAGATCACCGGATCTTCTATTCCCACAAGAGAAAGTTCACATTCAAGATCACCGGATCTTCTATTCCCACAAGAGTAAGTTCACATTCAAGATTACCGGATCTTCTATTCCCACAAGAGTAAGTTCACATTCAAGATCACCGGATCTTCTATTCCCACAAGAGTAAGTTCACATTCAAGATCACCGGATCTTCTATTCCCACAAGAGAAAGTTCACATTCAAGATCACCGGATCTTCTATTCCCACAAGAGAAAGTTCACATTCAAGATTACCGGATCTTCTATTCCCACAAGAGAAAGTTCACATTCAAGATTACCGGATCTTCTATTCCCACAAGAGAAAGTTCACAATCAAGATTACCGGATCTTCTATTCCCACAAGAGAAAGTTCACGTTCAAGATTACCGTATCTTATGTTCCTACAAGAGAAAGTTCACATTCAAGATTACCGGATCTTCCATCCCCACAAGAGAAAATTCACATTCAAGATCACCGGTTCTTCTATTCCCACAAGAGTAAGTTCACATTCAAGATCACCGGATCTTCTATTCCCACAAGAGAAAGTTCACATTCAAGATTACCGGATCTTCCATTCCCACAAGAGAAAGTTCACATTCAAGATTACCCGATCTTCTATTCCCACAAGAGAAAGTTCACGTTCAAGATTAAAGTATCTTATGTTCCCACAAGAGAAAGTTCACATTCAAGATTACCGGATCTTCTATTCCCACAAGAGAAAGTTCACATTCAAGATTACCCGATTTTCTATTCCCACAAGAGAAAGTTCACATTCAAGATTACCCGATCTTCTATTCCCACAAGAGTAGTTCACATTCAAGATTACCGGATCTTCTATTCCCACAAGAGAAAGTTTACATTCAAGATTACTGGATCTTCTATTCCCACAAGAGAAAGTTCACATTCAAGATTACCAGATCTTCTGTTCCCACAAGAGAAAGTTCACATTCAAGATTACCGGATCTTCTATTCCCACAAGAGAAAGTTCACATTCAAGATTACCGGATCTTCTATTCCCACAAGAGAAAGTTCACATTCAAGATTACTGGATCTTCTATTCCCATAAGAGAAAGTTCACATTCAAGATTACTGGATCTTCTATTCCCACAAGAGAAAGTTCACATTCAAGATTACTGGATCTTCTATTCCCACAAGAGAAAGTTCACATTCAAGATTACCGTATCTTATGTTCCTACAAGAGTAAGTTCACATTCAAGATTACCGGATCTTCCATCCCCACAAGAGAAAATTCACATTCAAGATTACTGGATCTTCTATTCCCACAAGAGAAAGTTCACGTTCAAGTTTACCGTATCTTATGTTCCTACAAGAGAAAGTTCACATTCAAAATCACCGGATCTTCTATTCCCACAAGAGTAAGTTCACATTCAAGATCACCGGTTCTTCTATTCCCACAAGAGTAAGTTCACATTCAAGATCACCGGATCTTCTATTCCCACAAGAGAAAGTTCCCATTCAAGATCACCGGATCTTCTATTCCCACATAAGAAAGTTCACATTCAAGATTACCGGATCTTCTATTCCCACAAGAGAAAGTTCACATTCAAGATTACCGGATCTTCCATTCCCACAAGAGAAAGTTCACATTCAAGATTACCCGATCTTCTATTCCCACAAGAGAAAGTTCACGTTCAAGATTAAAGTATCTTATGTTCCTACAGGAGAAAGTTCACATTCAAGATTACCGGATCTACCATCCCCACAAGAGAAAATTCACATTCAAGATTACCAGATCTTCTGTTCCCACAAGAGAAAGTTCACATTCAAGATTACCAGATCTTCTGTTCCCACAAGAGAATGTTCACATTCAAGATTACCGGATCTTCTGACCCCACAAGAGAAAGTTCACATTCAAGATTGCCGGATCTTCTATTCCCACAAGAGAAAGTTCACATTCAAGATTACCAGATCTACTATTCCCACAAGAGAAATTTCACATTCAAGTTCTTCTATTCCCACAAGAGAAAGTTCACATTCAAGATTACCGGATCTTTTATTCCCACAAGAGAAAGTTCACATTCAAGATTACCGGATCTTCTTTTCCCACAAGAGAAAGTTCACATTCAAGATTTCTGGATCTTCTATTCCCACAAGAGAAAGTTCACATTCAAGATCACCGGATCTTCTATTCCCACAAGAGTAAGTTCACATTCAAGATTACCGGATCTTCTATTCCCACAAGAGAAAGTTCACATTCAGATCACCGGATCTTCTATTCCTACCATAGAAAGTTCACATTCAAGATTACCGGATCTTCTATTCCCACAAGAGAAAGTTCACATTCAAGATTACTGGATCTTCTATTCCCACAAGAGAAAGTTCACATTCAAGATTACCGGATCTTCTATTCCCACAAGAGAAAGTTCACATTCAAGATCACCGGATGTTCTATTCCCACAAGAGAAAGTTCACATTCAAGATCACCGGATCTTCTATTCCCACATAAGAAAGTTCACATTCAAGATTAAAGTATCTTATGTTCCTACAGGAGAAAGTTCACATTCAAGATTACCGGATCTTCCATCCCCACAAGAGAAAATTCACATTCAAGATTACCGGATCTTCCATTCCCACAAGAGAAAGTTCACATTCAAGATTACCCGATTTTCTATTCCCACAAGAGAAAGTTCACATTCAAGATTACCCGATCTTCTATTCCCACAAGAGTAGTTCACATTCAAGATTACCGGATCTTCTATTCCCACAAGAGAGAGTTCACATTCAAGATTACCAGATCTTCTGTTCCCACAAGAGAATGTTCACATTCAAGATTACCGGATCTTCTGACCCCACAAGAGAAAGTTCACATTCAAGATTGCCGGATCTTCTATTCCCACAAGAGAAAGTTCACATTCAAGATTACCAGATCTTCTATTCCCACAAGAGAAATTTCACATTCAAGTTCTTCTATTCCCACAAGAGAAAGTTCACATTCAAGATTACCGGATCTTTTATTCCCACAAGAGAAAGTTCACATTCAAGATTACCGGATCTTCTTTTCCCACAAGAGAAAGTTCACATTCAAGATTTCTGGATCTTCTATTCCCACAAGAGATAGTTCACATTCAAGATTACCGGATCTTCTATTCCCACAAGAGAAAGTTCACATTCAAGATCACCGGATCTTCTATTTCCACAAGAGAAAGTTCACATTCAAGATCACCGGATCTTCTATTCCCACAAGAGTAAGTTCACATTCAAGATTACCGGATCTTCTATTCCCACAAGAGAAAGTTCACATTCAGATCACCGTATCTTCTATTCCTGCCATAGAAAGTTCACATTCAAGATTACCGGATCTTCTATTCCCACAAGAGAAAGTTCACATTCAAGATTACTGGATCTTCTATTCCCACAAGAGAAAGTTCACATTCAAGATTACCGGATCTTCTATTCCCACAAGAGAAAGTTCACATTCAAGATCACCGGATGTTCTATTCCCACAAGAGAAAGTTCACATTCAAGATCACCGGATCTTCTATTCCCACATAAGAAAGTTCACATTCAAGATTACCGGATCTTCTATTCCCACAAGAGAAAGTTCACATTCAAGATTACCGGATCTTCTATTCCCACAAGAGAAAGTTCACATTCAAGATTACTGGATCTTCTATTCCCATAAGAGAAAGTTCACATTCAAGATTACTGGATCTTCTATTCCCACAAGAGAAAGTTCACATTCAAGATTACCGGATCTTCTATTCCCACAAGAGAAAGTTCACATTCAAGATTACCGGATCTTCTATTCCCACAAGAGAAAGTTCACATTCAAGATCACCGGATCTTCTATTCCCACAAAAGAAAGTTCACATTCAAGATCACCGGATCTTCTATTCCCACAAGAGTAAGTTCACATTCAAGATTACCGGATCTTCTATTCCCACAAGAGTAAGTTCACATTCAAGATCACCGGATCTTCTATTCCCACAAGAGTAAGTTCACATTCAAGATCACCGGATCTTCTATTCCCACAAGAGAAAGTTCACATTCAAGATCACCGGATCTTCTATTCCCACAAGAGAAAGTTCACATTCAAGATTACCGGATCTTCTATTCCCACAAGAGAAAGTTCACATTCAAGATTACTGGATCTTCTATTCCCACAAGAGAAAGTTCACATTCAAGATTACTGGATATTCTATTCCCACAAGAGAAAGTTCACATTCAAGATTACCGGATCTTCTATTCCCACAAGAGTAAGTTCACATTCAAGATTACTGGATCTTCTATTCCCACAAGAGAAAGTTCACATTCAAGATTACCGGATCTTCTATTCCCACAAGAGAAAGTTCACATTCCAGATCACCGGATCTTCTATTCCCACAAGAGAAAGTTCATATTCAAGATCACCGGATCTTCTATTCCCACAAGAGTAAGTTCACATTCAAGATTACCGGATCTTCTATTCCCACAAGAGTAAGTTCACATTCAAGATCACCGGATATTCTATTCCCACAAGAGTAAGTTCACATTCAAGATCACCGGATCTTCTATTCCCACAAGAGAAAGTTCACATTCAAGATCACCGGATCTTCTATTCCCACAAGAGAAAGTTCACATTCAAGATCACCGGATCTTCTATTCCCACAAGAGAAAGTTCACATTCAAGATTACCGGATCTTCTATTCCCACAAGAGAAAGTTCACATTCAAGATTACCCGATCTTCTATTCCCACAAGAGAAAGTTCACATTCAAGATTACCCGATTTTCTATTCCCACAAGAGAAAGTTCACATTCAAGATTACCCGATCTTCTATTCCCACAAGAGTAGTTCACATTCAAGATTACCGGATCTTCTATTCCCACAAGAGAAAGTTTACATTCAAGATTACCGGATCTTCTATTCCCACAAGAGAAAGTTCACATTCAAGATTACCAGATCTTCTGTTCCCACAAGAGAAAGTTCACATTCAAGATTACCGGATCTTCTGACCCCACAAGAGAAAGTTCACATTCAAGATTGCCGGATCTTCTATTCCCACAAGAGAAAGTTCACATTCAAGATTACCAGATCTTCTATTCCCACAAGAGAAATTTCACATTCAATTTCTTCTATTCCCACAAGAGAAAGTTCACATTCAAGATTACCGGATCTTTTATTCCCACAAGAGAAAGTTCACATTCAAGATTGCCGGATCTTCTTTTCCCACAAGAGAAAGTTCACATTCAAGATCACCGGATCTTCTATTCCCACAAGAGAAAGTTCACATTCAAGATTATCAGATCTTCTATTCCCACAAGAGAAAGTTCACATTCAAGATTACCGGATCTTCTTTTCCTACAAGAGAAAGTTCACATTCAGATCACCGGATCTTCTATTCCTACCATAGAAAGTTCACATTCAAGATTACCGGATCTTCTATTCCCACAAGAGAAAGTTCACATTCAAGATTACCGGATCTTCTATTCCTACAAGAGAAAGTTCACATTCAAGATTACCAGATTTTCTATTCCCACAAGAGAAAGTTCACATTCAAGATTACCGGATCTTCTATTCCCACAAGAGAAAGTTCACATTCAATATTACCGGATCTTCTATTCCCACAAGAGAAAGTTCACATTCAAGATTACCCGATCTTCTATTCCCACAAGAGAAAGTTCACATTCAAGATTACCCGATCTTCTATTCCCACAAGAGAAAGTTCACATTCAAGATTACCCGATCTTCTATTCCCACAAGAGAAAGTTCACATTCAAGATTACCCGATCGTCTATTCCCTCAAGAAATCTTGTCAATCAAATGAACCTGTTTCAGGTTCTCGAAGAGTATACATTCACTAAAGTATAGTTATAGTTAGTCGAAGGCCCGGTATCACTGCAAACGAATTAAAATCCATAATTGCTCGACAGCCCGTGCCAGTGGAATCATCTGAAATAACATCTCATCTCACGAAAGGATGCACAAAAAAGAAAGGCACCTGCAGTCACCATGATAGCAGCCACAGTACATGCCAAATGACGTAAGGCGTGGTCGCACCGAAAGTGAACGCAGCCGAACTGTCCTTCGTCATACGATACCCATCATTCATCGCAATCGGAAACACGATTCAGATGAAAAACCCAGCTCACGGTGTGAACAGAGCATTAAACTCAGTAGCTCCAACAGCAAGACGTACTTGCATTGTGAGGAAACTGCAACAAGGAACACTTTTCAAACTGAGCCGCAACGGTTCCTGTCGCCTATCCACCATTTTGACCGGAATTAAAGTAAATATTTTAAGTAGAAATATTAGAAGCTACCTTATTCTTTAATATGCTCGACATAGCCATTCCATATTTGACAGCCAACTCCGATTCGTGTACGTCACTTCCTCATTTGGTGATAATTTCCTTTTTCAGTTCTGGCGTGGTCACTGCATTTGTTTCTGTTCAAATGATCAAACACTGGGAACTATCCTGCAAATCTTTATCAATGTGATTGTTATTTTAAAAGTAAAACAGAAGCTGAAGAAAAAAAATTGTAATAAAAAAAACAACACTTTAAAAACAAACATTTAATTTGATGATGATCACTAAACAGAAGTCATAGATCAGCTAACCATGTGACTATTTCCGGTGACTTGCATGTAGAGTGAAACTTTTGCTTCAGATTCAGACCTGATTTTATTCCACGTTTTAATTGAGGCCCAATACATTTTTCTTTTTTATTTGAACCCGATGAGATTCAGTCCGCTGTATATGAATATGTTAATAATGCCAGATTAGCTATGCATGTGGCAAATAAAGGATATAATTGACCAGCAATAAAACAGAATTGATGTTAATACCACGTTATTGATGCAAGTTACAAAAAAGATCAGATATGCCCAAAAAACAATGAAACAGATCATCTTAGATGGCATATACATCAGGATATATGGCGTCTGCAGCAATATGTGCAGGAAATATGAGCTTGTAACAAAATTATGAGCAGCTTTTTCTGCCGGCTTTTAGAATGAGTTATTATCACTGGATGTCAGGAAATATTGGATGGACAAATGTGGGCATGCTGAACGAGATGAAGCGCGGAAGAAAACCAGAATGTTATTAAATGGAATACAGATTTGTCGTGTCATATTTGATGATACGTGACACACGGAGGTCTACAAAAGAGATTACTCTGAGGCTCACCTCAAGAAAGCAGAGAAAGGCATGAACGTTAATTACCGTTATTGCTAACTACGGTTTTAATTAGCGCCAAAGTGCGTTGTTGTTAAAGAATAATACATTCATTTATTTATTTATAATTTTGTAGTAAATGAAACAGGTGTACATCATATATGAAATGTAACAAGTAATGTATATACATTATTATATCTATGTTATAATAAATGTTATATGCAGCAGGAATCATGAAAGAAAATGACTAGGTGATGTTGTTAATTACATTAGATTTATTCTATAGAGGGCAATGAACTGTGCTGATATTCTTAAATAGACTACACCGAGGGGACGAGTCAGCCATTCAATCAATGATTTCATACATCAATCATGAAAAGGTCAGAATGAGAGAAGTGGGACCAGAACGGTTTGCAAGGAGTTAAACAAGGACAAGTGATCAATTATTGTCATCAGTCACAGTACACGGATAGACTGTTGTAGGGATCTCAGTCACAGTACACGGATAGACTGTTGTAGGGATCTCAGTCACAGTACACGGATAGACTGTTGTAGAGATCTCAGTCACAGTACACGGATAGACTGTTGTAGGGATCTCAGTCACAGTACACGGATAGACTGTTGTAGGGATCTCAGTCACAGTACACGGATAGACTGTTGTAGGGATCTCAGTCACAGTACACGGATAGACTGTTGTAGGGATCTCAGTCACAGTACACGGATAGACTGTTGTAGAGATCTCAGTCACAGTACACGGATAGACTGTTGTAGGGATCTCAGTCACAGTACACGGATAGACTGTTGTAGGGATCTCAGTCACAGTACACGGATAGACTGTTGTAGAGATCTCAGTCACAGTACACGGATAGACTGTTGTAGGGATCTCAGTCACAGTACACGGATAGACTGTTGTAGAGATCTCAGTCACAGTACACGGATAGACTGTTGTAGGGATCTCAGTCACAGTACACGGATAGACTGTTGTAGAGATCTCAGTCACAGTACACGGATAGACTGTTGTAGGGATCTCAGTCACAGTACACGGATAGACTGTTGTAGGGATCTCAGTCACAGTACACGGATAGACTGTTGTAGAGATCTCAGTCACAGTACACGGATGGACTGTTGTAGGGATCTAAGTCACAGTACACGGATAGACTGTTGTAGAGATCTTAGTCACGGTACACGGATAGACTGTTGTAGGGATCTAAGAGCTTATGGATTTGTTCGGTGTCAAAACATTGTACTGGACTTATAACTCAGTACCTAAAGTCTCTTATTTCGGCCAAATAAGCTCCAGGTTACTTCGAGTCTAGCTCCATATCTCGGATATTAACTGTAAATACTAATGTAAACAAAGATGAAAGAGCTACGATGAAATAATAAACTACGTTAACTGTGGTCATAGGTAAAGTATCTGACTCGCCAATTTCATGTCTTGCTAACGAAAGTGAATCAACTGCTTTAAAATCACAATAATTTCACATCTTGCTAATGAACAATTCTGCACATGTGCAGTTCGTACAGAGGAAGGACTGAGCGAATATTTCCCAATAGAAACTGGGGTTAAACAAGGATGTATTATATCGCCCTTGTTATTTGGAGTTGTTATGGACTTCACAATGAAGAAATGCTGCACAGTAACAAAGGCATAATTCTCATCAGTAGTCAGATAAAAATGATGCAGGAAAACACAAATGAACTATCATCAATAGCCAGCAAAATTGGGCTTGAGATCAATCATAAAAAGACTAAAGTCATGAAAAGATTAATTCCAACAGATATGCAAAACAAACCAGTGGAAGAGATCGATCACTTTATCTATCTTGGAAGTCACATTGATCGAGAAGGGGATACAAGTAAAGAAATTAGAATCAGAATAGCTAAAGCAGCAATGTCTTTCAGAAGCCTTGAAAAGTTGTGGAAATAAAAACTCATCAGCACAAACACAAAACTTAGACTATATATTCAAATCAAATTTACTATCAACCCTTACTTATGCGCGTGAAGGCTGGAAAACAACAAGAGATATAGAAACAAAGTTGAACGCATTCGAAAATAAATGTCTAAGGAAAATACTTGGTATAGCGTGGAACGAATTCAAAACAAACGAGGAAATTAGAGAAATCACCAATCAACCACTAATTGGTGGTAGCCCTAATGTGGGAAACAACAGGTGAGAGGAAAAGAAGCCGACCCAGAGAGACACTGAGAAGAACATTGGTCAGGGAGGCAAAAGCAGCAGGAATCTGCTCCTCACTGAAATAGAGTCGTTTGCACAGAACAGAGACAGATGGCGAGATTTGATAAAAGATCTTTACAAGGATTGAAAGTTGCTAGAATGAAAATTTAGATAAGAGAAAGAGTATCTGGGTCTATGCCTATGGGCCGGCAACTGCTAGAAAGGTCAATAGTAAGATATATAGATAATGAACAATGAATGAAATATTTCAAAGTTGTACTAAACTTGTCTCTTCCTATTGAATAATGAATCAAATATTCCAAAGTTGTACTAAACTGATCTCTTCCTTTTGAATAATGAATCAAATATTCCAAAGTTGTACTAAACTGATCTCTTCCCATTGAATAATGAATCAAATATTCCAAAGTTGTACTAAACTGATCTCTTCCTACTGAATAATGAATCAAATATTCCAAAGTTGTACTAAACTTATCTCTTCCTATTGAATAATGAATCAAAAACATCGATATCTCACTAAATGATACATTAGTAAATGATGTGATTTCCATTGGATTGGGCGGACATCATCAATGCCTTCCGAGATGTGGGAAAGGCACAGAACTTCGACAACCATAAGTCTACGTCACTTCTTCGAATGAAAGAGATGGGAGTAAAGATGGGCACAGCCAGAAACGAGAAACTTAGTGGGCGTATAAGAGGTCTTATCAACAAACACAAATCTGAAGTCGTCAGTCGCTGGACACTGCAGGACTTGCTGAGGAGGGGATCTGAGTACCCATGGACATATTCGGATGATGACCCGAAAATAACCCAATTACTCAATGATATGAAATACATCAACATAACGATAATGTGTTGTTCCTGTAATTTCTCTTTTAAGGAGGAGAATTCTGAAAATCATAATCAACAACCTAAATGTGAATTTAAAATTCCCATACAACATTTGGCGATCTACTGACCATGCGTGACACAAGATGGTTGACATTTCCTGTTTCCGATACCGTTTGTGAATGTTCTTGAACTTGACAATCGTCAGTCTTTTCTTGAATCAGTCAGTACACGTCAGCTCCTGGTTTTATTGATCCTAGATGTGGACACACGCAAACTTCGTTAGAAAATGTCAGAGGATGAACAGGATAACTCTTCCTCTTACCTCACGTCACGTCACGCCTCACGTCTCACCTCATGTCACGCCTCACCTCACGTTACGCCTCACCTCACGTCACTTCCTTAGCTATTTATAACTACGTTATGCGCATCAGCATCTGTAGAAAGAACTTTTTTCAGCTCTCAAGAGAATCAAATCTTTATGTCGCTCAACTCAGACACAAGTCCGTTTATCAGGTTTGGCATTAATGTCCATTGAGAAATCATTCTCTCAGAAACATAGAAACCAACCCAACAGTACTTTCAATGACAAAGTCATCAAGACATTTTCGTCTCAAACAAGACGGATATAATTAACATAAATAAGTAAGTAATTTAACATGTTGTGATGTCATTAGAAAATATTACTTTATGTTAGCCTACATAATATAATGTATGTTTTTATTTATTATGTCAGCGGTAGCCCAGACTCCAAAACCAGTATACTCCACTGATTTCCATATAGCTTGAATTAATGTCAGTCAGCAGGGATGTATATTTACCAGCAGTTTGAATTAATGTCAGTCAGCAGGGATGTATATTTACAAGCTGCTTGAATTAATGTCAGTCAGCAGGGATGTATATTTACAAGCAGCTTGAATTAATGTCAGTCAGCAGGGATGTATATTTACAAGCAGCTTGAATTAATGACAGTCAGCAGGGATGTATATTATCAGGTAGTGTACCGTTTCTTGTAACCATGATTCAAACACTCGATTGTTAGGCTCCTGTTTGTTGATAAGTATAAGATACAATAATTATCGTGTTTATAGTGTTTCCGACATGCAAACATTTCTGTGCCAGCTAAACAACAAATGATAAATAGCATTTTCATACTAACGTTGTGCTATAAAACTCAAACATTGACACTTTCTAAATCACAGTTAAGAAAGATCAATACATGTGAGGTGCGATGTTTGAGAAAAGTAACAAACAACACAAGAAGAGATAGAATACCAAATGAAATCATAAGAAAAATGGTAGGAACAAAACCCTGCCAAGAATATATAGAACAACAACAACTTAAATGGTTGGGCCACCTGGTCAGAATGAATCCTCACCAATCACCATCAAGGGCGTTCTTCTCGAGAATGCATGGAAAAAGACCAAGAGGAAGACCCAGAAGAAGATGGATAGATGCAGAGACATGTAACAACAAAGGAAAATCACTAATTCAGACAGTTCGACTAGCTCAAGAACGACAAATGATATAAACCACGACACCTATTAGGTATCAGTGAGAAAGAGAACAGAAAGCAGAAGAAGCAAAAGATAGTGTTTCCAGTCATATTCAAACAAACATGCTGCCGTGGACACTTCTTATTAAAAAAAACACGTATAAAAGTATAACAGTCATCAACTTGTTATTGCTTTTCTTGTGTAATGATCGTTACTAAGGAACCTGTAAGTTCATGTTTCTGACTATCCGACTGTTGACGATTTTTCACAAATTCAAACGAGTAAGTTTGGGTGTGTGTGTGTCTTCTATAAAATACAAACTTGGGTGTTTTTTCTTTGACAAGAAACGATTGTGTGTGTGGAAGATTCGGGGGGAGAGGGGAAATTATTTTATGAATGAATCCAAATAGAGACATTAGACATGTTGTTGTAGTGCGTCAGGTGAATATCGTGTGATAAACTAATTATTATTTGACGGTTTGACAGCTTTTCCTTGTAAAAACTACTCACATATACTCGTGCTATAGGGTTGAAGCGGTTGAAGAAATAATTCCAGGAATAATATTGATGATAATAAGTTAATTACAGCAATATTAATGATAATTAATTAAATAGAACACTATTGAAGATAGTGATTATATTTGAAGATTTACAACAAAGAGAAGACTCGTGAAAGTTTGACATTTTTGAAATAGCAAGAAGGAAATCAACAGTTACATAACATGTTAAAAGGAAATTTAAATGAAGGTATGAAGAAATAATTAAATTTGACGAAAGAAAACAAAAATGTAAATCATTATCCGAAGTGAATACAAAGAAAGTGACAGAGAATTGAACAGATTTTAAAGTTAAAAATGTGAAGAAAGTGAAAGACTAGAAATGAACAAAAAAGGTTTGTAAGAATAAAACGAGTTTGTTGACAGATAGTGTGAGTAATCTAATAATAACATTTCGGACTGACATCATTTCTTAATGCCTGGATTTAAAACATTTTCACATTGAAAATAGTGAGTGTTGTGGACACACACAAAAAATGTCAAACTAAACAATTTGTGAAGAGCTGTATCAAAGAGAAGATAAACATAATCACAAGAGGTCAATGGAGAAGCACAGTGTTTGTTCACACAGAGTTTATTAATTATCTCGGAAACTATTTCATGAATTTCTGTAATTCTTTTCCGTGACAATGTTTTCACCGACCTTCAGTCTGATTTTTTACCCTACTGTCATGCATTTAGAAAAGATTTTTGCTTATTTGAGGTATATAAAAATATGATTTTCTTGCTTGGCCTAGTTGGGAGTCTCGATGGCCTAGTTGGTGGCCTCGGTAGTCTAGTTGGGGGCCTCGGTAGTCTAGTTGGGGGCCTCGGTAGTCTAGTTGGGGGCCTCGGTAGTCTAGTTGGGGGTCTCGATGGCCTAGTTGGTGGCCACGGTAGTCTAGTTGGGGGCCTCGGTAGTCTAGTTGGGGGCCTCGGTAGTCTAGTTGGGGGCCTCGGTAGTCTAGTTGGGGGCCTCGGTAGTCTAGTTGGGGGCCTCGGTAGTCTAGTTGGGGGCCTCGGTAGTCTAGTTGGGGGCCTCGGTAGTCTAGTTGGTGGCCTCGGTAGTCTAGTTGGGGGCCTCGGTAGTCTAGTTGGGGGTCTCGGTAGTCTAGTTGGGGGTCTCGATGGCCTAGTTGGTGGCCTCGGTAGTCTAGTTGGGGGCCTCGGTAGTCAGGTTGGGGGTCTCGGTAGTCTAGTTGGGGGCCTCGGTAGTCTAGTTGGGGGTCTCGATGGCCTAGTTGGTGGCCTCGGTAGTCTAGTTGGGGGCCTCGGTAGTCTAGTTGGGGGCCTCGGTAGTCTAGTTGGGGGCCTCGGTATTCTAGTTGGGGGCCTCGGTAGTCTAGTTGGGGGCCTCGGTAGTCTAGTTGGGGGCCTCGGTAGTCTAGTTGGGGGCCTCGGTAGTCTAGTTGGGGGCCTCGGTATTCTAGTTGGGGGCCTCGGTAGTCTAGTTGGGGGCCTCGGTATTCTAGTTGGGGGCCTCGGTAGTCTAGTTGGGGGCCTCGGTAGTCTAGTTGGGGGCCTCGGTATTCTAGTTGGGGGCCTCGGTAGTCTAGTTGGGGGCCTCGGTAGTCTAGTTGGAGGCATTGGTAGCCTAGTTGGGGGCCTCGGTAGTCTAGTTGGGGGCATTGGTAGCCTAGTTGGGGGCATTGGTAGCCTAGTTGGGGGCCTCGGTAGTCTAGTTGGGGCCTCGGTAGTCTAGTTGGAGGCATTGGTAGCCTAGTTGGGGGCCTCGGTAGTCTAGTTGGGGGCATTGGTAGCCTAGTTGGGGGCATTGGTAGCCTAGTTGGGGGCATTGGTAGCCTAGTTGGGGGCATTGGTAGCCTAGTTGGGGGCCTCGGTAGTCTAGTTGGGGGCATTGGTAGCCTAGTTGGGGGCCTCGGTAGTCTAGTTAGGGGCATTGGTAGTCTAGTTGGGGGCCTCGGTAGTCTAGTTGGGGGCATTGGTAGCCTAGTTGGGGGCCTCGGTAGTCTAGTTGGGGGCACTGGTAGCCTAGTTGGGGGCCTCGGAAGTCTAGTTGGGGGCACTGGTAGCCTAGTTGGGGGCCTCGGTAGTCTAGTTGGGGGCATTGGTAGCCTAGTTGGGGCCTTGGTAGTCTAGTTGGGGGCATTGGTAGCCTAGTTGGGGGCCTCGGTAGTCTAGTTGGGGGCATTGGTAGTCTAGTTGGGGGCCTCGGTAGTCTAGTTGGAGGCATTGGTAGCCTAGTTGGGGGCCTCGGTAGTCTAGTTGGGGGCCTCGGTAGCATAGTTGGGGGCCTCGGTAGCATAGTTGGGGGCCTCAGTGGCCTAGTTGGGGGTCTCGGTGGCATGGATATGGGTCACGGTGGCGTACATGGCGGTCTCGGTAGCGTATTTGGGGGCCTACGTAGCATTTTGGGGGTCTCGGTGGCGTAGTTGGGGGTTTCGGTGGCGTAGTTGGGGGCCTCGGTAGTCTAGTTGGGGGTCTCAGTAGCATAGTTGGGGGCCTCAGTAGCGTAGTTGGGGGGCCTCGATAGCTAGGTGGGGGCCTCGGTAGAGTAGTTAGGAGCCTCTGTAGTCTAGTTGGGGGCCTCGGTAGCCTAGTTGGGGGCCTCGGTATCATAGTTGGGGGCCTCGGTAGCTTAGTTGGCGTCTGCGGTAGTCTAGTTAGGGGCCTCGGTAACGTGGTTGGAGGCCTTGGTAGCGTAGTTGAGGGCCTCGGTAGCGTAGTTGGGGGCCTCGGTAACGTAGTTGGGGGCCTCGGTAGCGTAGTTGAGGGCCTCGGTAGCGTAGTTGGGGGCCTCGATAGCTAGTTGAGGGCCTCGGTAGCGTAGTTGGGGGCCTCGGTAGTCTAGTTGGGGGCCTTGGTAGCATAGTTGGGCGCCTCGTTAGCCTAGTTGGGGGTCTCGGTAGCTTAGCTGGGGTCCGCGGTATCCTAGTTGGGGGCCTCGGTAACGTAGTTGGGGGCCTCGGCAGCTTAGTTGAGGGCCTCGGTAGCATAGTCGGGGGCCTCGATAGCTAGTTGGGGGCCTCGGTAGCATAGTTAGGGGCCTCTGTAGTCTAGTTGGGGGCTTCGGTAGCCTAGTTATGGGCCTCTGTAGTCTAGTTAGTGGCCTTGGCAGCTTAGTTGGGGGCCTCGATAGCCTAGTTGTGGGCCTCGTTAGCCTAGTTGGGGGTCTCGGTAGCCTTTTTGGGGGCCTTGGTAGCCTAGTTGGGGATCTCGGTAGTCTAGTTGGGGGCCTCGGTAGCCTAGTTAGGCAGCCTCGGTAGCCTAGTTGGGGGTCTGGGTAGCATAGTTGGGGGTCTCGGTAGCCTAGTTGAGGGCCTCGGTAGCCTAGTTAGGCAGCCTCGATAGCCTAGTTGAGGGCCTCGGTAGCATAGTTGGGGATCTATATAGCATAGTTGGGGGTCTCGGTAGCCTAGTTGGGGGCATCGGTAGCATAGTTAGGGGCCTTGGCAGCTTAGTTGGGGGTCTCTTGGCTTAGCTGGGGGCCTCGTTAGCCTAGTTGGGGGTCTCGGTAGCCTATTTGGGGGCCTTGGTAGCCTAGTTGGGGGCCTCGTTAGCCTAGTTAGGTAGCTTCGGTAGCCTAGTTGGGGGTCTCGGTAGCATAGTTGGGGGTTTCGGTAGCCTAGTTGAGGGCCTCGGTAGCCTAGTTAGGTAGCCTCGGTAGCCTAGTTGAGGGCCTCGGTAGCATAGTTAGGGATCTATATAGCATAGTTGGGGGTCTCAGTGGCCTAGTTGGGGGCCTCGGTAGCATAGTTGGGGATCTCGATAGCATTATTTGGGGTCTCGGTAGCCTAGTTGAGGGCCTCGGTAGCATAGTTGGGGATCTCGGTAGCATAGTTGGGGGCCTCGGTAGCCTAGTTGGGGGTCTCGGTAGCATAGTTGGGGATCTCGTTAGCGTAGTTGAGAAAACCACCCGATTGGGCTACCGACGTTCGGACAACCTGTATTAGAATCCCCCTAGAAGCAGTGTGAATTGTACTCGCGTTTAGAAAAAAGTACCTCCGCGGTCGACCCAGCCGCTGGCAGATATTGGTACCAGGGTAGTACTCTGGGAAGGTGAGGGATGCCGCCTCACATCGTGAGTTTCGATGCTTGAAGCGACACTGTCTCCGAACACTTCTGGATAGGCGGCCGAGCACATACGTGCTAAGACACCGATTCAAGTCTCATACTTGACCTTTACCTATACACCAGAAGACTTATCAGTCACTGACGTCTGTCTATGTTCAAGGCGACAAAATGGAGAATATCACAATAAATTATACAAGTGGAAACAGTAAGGTTTCTAGTAGTTGTGAAATAGCACTGAACAATCTACCACTATGTTGCCTAGGTAACCAGAAAGTTGTTTATAACGACGATTATTGTCATCAAAGTATTACGTCACAGGCTGTGATACTTTCAGATGGATATATAATGACGTGCGTGTAAGGCCAAGATGAAACAACTTCCGAAAGATCAAGGGTTAAAGATTATTACTGTAATGGATGGTTGGACTTGTACAAACACTCTTGGAATTGACTTGCAAACAAACGACTCGAAGCTGCCTCAGTGCTGATGTAGATACAATGAATAATTAATAGCTATGGCATTTGTATTTCTTGTTGATAACACAAGACCTCGACAAACTATTGAGTAAGCCCTAAAGAACCTCAATGGAGGACACATATAAACAAAACATATTACAAATCTGTATTTTTTTTTAAAAGAGAACTACTAAACACAATTCAAACAAGACAAATGAGATTTCTGGGGCATGTTAAAAGACACAGCTGCCTACTAAAAGTAATCTTGGAAGGGAAAATACAAGGTAAAAGTGGCAGACTAAGACTAACATGACGAGTAACATCAACAGATGGACAAGTCAGCCTATGACAATCTGCACCATCAAAGCAAGAGACAGAGCAGAATGACGCTACATTGTAGCAAATCTTTGAGACGGAGACGGCACACAATGATGATAATGATTTCAAATCTGAAAAGTCCCAGAACGGAACTTAAAACAATGGTGACAATAAAAATAGTCAGTACACAGAAATGTAAACGTCAAAAGGCAAAGGATTACTGCCTTGAAGGATTGGATGTAAACGTCACAAGGCAACGGATTACTGCCTTGAAGGATTGGATGTAAACGTCACAAGGCAACGGATTACTGCCTTGAAGGATTGGATGTAAACGTCACAAGGCAACGGATTACTGCCTTGAAGGATTGGATGTAAACGTCACAAGGCAACGGATTACTGCCTTGAAGGATTGGATGTAAACGTCACAAGGCAACGGATTACTGCCTTGAAGGATTGGATGTAAACGTCACAAGGCAACGGATTACTGCCTTGAAGGATTGGATGTAAACGTCACAAGGCAACGGATTACTGCCTTGAAGGATTGGATGTAAACGAGGAGAGAGTAATCAGGAAAAATGAAAATAGAACCCTTGAAGGGGGCAACATACCGACTAGAACAAGTTATCAAAACACTCGATGGAGTCTTGCTATAGAAACGAGTAGAAATAGCCAAACTTCCTCTGTTGGTTTAACCAAATTCGGACTCTTCGTCGAAGCTATGAAGTTCATAAAGCTGAGCCGAAGCTATCTTCAGTACATTCACCGATATATGGCAGATGTGCTGCGACAGACTGTCTGAGCACTATGGAATTTTCAGATGTGCAATGAAGGTAATATGTTTACTAAACTAATTTAAGAAACAAATTGAACTATGGAACAGTTCTCAAGGGTGAATCGAATGCTATCATTCCAATGTCATGAAGTAATACAATTAATCAGGAATGTCTCGAAGAAAGGAGGGACCTATGCTTCCAAGGGAAGTGAATTATGCTTAACGTAAGATAACATACATTCTGTACCGGGAAAGTACTTCGGAGGGAATTGAAGGAAAGAATCGGTTATTTAAGTAATTTAATTAAAACAGGAAATAGGTAGTAGCCTTTTAAAAGTTACCGAAACGCGTTCCGGACCGTATCCGCTAAAAAAAGGTCCTTAAGAAACAGAGTGCCAGACATCTGCGGAAAGAGAGATTGAGGAAGGATATTATATATAATTATTTTATGAGAAAAGAGAAAAGAAACCAATTATCAAATGTACTAGAGGCTATGAAATCTTAACATCCGAGGTAAACATGCTATAAGGGGAAATCTGCAGGGCCTGATAACATACCGATAGAGATAATAAAGGCACTAGAATACTTTTGAATTAAAATGATCACAGACATATGCAACGACATTTACCATACATGATGCATACCAAATGAAATAATATCAACTGTCATTACATTGCTTAAAAAGAATAGTGCAGCTGAATGAAGTGATTTTAGAACAATAAGCCTAACACTCGAAGTAACAAAAATCTTGCTAAAAGCTATACAAGGAAGTAATCAGAATAAAATCAATACTGAATTAGAACAACAAATATTTGGATTTAGGAAAAAAAGTAGGACAAAAGAGGCCATATTCCGCATGAGGACATTAATCGTAAAGTACACACAAAAAACAAACCAATATATGCCGCTTCGTAGACTACACCAAAGGTTTTCATAGAATACATCATAAACAACATAAAAACTGCATAAAGGATATACATCTAGATGACACAGACATACGACTAATATGTAATTTGTAACAAACAGCAATAAAAAAAATATAACAAAGAGAACTCTACACCTATTGATATATAACGAGGAGTAAGAGAGGGCTGCATCTTATCACCAAGCTTGTTCAATCTATTTTTATTATGGAAATCATCAGGTACCATGCCTGCTGGCGTAGGTGATCTGGTCTCTCCACAACTTTCTATCTCGACAGTTATTTATCACTTCAGTTGTTGTTGACCTTCTGCCAAGCCATTGTCTTAAGCTGTCTGGTATATTTTTTTCTTTGCTTCCATCTGTCTCTTTGTCTCTCAATGTTCCTTGTTTAATCCTTTCAATCTATATATACACTTAACTAACAAATCTTTACAAACATCACAGAGATGCCAGGCCTAAACATTCATGGAAAGATAATAATGTAAGATATGCTGACGATACTGTATTACTAGCAGAAAATACTAAAGATCTACAACAATTAATTAATGAAATAAACATGACAAGCAAAAAATATCGATTAGATATGAATATCAAAAAGACTAAAACTATGATCATAAACGAAGATAATACTCAAAACCTTAAAGTGAATATCAAAATTGAAGGGATAAACTTGGAGACAGTTCAGAGCTATAACTACCTTGGCCATACTATAACCAGTGATGGAAAATGTACAACTGAAATAAACAAAAGAATAGGAATAATAAAAGGCAATTTTAATGCCATGAAAAATATATTAGCATCAAAAGAAATAACACCAGGGCTAAAACTAAGAATAGCAAAATGTTATGTCTTCTGAATAGTCTTGAATGGCGCAGAAGCATGGACATTAGACAAAAAACAGTACAGAAAATTGAAACCTGTGAAATGTGGATTTATAGAAGAATAGAAAGAATTGGATAGAAATAAATGAAAACAAACTATGAAGTCTTAAAACAGCTAAAAATGAAAAGAGGATTAAACAAGGCAAATGACATTTCTTGTGACATATTAACAAACACAGCAGTCTACAAAAAGTAATCTTGGAAGGGAAAATATAAAGTAAAAGAGGCAGAGGAACACCAAGACTAAGATGGATAAGTAACATCAGAAGATGGATAAGTAACATCAGAAGATGGATAAGTCAGCCTATGACAACCTCCACCGTCAAAGCAAGAGAAAGAGCGGAATGGCGCTCCATAGTAGCCAACCTAAAATGCGGAGACTGCACTCAGTGAATATGTGTATGTATGTGTATATATGTGTATGTATTTGGATACCAGATAATCAAAGGAAAGGAGAAATAGATAATATGATAAAGGAGAAATAGATAATACGATAAAGAATAAGGCCAGCAGGCAGACAACCATTTGGATAGAGAAGCAAAGACACCAACGAATTGGCAAGCCAATGGGTGGACAGAAAGAATAACTTAATATATGTGGTGCTCATCGAGCTATACCAAATTATAAACAGATATGTAGGAAATCAGAAATATAGTTGGAGAAAGAGAGATAGAGAGACAGGGAGAGAGAGAGAAAGAGAGGTGGAATGCTGGACAGACTTACGGACATATATTAATTCACATGTAGCATGAGAGACAAATAAAAGCACTTGTATTGGCGAATTGTATTAGATAGCTGTAGATGAATAAATAAATCTAGAGAAAGGGGAATGTAGAAATACCATACACTTGCATTTAAAGCTTGTTTACATTTAATAAACAAAAAGAAACATATTTATATAAACTTACAGGCACGTGCGTCAAATAGAGCGATAATCCTGAGAGCTCTCATCGATCCAGACGGGGAAGAAACTAAAGACATCAATACCGCCCTCCAACACTTTAGTGAGGGCAGTCATTAGCAGTCAACAATTTCATAGGCAAGTGCGCTATTTGAGGCATGAATGGCGCCTTCAGAAGTTAAAGCCAAGACGAACATATGGGTTCGTGCAGTCTAGTTTTTATAATCATCATCATCATGTGCCATACTGGTTGGCGTAGACAATCATGTCCTTCCACAATCTTCATTCTATGGTGCACCGTATCAGTTCTGTTGTTGACTGTTTTCCGTGCCTTGACACCAAGCTATCCAGTATTTTCTCTCTTTTTCGTCCGCGATCTATCTTTTGTTTTATTTTGCCAGTTGTAACCAAGTATTCCAACTTTCCTCTTCACATGATGTGCCCGAGAAGATGTTGATTGTTTCTTTCTGATGTTTTTCAGGAGTTCCCTTTTTGTATTGGCCTCTTTGAGAATTTCCTCATTGGTCTTTTAGCTGCCCAGGAAAGTTTCAACATTCTTCTGATAAATCCCTTTTCTGTGGCCTCCAATCGTCTTTTAATTTGTTTGTCCACTGTCCATGATTTGCATCCATAGGTCAGATTTGGATCTATATAGCATGGATGAACTCTTTTTCTCATTTCTTTTTTCATAGACTTGTTGCATAAGACGATTTTCACTTTCTAAAATGCTATTTTGGCCTTAGCTATTCTGCTTTTTTATTTCTGTGGTGCATCTTCCATCTGATGTTATTATTGTGCCCAAGTATTTGAAATGTTGCACTTGTTTCAGATTTGTCCTTTTTATTTTTATGCTGCATGATGGTGATGATTGTTTCTTTGATATGACCATTACTTCTGATTTTTTTATTTTTCAGACTTAGACCTTTCTTGTTGCTTTATTTTACTATTATGACTATCATTTCTTGTTGTTCATTCTCTGTCTCTGCTATAAGACTGTGTCATCCTTCTTCTTTCTTCTTTACCCCCGTCACGCCAAGTGGCGTATAGGGAATATGGTGTTAGTGACCATAAATTTTACAGACCTTCGGCACATGATTTTTGGGATAATGTGGTCGGTATTACGCCCGTGCCGCTTCACTTTCCCAGAAAAAAATCCGGTACCCATTAAAGGCTGGGTGAACCCGGAAGCCGTCGGTTGGGAACCCTACCCCTTGTCCTTTGTAGTCCAGTTCACTAACCACTGAGCTATCGCGGCTATCCACTGTGTGCGGCTATCCACCGCATATCGCAACTTGTTTATGTTGTGACCATTGACTTCAATTCCTCGTGTTATCTATTATTGATATCTTCATATTTTTCTGTAAAATGAAAACGAATCAGAATAAAGAACACACCCGTGTCTGACTACATCATCATCATCGAGTGCCTTCTCCGCAACGAAGGTTGGCTACCATGGATCGCCATTCTACTCTGTTTCTTGCTGTGATTGTGCATGTTGTCATAGATTGACTTGTCCATCTTTTGATGTTACTCGTCCATGTTAGTCTTGGTCTGCCTCTGCCTCTTTTACCTTGTATTTTCCCTTCCAATATTACTTTTAGTAGACTGTCTTGTCTTTTAACATGCCCAAAAAATTTCATTTGTCTTGTCTTAATTGTATTTAGTAGTTCTCTTTTTATTTTCAGTTGTTTTAAAACTTCATCGTTTGTTTTCTTTTCTTTCCATCCAATTCTACCTATTCTTCTATAAATCCACATTTCAAAGGCTTCAATTTTCTGTTCTGTTTTCTTGTCTAATGTCCATGTTTCTGCACCACACTGAGAAGATGTAACATTTTGCCATTCTTAGTTTCAGCCCTGCTTATATTTATTTTGTTGTTAGTATATTTTTCATGGCATTAAAATTACTTTTTGCCATACCTATTCTTTTGTTTATTTCAATTTTACATTTTCCATCACTGGTTATAGTATGTCCCAGGTAGTTGTAGCTCTGGACTGTCTCCAGATGTATTCCCTCCACTGTGATATTTATTTGTAGGTCTTGAGAATTTTCTTTGTTTATGATCATAGTTTTAGTCTTTTTGATATTCATATCTAGTCCATATTTTTGGCTTGTTATGTTTATTACATTAAGCAATTGTTGTAGATCTTTAGGATTTTCTGCTAGTAGAACAGTATCATCAGCATATCTTAGGTTATTGATTATCTTTCCATTAATGTTTAGGCCTGGTATCTCTGAGATGTTTTTAAAGATTTGCTCAGTGTATAGATTGAACAAGCTTGGTGATAGGATGCATCCTTGTCTTACTTCTCTTTTTATGTCCATAGGTGTAGAGTTCTCCTTGTTATATTTTATTATTGCTGTTTGCTCCCAGCACAAATTACATATTAGTCGTATGTCTGTGTCGTCTAGATTTATATCCTTTAGGCAGTCTATAAGTTGATTATGGTGCATTCTATCGAAAGCTTTGGTGTAGTCTATGAAGCAGACATATATCGGTTTGTTTACTTCTATGTACTTTTCAATCAATGTTCTCATGCTAAATATAGCTTCTTTTGTCCCACTGTTTTTCCTGAATCCAAATTGTTGCTCATCTAATTCAGTATTGATTTTATTCTGAATCCTTCCCTGTATAACTTTTAGTAAAATGTTTGTTATCTGGCTCATTAGGCTTATTGTTCTGAAATCACTGCATTCAACTGCACCATTCTTTTTAGGCAATGCAATGAAAGTTGATGTTTTTAGATCGTTTGGTATGTATCCTGTATGGTATATGTCAGTGCATATGTCTGTGATCACTTCGATGCCAAAATCTTCTAGAGCCTGTATCATCTCTATCTAATATTGCCAAGTCCTGCTGCCTTTCCCTTTTTCATTGTTTTTAAAGCTTTTTCTACCTCAAATTTCAGGATGTTATAGTTGTATGTACATTTTATGTCTGGCTTTTTGTCCCTTTCGTCATGAAATAATTCTGTTATATATTCTTGCCATCTATCTATTATATCTTTGTTGTCTGTTAGCATTCTTCCCTCTTTGTTTGCAATACATCCTTTTCCTGCAGCTTTTTTGTCTTTATTAGTCATTTTCTTTATTTCTGTGTGCATCTCTCTTAATTTTTGTTTACTTTCCATAGCTTCGACTTCTAGACATCTTTGGTTGAGCCAGTCTTCTTTTGCCTTTTTGCACATTCTCCGTATTTCATTGTCAATACCCTTTATCTGGCAGTGTTTTTCGCTTGTCTTCTTATCTTCCATTTTTTCTAAGAATTTGTCAATTATCCATTTTTGTTTTTTGTTACTTTCCTTTTTGAGCAAGGTGTTGCAGGATTCTTGCATGCTGTGTTTTATGCATTGCCATTTTGTTGTGACTTTTTCCTCAGGATTTTCTCTTCTGTACTGCTCAATCCCCTCTTCTAGCAGCTTCTGATATGTGTTCTTTACTTGTACTGTATAAGTTTCTTTTATATCTTTCTGGTTTAACGCTGTTATATCTATTGGTGTTGCTGAATTTGTTTTTTTGTTTGTTTCTCTAATTTTATTTTAATTTTTATCATTACAGGATTGTGCTCTGAATTAATATCTGCTCCTGGGTAGGTTTTGGCTTTCTTGACGCTGTTCCGGAATCTGTCTTTTATCATTATGTAATCTATTTGATTTCTCATCCTGTCTCCAGGGCTTTTCCATGTGTATAATTTCCTTTTCTCTTGCTCAAAGAAAGTGTTGCATATTAGCAATCTGTTTTCTTCACAAAATTGTATTAATCTTTCTCCTCTGTTATTCCTTTTTTCCTAAACCATGATTTCCTATAATGGTCTTATATTTACCTTTTCCTACTTTAGCGTTCATGTCACCCATTATAATCAAGATGTCTGATGATTTCACTTGCTTCATATCTGTGTTTAGATCTTCATAGTATGCCTCTATTTGTTCGTCTGTATAGTCTTGAGTAGGTGCGTATGTCTGTATTATTGCTATGTTAATTGGTTTTGCCTTTATTTTTAATAGTATAATCCTATCATTGTATGTCCAGTGAGTATTTATATATTTGTGTAGTTCTCGTTTTATTAGTATGCCTACTCCTCTTTGATGTTCTGTTGTGTCTGACAACATGTTCTATAAATTCGAACTGCCCTGTTTGGTTGCTAATTTTTATGGCTGTTGTTTGTTGCCAGTACATGCTTTTTCTATGATTGTAGGATCCTTGGCATCAATATTTAATTTCTCCAGCATATTGATTATTTTCATATGCTTCATTTTGTCAAATGCTTTTGTGTAGTCTATAAACATATATATATATAGATCTTTCTTTACCTCTATAGTTCTTTATGTCAATGTTCTCAGGATGTATATTGCAATTTTTGGGGCCCTTTCCTTCCACAAACCCACAGTATTTGTAACGGAAGGCGAAAACGCCTAGAAATTGTTTTGGAGTAAACAGGAAAACAATAATAGATTACTTTAACCAAAACAGGAAACACAAACAGATGATTTCATTTTAGAGTAAACAGGAAAACAATAATAGATTACTTTAACCAAAACAGGAAACACAAACAAATGATTTCATTTGTGGTTGGTGAGCCGATGGTGCTGGTGCCCTCGTCTACCAACAATGTAGGTTCGGCGTTCAAATGCTAGTTCGTGGTCCACTCGGCCTCTAACTGTGCATCGGAATAAAATCTTATAAAAACGGGCAACATTAAGAAATAATTCAATTGAAAACAATATCTTAATATATTATAGTACCTAATAACAGACATTTCCAATAAATTATTCTTAAAAAGACAGTCAGCTCTAATTGATTTTTCTTTAAAAAACAGTCAGCTCTAACAGATTATTCTTAAAAAAAAAAACAGTGAGCTCCATTAAATTATTCTTTAAAAAAATAGTCAGCTCTATTAAATTATTTTTAAAAAAATAGTCAGCTCTATTAAATTATTTTTTTAAAAATAGTCAGCTCTATTAAATTATTTTTAAAAAAAAGAGTCAGCACTATTAGATTTTTATTTGAAAAAGAGTCAGCTCTATTAGATTATTATTTTAAAAAGAGTCAGCACTATTAGATTATTATTTAAAAAAGAGTCAGCACTATTAGATTATTATTTAAAAAAGAGTCAGCACTATTAGATTATTATTTTAAAAAGAGTCAGCTCTATTAGATTATTATTTTAAAAAGAGTCAGCAGTATTAGATTATTATTTTAAAAAGAGTCAGCTCTATTAGATTATTATTTAAAAAAGAGTCAGCACTATTAGATTATTATTTAAAAAAGAGTCAGCTCTATTAGATTATTATTTAAAAAAGAGTCAGCACTATTAGATTATTATTTTAAAAAGAGTCATCACTATTAGATTATTATTTAAAAAAGAATCAGCTCTATTAGATTATTATTTTAGAAAGAGTCAGCACTATTAGATTATTATTTTAGAAAGAGTCAGCACTATTAGATTATTATTTAAAAAACAGGAAACGCTAATAAATTCGGGAGCCGCGATAGCTCATAGTTAGTGAACTGGACATGAGGTCGGTTTCGATTCTGATCGACCGCTTCCGGGTTCACCCAGTCTTAAATGGGTACCGGGATTATACTGGGAAAGTAAAGCGGCACGGGCGTAATACCGACCACATTACCCCAAAAATCATGTGCCGAAGGTCTATACAAATTATGGTTACCAACACCATATTCCGTATATGCCACTTGACGTGACGGGGCTCTTTACTTTTTACTAATAAACTATTATTCTCTAATAAAGCCATCTCTAACAAATTATTCTTTAAAAACAGTCAATTCTAATTATTCTTTAGTTCTTTGGTTCTTTGGTTTTGGAAGGCCCGGTATCACTGCAAACGAATTAAAATCCATAATAAATTATTCTTTAAAAAACAGGCAACGCTAATTAATTATTATTTAAGTATCCGGCAACTATAATTAAGTATTCTTTAAAAAACAGACGACACTAAGTAATTATTCATTAAAAGACAGGCAATTCTAATTAATTATTTAAAATAAAAAATTAGAATAAAAACAGAAAATGATACCAAAATAAGGATATCAACAGCAAGAGGAGCTTTTGTTGCCCTTGAAAACATATGGAAGTACAATGAAATTAGGTTAAATACAAAAATAAAAATGTTCAACTCCAATGTTAAGTCAGTCCTATTATATGGCTGTGAAACATGTAGAACAACAAAAATGAGAATCATGAAGATACAGACTTTCATTAATGGATGCTTACGCAGAATATAATGATGGAAATGGCATAACAAAATCACTAACATAGAATTATGGAAATGTACAGTCAAATACCAGTGGATAAAGAGATAAAGCGAAACGAAGGCGCTGGATAGGACACACACTACAGAAGCCAACTGAGAGTATTACACAACAGGCCCTTTTTTGGAATCCGCAGGAGAAAAGACAAAGCGGAAGACCAAAGAATTCTTGGAGAAGACCGATAGAAGATGAGATGAAGATGATGGGGAAGCCATGGAATGATCTTAAAAGAATGGCAAGAAACAGAACGACTTGGAAAGTGTGTGTTGAAGACCTATGCTCCACAGGGAGCTGAAAGGTAGAAGAAGAAAAAGAATTCTAATTAATTACTCAAACAAATGGAGCGAATTTTAATCAATTATTCTGTCAAAGACACTATCATAATGTGCCTTATCCGTTGGCCTAGTCGATCAAGTCCTTCCACAACTCTCTGTCCTCAGTGCAAATGTATCAGTTGTGTTGTTGACTGTTTACCGCTCTACGATATGAAACAATCTAGTATCTTCTCACTTTGTCGTCCGCGACCTCTCTTCCCCTGCATTTTGTCAGTTGTAACAAGTATTCCAATTTGCTGTTCTTGTGCTGTTCCTAATCTAAGGTATGCTGATGATACAGTATTAATCGCTAAGAGTGAAAATGAGTTACAAGAAATGTTGGTCATTATAGTGAAAGAGAGCAAAACTAAAGGACTCAGTCTTAATAGCAAAAAGACAGTAGTAATAGTAAAAACAAAGAAAAGGACATCACTTCAGTGCAAAATAAAGACAAGTGGGACAATATTAAAACAGGTAAATGAATTTAAATATTTGGGAACTTTGTTAACCTCAGAGGGAAGATGTACAAAAGAGGTGAGATGCAGAATGGCTCAGGCAAAAGCAGCTTTCCAGAAAATAAGGCAGATATTATTCAATCAATTTTTGACAATAGAAACAAGAAAAAGAGTTCTTAAATGTTATGTAGAGCCAGTCTTAACATATGGATGTGAATCATGGACAATAGGACAACAGACACGAAAATCACTGGAGTCTGTAGAAATGTGGTTTTACAGAAGAATGTTGAGAATACCATGGACAGCTACGAAGAGTAATGAAAATGTTCTGAGAGAGGTCAAAAGCAAAAAGAGAACTAATTTCCAATATTAGGAAGAAACAATCATCATTTTTGACCATGTAATGAGAAGACAAGAACTGGAATATATTGTAACAACTGGGAAAACTGAGGGACGAAGAGATAGAGGGAAGCAAAGAGAAAAATTACCAGACAGCTTAAGAGAATGGCTTGGCAGAAGGTCAACAACAGAAATGATAAATAACTGTCCAGATTGAAAGTTGTGGAGAGACATGATCACCTACGCCAGCAGGCCCGGAACTTGATGATGATGATATGCTGTTCCAGAAGAATGTCGATTGTCCCTTTCTGACTTTTTTTTTTTTAACGAGGTCTCTTTTCTTTGTTTTCTGTTTGAGAAGTTTCTCGTTGGTTCTTTGAACTGCCCACAGGATCAATAAATATTCTTCCGAAAAAGCCCATTTCATTGGCCTTTATGTTATAGTTGGTGTGTCACTTTTATGTTATAGTAAATGTGTCACTTTTATGTTATAGTAGGTGTGTAACTTTTATGTTATAGTAGGTGTGTCACTTTTATGTTATAGTAAATGTGTCACTTTTATGTTATAGTAGGTGTGTAACTTTTATGTTATAGTAGGTGTGTCACTTTTATGTTATAGTAGGTGTGTCACTTTTATGTTATAGTAGATGTGTCACTTTTATGTTATAGTAGATGTGTCACTTTTATGTTATAGTTGTGTCACTTTTATGTTATAGTAGGTGTGTCACTTTTATGTTATAGTAAATGTGTCACTTTTATGTTATAGTAATTGTGTCACTTTTATGTTACAGTAGCTGTGTCACTTTTATGTTACAGTAGTTGTGTCACTTTTATGATATAGTAGGTGTGTCACTTTTATGTTATAGTAGATGTGTCACTTTTATGTTATAGTAGATGTGTCACTTTTATGTTATAGTAGGTGTGTCACTTTTATGTTATAGTAAATGTGTCACTTTTATGTTATAGTTGTGTGACTTTTATGTTATAGTAGTTGTGTCACTTTTATGTTACAGTAGTTGTGTCACTTTTATGTTACAGTAGTTGTGTCACTTTTATGTTACAGTAGTTGTGTCACTTTTATGTTACAGTAGTTGTGTCACTTTTATGTTATAGTAGGTGTGTCACTTTTATGTTATAGTATTTGTGTCACTTATATGTTATAGTAGTTGCGTCACATTTATATTATAGTAGGTGTGTCACTTATATGTTATAGTAGGTGTGTCACTTATATGTTATAGTAGGTGTGTCACTTATATGTTATAGTAGTTGCGTCACATTTATATTATAGTAGGTGTGTCACTTATATGTTATAGTAGTTGCGTCACATATATATTATAGTAGGTGTGTCACTTATATGTTACAGTAGGTGTGTCACTTATATGTTACAGTAGGTGTGTCACTTATATGTTACAGTAGGTGTGTCACTTATATGTTACAGTAGGTGTGTCACTTATATGTTATAGTAGGTGTGTCACTTATATGTTATAGTAGTTGCGTCACATTTATATTATAGTAGGTGTGTCACTTATATGTTATAGTAGGTGTGTCACTTATATGTTACAGTAGGTGTGTCACTTATATGTTACAGTAGTTACGTCACTTATATGTTATAGTAGGTGTGTCACTTATATGTTACAGTAGTTACGTCACTTATATGTTACAGTAGTTACGTCACTTATATGTTACAGTAGTTACGTCACTTATATGTTACAGTAGTTACGTCACTTATATGTTACAGTAGTTACGTCACTTATATGTTACAGTAGTTACGTCACTTATATGTTACAGTAGTTACGTCACTTATATGTTACAGTAGGTGTGTCACTTATATGTTACAGTAGTTACGTCACTTATATGTTATAGTAGGTGTGTCACTTATATGTTACAGTAGTTACGTCACTTATATGTTACAGTAGTCACGTCACTTATATGTTACAGTAGTTACGTCACTTATATGTTACAGTAGTTACGTCACTTATATGTTACAGTAGTTACGTCACTTATATGTTACAGTAGTTACGTCACTTATATGTTACAGTAGTTACGTCACTTAGCCCTACATAAAATAAATGTCGTCACTTGAACTCTCTTTCTTCCCTCTCTCTTGTACCCGTTCGGCTGTTGAGGGAGAGTTTTGGCCCACGCCCATTTGGCAGCTTTATTCATTGTCAACTGATGTTGTAACGTTTCTTTGATGTTGTCTGTCCATCTTACTGTGGGTCTGCCTCTTGATTTGTTCCTTTCTCCGTTTTTAATACATGCTTTATATGGTAAGGAATCACACGGCATTCCTTCTAGATAGACAAACCAGTTTATTTGTTGTTTTTTTTTTCTGCTTGTAGCTTAGGATTGGTTCAATACATACTCTTTCTCTTATAATATTATTTCCGATTCTGCCTTTTCTGGTTACTCCATGCGCCTTTCTCTGACATCTCATCTCTGTGGTGACAAGCTTTCTTTTGTGCTTAGTCGTAGGTGATCATGTTTGGCTTTAGTAGCACACTGTTGGGATGGATATACTCAGTATACGATGTTTGTTGGTGGTAATTAGTATTGCTTTGTGTTGAAGTATAGGGGAAAACTGACTCAATACCTGGTTTGCCTGGTTTAGAGAATGTTACTCCCGGGTGTATTACTTGTTCACATTGATTTACTTATAACGGTAATTGCGTCACTACTATTTTTCAAGTATCGTCACTTCTGCTTTATATTAACTGCGTCACTTATTTAAATTAAATGAGCATTTAATCAGTGATGACTTCACTATCGCTACCTCTATATGTACATATATGTCCTCTCAGGGGATGGAAATAATATCAATGTTTGATGCAGGTGGTGGTGGCGGGGCATCGTGTGTTCCTCCTCCTGTATTACTTTTCCCCAACTCAGAGAGTGCATATTTCTTCCAGCTAATGTCAACTAACGAGCGTTCATTTGTGTTCAAACCCACTTACACTAAATCGCGAATTCAACGCGCTAGCACTGTGCCACTGTGGCTACCAGACAGACAAACACCGATGCCAAATGTACATGATTTCCCAACACATCAACATACGGGATGAGAAATTCTCGATTAATGGAAGAGGAAAGAGGATTGATAATGTGTTTGATTTCCTCCCACAAGGATACTGGGATTGATTATGTCTTCTCTACGTGACACCTTGCCCGTGCGTCCTTGATGTATCGCCCCAGATTCCGGGTTAGCATGTACGTAAAGATTATTTGCGGTGCAGTTTCAGCATTAATAACAGAGAGAAGAAGATAGCACACATATTTGATTGTGTCTTGCCTTAGTGGCGCAGACAAATATTCAGCAATGTCATCAAATACCATCCCCACAGGCGTAAGTTCTTTTTCATTCTACCATGATTCCTCTCGATTTCCTTACATGTTTTATCCGTTTTATTTGTCCGATGTTTCCCGACTTGTTAAACGTTTCAACAATTTAAAAAAATTTTCTATCGCAATGTTGTGTAGCCTCGGTGGCTGAGTGGCTGAGTGCGCTCGCTTCCTGACCGGAAAGGTACATATTTAATTCCCCAAAGTGGTAGATTTTTTTTGGCCTTACAAGGCTCCAGGGTTCACCCAGCCTCTAAAATTGGATACTGGAGATTTTCCACTGAAATAGAGGCGGCCTGGAGTGAGACCGACCACATCACCCAAAAAAATGCCGGGGTCATGAACAAATGTCACAAACACCTTATTCCCCATATGTCACAAATACCATATTCCCCGTATTATCTTGCAAGGCTCGGAGGGAGCCATTACTTTACTCATGATGTTGGTAATTAACGTTATTTTTTGGTCTTGTCCTAATGAGATGGTCCATCATGAAAGCTTTAGTTGTGACCTGCTCGTGGTCTTCTCAACATTCCTCTGTTACAACACGTATCTGTGACCTTCAGGGTATTCAAGCATATATTCAAGGGTACCATTTGATTACCTCATGCACATTCTTCTTTAGGAGCCGCGATAGCTCAGTGGTTAGTGAACTGGACTACAAAGGATAAAAGTAGGGTTCGATCCCAACCGACGCCATCCGGGTTCACCCAGCCTTAATTGGGTACCGGAATTTTTTCTGTGAAAATAACCCGGCACGGGCGTAATACCGGCCACAATACCCCAAAAATCATGTGCTGAAGGTCTGTAAAATGTATGGTCACTAACACCATATTCACTATACGCCACTTGGCGTGACGAGTTCTCTACTTTTTACTACATTTTTCTTTAAGCTGGCGGTACACCTCTTCCTCATTAGATGGATAGCTGCAGCACTCTCTCAGAGGAAGGTGATACTCAGATGTGGAAGTTGATCTTCCGAGCTAGCATATATTTGTCCAGGTCTGCCGCAAAGCTCACCATTGTCACCAGTTCTATTTAACGTGTACACAATAACGATCACGGAACAACAGCTCGATGGGAGGGGAAGAACTATGACTTTTGCTGATGATATTCTGGTATATCGACAGGGAAGAGACAGAAGGGAAATCGCCTCCACAGTGCAACACGAACTCGATCGCATCTCTTCCTGATGTGGAGTATCAGGTGCCTTGGTTAATCTAATAAAGCATTGGTTGCATGGTTTTCCCTTAATAATCATGTCGTTAACACGGAAACACCGGTGTTACGAATGGGGGCTGATGGGGTAGCCAGAGACAGGTTAATGACGTACCTCGGAGTTAATTTTGATTGCAGCCTGTGTTTTCGGGACCAAGTCGACCATGTGATAACAAAATCCCACAAAGGATTAGCCACCTTGAAGGTCATGGCAGCTGCCAACATCGAGCAGAGGCTACTTACCCTTCTGTTCCAGGGATTAGTCCTCGCACCAATCGAGTATGCCCTGGCAATTCTTACTGTCAGTACGACTCAAATTGGCAGGTTGAAAAAAATACAGAATGAAGCCATGTACGAGGAACAATCCCTGTGTATCAATGAGGTATTTTCTTGGCTTTCCAACTATGGATGACAGGATCAAAACCTGGGGGACTTGAGCATAACTGAAGATAAGTTCAGATAAAGAGCATCCATTCCACCACGAGCTCAGAACAGGGAAAGGAGTCAGGCTAAAAAGAGGCAAATCAAGGGTGGGTCGAGCAGAATATGTTTACAAATTGGTCTGTGGGCTTACCAATAACAACGCTGGCGAGGAGTGGATACCGGTTCCTACGTCATTCTGGGGGTATTCTCGTGTATTGTCACACTCGACAGGAAAAGTAGGGAACAGAACCCGGTCGTGGTTAATGCTGAGGTCAACGGTCTCATCTGCGATAACACCGATGAGAAAGATGCAGTCATCTATACAGACGGATACGTAATACGACACCAAAGAAGTGCATGAGTATTTACAGCACGCTCGGCAGGCAGAATAGTCAAGAAGGACAGTGGTGCATACGTTATGACCACGAGTAGCATGACAATGGAGGTGATGGCAGTGACCAAGGCATTCAACTGGTTAGAGTCACAAGACTACACCCACGCATGTATACTGAGTGATTCGATGAGCATGATAAAAAAAAAGTTGAGGCAGGCTCTGTACGCACGCAATAGTTAGAGTCATTGCGGAAGTCAAAAATACGAAAGGTCACCTTTGTCTACGTCCCTGGACATGCGGGTGTACGGGGAAATGAAAGAGCGACTAGGTTGGTTTGCTGCGCTATTGTTGAGGACGGTCAACCAATGGATCGGGCGGACATCATCAATGACTTCCTAGATATGGGAAGAGAACAAGACTTCTTCAACCATAAGTCCACGTCACTCTTTCGGATGAAAGAGATGGGAGTTAAGATGGGCACTGCCAGAGACGAGAAATTTAGTGGGCGTGTAAGATTTAAAAACCAACACAGAACTGGGGTCGTCAGTCGCTGGACACTTCGAGACTTGCTGGGGAGCCCCTATGGACATGTTTGGAGTGCAATGATGATGATCCGCAAATAACTCAATAACTCAATTCAAACCTGTGGTAAAATTGACCAGAATTCACTTCTGTATACTTGGATCGGCTCCACATCACAGTAAAAGAATCTCCTTAATGACAACGCCCCCCCAAAATATTTTTGCTTATTTTTACAAGGTCATCAGTTGTCATTCATTTAGAACAATCCTGACCGAATACTGCCTATCTTTCTTGTTTATTTATTTTTTGAGACACCCAGCGATAATAAATGATGTAATTCCTGTAAATAAGATCTCCTGGCAGGAATCTCTTGGTCTCCTGGGGCACATCCAGACAGCGAATAAACAAAGACTTCTAAATCTTTCTTCCTTTTGTAAACTTTATTTTCATGGGTTAGAAACAAGAACAACAAATGTACAAATTGTGTTCTATTATAGAAATAATGAAAGAGCATCACATATATTATTAATGTTAGCTGAAATGACAAGGCAGTAAGTGAAGCAAATACTTATTATTTCAATATCATGAGAAGATAAGAAACAAACAAATTCTAGAGATGAAAGGAAAGTTTGATTTAAAAATGAGTCTCTGGGAGATGTGGTTTACGGAAACAAATGAGACTTGAGAACAATTCTAATTGAAGGGAAATCTAAATAGAAACAGTGATGAAATAGAAGATAGGGGGATCCATAAAAGAACAGGAAGTAATGAGTATTTCATGTTAATCATGGTAAATAAGAGGAGATAGTGGGGGAATTCATTACAGCCAATCGGAGATTGGGAAACCTATTTGCTTTGACAATCGGATGAAAGTAATTTCTGGGCACGACATGTAAACAAACGCATAATGGATGCTACGAATAATGGATGTAAATGCGGATTAGTGAGTTTTGCTTTTGTTAGTTAATTTAGATTTTTTGTTAGTCGTCCTTGATACTTCAGTTTCTTTCTGAATTACTTCTTCTTCTATTCCTCTGCACTATCAATCTTCCTGTAGTTTTCAATTTCCAAGTCCATTGAAAAGTGTTTGGTTTTCAGTTCGTTGTGCTTCTCTGACGTCATTATTTAAGTATGTCATTTATGTGCACTAGAAGCAAGAATTGACAATTCTTAAATGTTATGTAGAGCCAGTCTTAAGATATGGATGTGAATCATGGACAATAGAGCAACAGACAAGTAAATCACTTGTGGCTGTAGAAATATGGTTTTACAGAAGAATGTTGAGAATACCATGGACAGCTAAGAAGAGTAATGAAGAGGTCCTGGATGAGGCCAAAGCAAAGAGAGAACTAATTTCCAATGTTAGGAAGAAACAATCATCATTTTTTGGCCATGTAATGAGAAAGAGAACGGCTGGAATATATTGTAACAATTGAGAAAATTGAGGGACGAAGAGATTGAGGTAAGAAAGAGAAAAGATATCAGACAGCTTAAGAGAATGGCTTGGCAGAAGGTCAACAACAGAAATTATAATTAATTGTCGAGATCGAAAATTGTGGAGAGACATGATCACTTACGCTAGCATGCATGGTACTTGATGATGATGATGATGTTGATGATGATAAATATCAAAGGAAAATAAATTATACAACTATATTATAAATTATATAAATTGCCCTTGTAACACCACATATGTCCGACCCATATCTCCGGATCTAGTCGCGCTCTCCATTTCTTTTCATTGCCCTATATATTGTAAATCTCCAGTATCCAATTTTAGAGGCTGGGTGAACCCTGGAGCCTTGTACAACGTGTCTTTCTCACTCTACCTATATCTCAACCCTATAAATAGCGCTTGTCATACAACCAGTTTTCCAACCCCATTGCCACACCCTACCTAATTCCATTTCTTTTGTATCTGTCTCTACATTACCCCCACTCCCCGTTCCATCTTATTCTCTCTCCATTCACCCTGCTTCTACTCTAGTCATCCCTGGACTGTACACTCTATTTATAGCTTACAAGCTGCCATTAGTTGACACGTGACTCACTGGGTGAAAACAGTCTCATTTCCTGCGTGTAATCGTCAGCTGTTCAGAAAATTGACTTCCGTTTCACGGCTGTTTTTTTTTCATCTTTCTTGTCCACAATCAAATTGATAAGGGGCTAAAGAAAGTTGACATTTGGTCCAACAATTTGCAGTTGTTGTAAGTTGGTCTTTCGTGGCGTGAAATGTTTTATCGACTGTACCAATTGGTGTGAAAAGTGGACATTTCAAGAACATTTGTGTGAGCAAATGTCGGCCTGTTTTCAGAAGTCAAGGTTAATATATAGATAGAAATTTCGGCCTGTTGTCAGAAGTCAAGGTCAATAGATAGATAGAAATGTCGGCCTGTTGTCAGAAGTCAAGGTCAATAAATAGATAGAAATGTCGGTCTGTTGTCAGAGTCAAGGTCAATAGATAGATAGAAATGTCGGTCTGGTGTCAGAAGTCAAGGTCAATAGATAGATAGAAATGTCGGCCTGTTGTCAGAAGTCAATGTCAATAAATAGATAGAAATGTCGGCCTGGTGTCAGAAGTCAAGGTTAATAGATATATAGAAATGTCGGCCTGTTGTCAGAAGTCAAGATCAATAGATAGATAGAAATGTCGGTCTGTTGTCAGAAGTCAAGGTAAATAGATAGATAGAAATGTCGGGCTGTTGTCAGAAGTCAAGGTCAATAGATAGATAGAAATGTCGGTCTGTTGTCAGAAGTCAAGGTCAATAGATAGATAGAAATGTCGGGCTGTTGTCAGAAGTCAAGGTTAATAGATAGATAGAAATGTCGGCCTGTTGTCAGAAGTCAAGATCAATAGATAGATAGAAATGTCGGTCTCTTGTCAGAAGTCAAGATCAATAGATAGATAGAAATGTCGGTCTGTTGTCAGAAGTCAAGGTCAATAGATAGATAGAAATGTCGGTCTGTTGTCGGAAGTCAATGTCAATAGATAGATAGAAATGTCGGCCTGGTGTCAGAAGTCAAGATCAATAGATAGATAGAAATGTCGGCCTGGTGTCAGAAGTCAAGGTCAATAGATAGATAGAAATGTCGGGCTGTTGTCAGAAGTCAAGGTTAATAGATAGATAGAAATGTCGGCCTGTTGTCAGAAGTCAAGATCAATAGATAGATAGAAATGTCGGTCTCTTGTCAGAAGTCAAGATCAATAGATAGATAGAAATGTCGGTCTGTTGTCAGAAGTCAAGATCAATAGATAGATAGAAATGTCGGCCTGTTGTCAGAAGTCAAGATCAATAGATAGATAGAAATGTCGGCCTGTTTTCAGAAGTCAAGGTCAATAGATAGATAGAAATGTCAAACTGTTGTCAGAAGTCAAGGTCAATAGATAGATAGAAATGTCGGCCTGTTGTCAGAAGTCAAGATCAATAGATAGATAGAAATGTCGGTCTGTTGTCAGAAGTCAATGTCAATAGATAGATAGAAATGTCGGCCTGGTGTCAGAAGTCAAGATCAATAGATAGATAGAAATGTCGGCCTGGTGTCAGAAGTCAAGGTCAATAGATAGATAGAAATGTCGGCCTGTTGTCAGAAGTCAAGATCAATAGATAGATAGAAATGTCGGCCTGTTGTCAGAAGTCAAGATCAATAGATAGATAGAAATGTCGGCCTGTTGTCAGAAGTCAAGATCAATAGATAGATAGAAATGTCGGCCTGTTGTCAGAAGTCAAGGTTAATAGATAGATAGAAATGTCGGACTGTTGTCAGAAGTCAAGGTCAATAGATAGATAGAAATGTCGGCCTGTTGTCAGAAGTCAAGATCAATAGATAGATAGAAATGTCGGTCTGTTGTCAGAAGTCAATGTCAATAGATAGATAGAAATGTCGGCCTGGTGTCATAAGTCAAGATCAATAGATAGATAGAAATGTCGGCCTGGTGTCAGAAGTCAAGATCAATAGATAGATAGAAATGTCGGCCTGTTGTCAGAAGTCAAGGTTAATAGATAGATAGAAATGTCGGCCTGTTGTCAGAAGTCAAGATCAATAGATAGATAGAAATGTCGGCCTGTTGTCAGAAGTCAAGATCAATAGATAGATAGAAATGTCGGCCTGTTGTCAGAAGTCAAGATCAATAGATAGATAGAAATGTCGGCCTGTTGTCAGAAGTCAAGGTTAATAGATAGATAGAAATGTCGGCCTGTTGTCAGAAGTCAAGATCAATAGATAGATAGAAATGTCGGTCTCTTGTCAGAAGTCAAGATCAATAGATAGATAGAAATGTCGGTCTGTTGTCAGAAGTCAAGGTTAATAGATAGATAGAAATGTCGGCCTGTTGTCAGAAGTCAAGATCAATAGATAGATAGAAATGTCGGCCTGTTGTCAGAAGTCAAGATCAATAGATAGATAGAAATGTCGGTCTGTTGTCAGAAGTCAAGGTTAATAGATAGATAGAAATGTCGGTCTGGTGTCAGAAGTCAAGGTCAATAGATAGATAGAAATGTCGGCCTGTTGTCAGAAGTCAATGTCAATAAATAGATAGAAATGTCGGCCTGGTGTCAGAAGTCAAGGTTAATAGATATATAGAAATGTCGGCCTGTTGTCAGAAGTCAAGATCAATAGATAGATAGAAATGTCGGTCTGTTGTCAGAAGTCAAGGTAAATAGATAGATAGAAATGTCGGGCTGTTGTCAGAAGTCAAGGTCAATAGATAGATAGAAATGTCGGTCTGTTGTCAGAAGTCAAGGTCAATAGATAGATAGAAATGTCGGGCTGTTGTCAGAAGTCAAGGTTAATAGATAGATAGAAATGTCGGCCTGTTGTCAGAAGTCAAGATCAATAGATAGATAGAAATGTCGGCCTGGTGTCAGAAGTCAAGATCAATAGATAGATAGAAATGTCGGCCTGGTGTCAGAAGTCAAGGTCAATAGATAGATAGAAATGTCGGGCTGTTGTCAGAAGTCAAGGTTAATAGATAGATAGAAATGTCGGCCTGTTGTCAGAAGTCAAGATCAATAGATAGATAGAAATGTCGGTCTCTTGTCAGAAGTCAAGATCAATAGATAGATAGAAATGTCGGTCTGTTGTCAGAAGTCAAGATCAATAGATAGATAGAAATGTCGGCCTGTTGTCAGAAGTCAAGATCAATAGATAGATAGAAATGTCGGCCTGTTTTCAGAAGTCAAGGTCAATAGATAGATAGAAATGTCAAACTGTTGTCAGAAGTCAAGGTCAATAGATAGATAGAAATGTCGGCCTGTTGTCAGAAGTCAAGATCAATAGATAGATAGAAATGTCGGTCTGTTGTCAGAAGTCAATGTCAATAGATAGATAGAAATGTCGGCCTGGTGTCAGAAGTCAAGATCAATAGATAGATAGAAATGTCGGCCTGGTGTCAGAAGTCAAGGTCAATAGATAGATAGAAATGTCGGCCTGTTGTCAGAAGTCAAGGTTAATAGATAGATAGAAATGTCGGCCTGTTGTCAGAAGTCAAGATCAATAGATAGATAGAAATGTCGGCCTGTTGTCAGAAGTCAAGATCAATAGATAGATAGAAATGTCGGCCTGTTGTCAGAAGTCAAGATCAATAGATAGATAGAAATGTCGGCCTGTTGTCAGAAGTCAAGGTTAATAGATAGATAGAAATGTCGGACTGTTGTCAGAAGTCAAGGTCAATAGATAGATAGAAATGTCGGCCTGTTGTCAGAAGTCAAGATCAATAGATAGATAGAAATGTCGGTCTGTTGTCAGAAGTCAATGTCAATAGATAGATAGAAATGTCGGCCTGGTGTCATAAGTCAAGATCAATAGATAGATAGAAATGTCGGCCTGGTGTCAGAAGTCAAGATCAATAGATAGATAGAAATGTCGGCCTGTTGTCAGAAGTCAAGGTTAATAGATAGATAGAAATGTCGGCCTGTTGTCAGAAGTCAAGATCAATAGATAGATAGAAATGTCGGCCTGTTGTCAGAAGTCAAGATCAATAGATAGATAGAAATGTCGGCCTGTTGTCAGAAGTCAAGATCAATAGATAGATAGAAATGTCGGCCTGTTGTCAGAAGTCAAGGTTAATAGATAGATAGAAATGTCGGCCTGTTGTCAGAAGTCAAGATCAATAGATAGATAGAAATGTCGGTCTCTTGTCAGAAGTCAAGATCAATAGATAGATAGAAATGTCGGTCTGTTGTCAGAAGTCAAGGTTAATAGATAGATAGAAATGTCGGCCTGTTGTCAGAAGTCAAGATCAATAGATAGATAGAAATGTCGGCCTGTTGTCAGAAGTCAAGATCAATAGATAGATAGAAATGTCGGCCTGTTGTCAGAAGTCAAGGTTAATAGATAGATAGAAATGTCGGCCTGGTGTCAGAAGTCAAGATCAATAGATAGATAGAAATGTCGGCCTGTTGTCAGAAGTCAAGATCAATAGATAGATAGAAATGTCTGTCTGTTGTCAGAAGTCAAGGTTAATAGATAGATAGAAATGTCGGTCTGGTGTCAGAAGTCAAGATCAATAGATAGATAGAAATGTCGGCCTGTTGTCAGAAGTCAAAGTTAATAGATAGATAGAAATGTCGGTCTGTTGTCAGAAGTCAAGGTTAATAGATAGATAGAAATGTCGGCCTGTTGTCAGAAGTCAAGGTTAATAGATAGATAGAAATGTCGGTCTGTTGTCAGAAGTCAAGGTTAATAGATAGATAGAAGATAGATAGATAGAAGACCAAAATGGCAGCTTATTTATATTCGAGCTATGGACCAAGCAATGTTTACATTGAACAACACGATAAATGTTATTGCTGCGAGTTGGCAGATTTTTGAAAATGTTTTCAAGGGTTTGAACATAAATGTTTGTTCACAGTTCGTTAACCTTCGCTGTAGATAAAGTCGTTAATTGGATGGCTTCGTTTCAGACATTTTAGACGGTGGTAGCTAAGGGCCTAACTTGTGCAAGCGGATGACATTGGCAAGGATCATTTTGAATCTATGAAGTGGGCTCATTGTGTGTTTAACTCAAACGCATATGTGCTTTTTAACCAAAGACCTTTTTTTTGGGGGGACTCAATGAAGATATCCCCGATGGAAGAATAAACTGTACTATTAGTCCCATAAATGATTCGCTTCCAGAGGTTTATGATGTAAACAAAGCAGTTTTGTCATTGCAAGTGAATAATGTCCACACCTATAATTGGTCAGGATTGTGTAGCAGCAGCAGCTTTATAGCGAACACAGAAAACATCACAGGATTGTGCTGTTCTGAAACAGCTATGCCATGCTATCCTAGAATTGCCTTTAATGGGATTACTGTGACCACAAACCACTCTCCATGTGTGTGCCACATATTTACACCCCAGAAAGAAATACTGAATATAACAACACCATGTGCCGTCTGTGATATTAATGACCACAGACCAGGAGCCTCCAGTATGATTGATACAACTGTTGCACCAAGCACTTCATCAGCAGAGCCAGATCTATGGAATGTTAATATGACATTGTTCTTGAATGATGTCCAAGTTAATGAGACATCAGAATCGTTTGGCAGCAGCTACAAGAAGGGAGCGGAGAACATCAAGTTCTGCTGCTATAAAGGAGACTTGCCTTGCTATCCCAGAATTGCCTTAAATGGAATCACTGTAGTTGAAAACTTCTCCTCTTGTGTAAACTACACATTCACATCTAAGAGTGAATCAGTGAAGGTCACAAAATCATATTCTCTCTGTGGTTTTACTAACTACAGGTCATGTGGCTTCTGTTGGATTGGAAATGACAAATTACCACCACTGTGTGTCTATATGTTTGGAATTGGAGTCATCAATGACGGCCTAACATCATCAAGTGCTATGACGATCATCATTTTCGGGAGGACGTGAACTCCCATGGTATATGGTGGATAGGCGGCAGGAACCATTGAAGGCTATGTCTGAAAAGTGTTCCTTCTTGCAGTTTCCTCATATTCCAAGTCCGGCTTGTTGCAGGAGCTACTGAGTTAAGTGCTCTGTGCACACCGTGAGCTGTGTGTCTCATCCGTTTTGATCCTGCTTCGATATCCCGCTTGTTTACGATGAATGATGATATCGTATGACAGGGAACAGTTGGCTGTGTTCACTTTCTGCGCGGTTTCGCCTCATGTCTTTTGGCGTGTGCTGAGACTGCTACGATGGGGACTACAGTTACCTTTCTTTGTTTGGGAGATGAGTTGGTAATTCGGATGATTCCACTGGCACGGGCGGTTGAGCAATTATGGATTTTAATTCGTTTGCTGTGATGCCGAGGCCTTCCATAACCAATAACCAATAAGATAGATAGAAATGTCGGCCTGTTGTCAGAAGTCAAGATCAATAGATAGATAGAAATGTCGGCCTGTTGTCAGAAGTCAAGATCAATAGATAGAAATGTCGGCCTGGTGTATTAAATCAAGGTCAAAAGACAACCTTGAAGAATTATGGGAAGGAGATATCATTATGTGAACACATGGTATGGATATCGCGTGTTGTTAGAAAATGTTAACACAACAATCAGATTTAGAGAGATTGTGTGGGGATGAGGGATGGACAGAGAAGAGATTCAGTTTAGTCCGCAGATCAACATTTTCTTTGCACAACGGACACCTCCACACTGCTCAAAACCCTCTTCAGCATATTCTACAGTACTGATCACTCACGACACACACTAGCGAAAGCACTAAAGATGGCTCCATCTCAGATCCACGAACTCTGAAGTACCGGTGAAGACCTTATAATCAGATATTCTTAGCAGCAAAGTTGCGAATAATCATGGCTTGAAACAGAAGGCGATATTCTTTGCCTCTAAGTTGCGAATAATCATGGCTTGAAACAGAAGGCAATATTCTTAGCCTCATAGTTGCGAATAATCATGGCTTATGACAGAAGGCGATATTCTTAGCCTCAAAGTTGCGAATAATCATGGCTTGAAACAGAAGGCGATATTCTTAGCCTCAAAGTTGCGAATAATCATGGCTTATGACAGAAGGCGATATTCTTAGCCTCATAGTTGCGAATAATCATGGCTTATGAGAGTAGGCGATATTTTAGCCGCATAGTTACGAATAATCATGGCTTATGACAGAAGGCGATATTCTGAGCCTCATAGTTGCGAATAATCATGGCTTATAACAGAAGGCGATATTCTTAGCCTCATAGTTGCGAATAATCATGGCTTATGACAGAAGGCGATAATCTTAGCCGCATAGTTGCGAATAATCATGGCTTATGACAGAAGGCGATAATCTTAGCCGCATAGTTGCGAATAATCATGGCTTATGACAGAAGGCGATAATCTTAGCCGCATAGTTGCGAATAATCATGGCTTGTGACAGAAGGCGATAATCTTAGCCTCATAGTTGCGAATAATCATGGCTTATAACAGAAGGCGATATTCTTAGCCTCATAGTTGCGAATAATCATGGCTTATGACAGAAGGCGATAATCTTAGCCGCATAGTTGCGAATAATCATGGCTTATGACAGAAGGCGATAATCTTAGCCGCATAGTTGCGAATAATCATGGCTTGTGACAGAAGGCGATAATCTTAGCCGCATAGTTGCGAATAATCATGGCTTATGACAGAAGGCGATATTCTTTGCCTCAGAGTTGGGAATAATCATGGCTTATGACAGAAGGCGATATTCTTAGCCTCATAGTTGCGAATAATCATGGCTTGTGACAGAAGGCGATATTCTTAGCCTCATAGTTGCGAAAAATGGCTTATGACAGTAGGCGATATTCTTAGCCTCATAGTTGCGAATAATCATGGCTTATGACAGTAGGCGATATTCGCAGCCGCATAGTTGCGAAAAATGGCTAATGACAGAAGGCGATATTTTTAGCCGCATAGTTGCGAATAATCATGGCTTATGACAGAAGGCGATATTCTTAGCCTCATAGTTGCGAATAATCATGGCTTTAACAGAAGACGATAATCTTAGCCGCATAGTTGCGAATAATCATGGATTATGACAGAAGACGATTTCTTCTCTCCCCACGGTCCAGGTAACCACACCAGGCAGAAAAGAAGAGATAGACGGGCAGAAACAAAAACATTGTACAGATAAAGACAATGAGACGGCTCGGAGACATAATAATGGGGAAAGAGTTAGAGAAAGAAAAATTCAGATACAAATTGTGGAACAGAGAGAGAGAGAGATAAAGAGAGAGAGAGAGAGAGAGAGAGATAGACAAAGGTAAGAAATTATTATCATCATATGCCTTTCTGGTTTCGTGTAGGTGAACATATCCTTCTACCACAATCTTCTATCCACAGTGCATCGTATCGGTTCTGTTGTTGACAGTTTACCGTGCCATGACACCAAGCTATCCAGTATTTTCTCTCTTTGTCGTTCGCGATCTCCCTTTCCCTGTATCTTTCCAGTTGTAACCAAGTATTCCAAATTTCCTCTTCCCATGATATGCCCGACAAATGTCGATTGTTTATTTCTTATGTTTTTTAGTAGCTTTCTTTTTATGTTGGCTTCTTTGAGAATGTCGTTTTTGTGCATTAGAAAATTTCAAAGTTTTTCTGAGAAATCTCGTCTCTGTGGCCTTCAGTCGTCTTTCATTTGTTTGTCTACTGTCCATGATTCGCTTCCATATATTAGAACTAGTTCAATATATCACCGATGAACATCACTTTATCAATTATATTGACTTAGACTTGTTGAAATAAGACGTTTTTCATTTTCTGAAATGCTATTTTGGCCTGACCTATTCTGCTTTTTATTTCTGTGGTGCATCTTCCATCCGATGTTATTATCGTGCCAAAAGTATTTGACGCGTTGTACCTGTTTCAGATTTGTCTTGTTTATTTCTATGTTGCATGATGGTGATGAATGTTTCTTCGATATGACCATTACTTCTGTTTTATTAGTATTCAGACTGAGACCTTTCTTCTTGCTTTCTGTTACTCTTATATTATCATTTCTTGTAGTTCATTCTTGTCTCTGAGAAAAATGTGGAATTAATTGATAAAATAAACCATAAAATGCACTTTCCCAACAGGTTATTTAAAAAGCTTTTCTTAACACGCCATGGATTTGTTGTTGATCACACGCTCTCACAAGCATTGCCGCCCATGGAAACAAATCTAGACACGTCATGTACAGGCATGCCGGCTCAGAAAACTTACAATAAGAAATAAATTCATCCTGTCACTGCAAGCTTGTTTTTGTGTCTGAAAAATGTGAGACTTTTGAGCCATGTCTTAAATAGGTCTCAGACATGAGTTTGCGTCCATGCCCGCCGACATATTTCTGCTTTCTACGTGTCTATAATCACGTCTATTACTGAAACTCTTGCCCACACCATTGCTGCCTTGTGTATTTGTTGTTGTCAAGGTAACCACACCATTGCTGCCTTGTATGTTTGTTGTCGTCACGGTAACCACACCATTGCTGCCTTGTGTGTTTGTTGTTGTTGTCACGGTAACCACACCATTGCTGCCTTGTGTGTTTGTTGTCGTCACGGTAACCACACCATTGCTGCCTTGTGTGTTTGTTGGTGTCGTCACGGTAACCACACCATTGCTGCCTTGTGTGTTTGTTGTTGTCGTCACGGTAACCACACCATTGCTGCCTTGTGTGTCTGTTGTCGTCACGGTAACCACACCATTGCTGCCTTGTGTGTTTGTTGTTGTCGTCACGGTAACCACACCATTGCTGCCTTGTGTGTTTGTTGTTGTCGTCACGATAACCACACCATTGCTGCCTTGTGTGTTTGTTGTTGATGTCACGGTAACCACACCATTGCTGCCTTGTTTTTTGTTGTCGTCACGGTAACCACACCATTGCTGCCTTGTATGTTTGTTGTTGTCGTCACGGTAACCACACCATTGCTGCCTTGTGTGTTTGTTGTTGATGTCACGGTAACCACACCATTGCTGCCTTGTTTGTTGTTGTCGTCACGGTAACCACACCATTGCTGCCTTGTGTGTTTGTTGTTGTCACGGTAACCACACCATTGCTGCCTTGTTTGTTGTTGTCGTCACGGTAACCACACCATTGCTGCCTTGTTTGTTGTTGTCGTCACGGTAACCACACCATTGCTGCCTTGTGTGTTTGTTGTTGTCGTCACGGTAACCACACCATTGCTGCCTTGTTTGTTGTTGTCGTCACGGTAACCACACCATTGCTGCCTTGTTTGTTGTTGTCGTCACGGTAACCACACCATTGCTGCCTTGCATGTTTGTTGTTGTCGTCACGGTAACCACACCATTGCTGCCTTGTGTGTTTGTTGTTGATGTCACGGTAACCACACCATTGCTGCCTTGTTTGTTGTTGTCGTCACGGTAACCACACCATTGCTGCCTTGTATGTTTGTTGTTGTCGTCACGGTAACCACACCATTGCTGCCTTGTATGTTTGTTGTTGATGTCACGGTAACCACACCATTGCTGCCTTGTTTGTTGTTGTCGTCACGGTAACCACACCATTGCTGCCTTGTATGTTTGTTGTTGTCGTCACGGTAACCACACCATTGCTGCCTTGTATGTTTGTTGTTGATGTCACGGTAACCACACCATTGCTGCCTTGTTTGTTGTTGTCGTCACGGTAACCACACCATTGCTGCCTTGTGTGTTTGTTGTTGTCGTCACGGTAACCACACCATTGCTGCCTTGTTTGTTGTTGTCGTCACGGTAACCACACCATTGCTGCCTTGTTTGTTGTTGTCGTCACGGTAACCACACCATTGCTGCCTTGTTTGTTGTTGTCGTCACGGTAACCACACCATTGCTGCCTTGTATGTTTGTTGTTGTCGTCACGGTAACCACACCATTGCTGCCTTGTGTGTTTGTTGTTGATGTCACGGTAACCACACAATTGCTGCCTTGTTTGTTGTTGTCGTCACGGTAACCACACCATTGCTGCCTTGTATGTTTGTTGTTGTCGTCACGGTAACCACACCATTGCTGCCTTGTATGTTTGTTGTTGATGTCACGGTAACCACACCATTGCTGCCTTGTTTGTTGTTGTCGTCACGGTAACCACACCATTGCTGCCTTGTATGTTTGTTGTTGTCGTCACGGTAACCACACCATTGCTGCCTTGTATGTTTGTTGTTGTCGTCACGGTAACCACACCATTGCTGCCTTGTATGTTTGTTGTTGTCGTCACGGTAACCACACCATTGCTGCCTTTTATGTTTGTTGTTGTCGTCACGGTGACCACACCATTGCTGCCTTGTGTGTTTGTTGTTGTCGTCACGGTAACCACACCATTGCTGCCTTGTGTGTTTGTTGTTGTTGTCACGGTAACCACACCATTGCTGCCTTGTGTGTTTGTTGTCGTCACGGTAACCACACCATTGCTGCCTTGTGTGTTTGTTGGTGTCGTCACGGTAACCACACCATTGCTGCCTTGTGTGTTTGTTGTTGTCGTCACGGTAACCACACCATTGCTGCCTTGTGTGTCTGTTGTCGTCACGGTAACCACACCATTGCTGCCTTGTGTGTTTGTTGTTGTCGTCACGGTAACCACACCATTGCTGCCTTGTGTGTTTGTTGTTGTCGTCACGATAACCACACCATTGCTGCCTTGTGTGTTTGTTGTTGATGTCACGGTAACCACACCATTGCTGCCTTGTTTTTTGTTGTCGTCACGGTAACCACACCATTGCTGCCTTGTATGTTTGTTGTTGTCGTCACGGTAACCACACCATTGCTGCCTTGTGTGTTTGTTGTTGATGTCACGGTAACCACACCATTGCTGCCTTGTTTGTTGTTGTCGTCACGGTAACCACACCATTGCTGCCTTGTGTGTTTGTTGTTGTCACGGTAACCACACCATTGCTGCCTTGTTTGTTGTTGTCGTCACGGTAACCACACCATTGCTGCCTTGTTTGTTGTTGTCGTCACGGTAACCACACCATTGCTGCCTTGTGTGTTTGTTGTTGTCGTCACGGTAACCACACCATTGCTGCCTTGTTTGTTGTTGTCGTCACGGTAACCACACCATTGCTGCCTTGTTTGTTGTTGTCGTCACGGTAACCACACCATTGCTGCCTTGTATGTTTGTTGTTGTCGTCACGGTAACCACACCATTGCTGCCTTGTGTGTTTGTTGTTGATGTCACGGTAACCACACCATTGCTGCCTTGTTTGTTGTTGTCGTCACGGTAACCACACCATTGCTGCCTTGTATGTTTGTTGTTGTCGTCACGGTAACCACACCATTGCTGCCTTGTATGTTTGTTGTTGATGTCACGGTAACCACACCATTGCTGCCTTGTTTGTTGTTGTCGTCACGGTAACCACACCATTGCTGCCTTGTATGTTTGTTGTTGTCGTCACGGTAACCACACCATTGCTGCCTTGTATGTTTGTTGTTGTCGTCACGGTAACCACACCATTGCTGCCTTGTATGTTTGTTGTTGTCGTCACGGTAACCACACCATTGCTGCCTTTTATGTTTGTTGTTGTCGTCACGGTGACCACACCATTGCTGCCTTGTGTGTTTGTTGTTGTCGTCACGGTAACCACACCATTGCTGCCTTGTTTGTTGTTGTCGTCACGGTAACCACACCATTGCTGCCTTGTTTGTTGTTGTCGTCACGGTAACCACACCATTGCTGCCTTGTGTGTTTGTTGGTGTCGTCACGGTAACCACACCATTGCTGCCTTGTGTGTTTGTTGTTGTCGTCACTGTAACCACACCATTGCTGCCTTGTATGTTTGTTGTTGTCGTCACGGTGAAGTGCGCCCATAATTAATAATTCAAGAAGATCGTTTTGGAAGTGGCGATTATCGGAACAGTTCAATACTGACGCGCTACATTGGCGGTGGGTGATAGAATATTCATATGTATCTAAATAGATGCCCTATTGTTTTCGTCTAATTATATATGGCCCTTGTCAGACGGTCTAGTGGAGGCTATTGTGTATTTATTTTTTTAATTTTTGAGGTTTTGTTTTTGTCGAACAGCTTCTCTCGTGGCTAATTCTACCAATGTTTGACAAACACACACGGCCACAGAATGAACAAGTGAGGCCCACTCATCCACAGGGTTTTCCATCCTTTTTCATGACATTCTTTCTCATTTCACTTAGCCTACTCAGCCTGGACACAAAATATGGAGATGGTGCTTTACCCAGTCGCACTATCCCTCTCTCGACTTCGTATCAAGGATTTCCGAAGGAGGGACAAGGTCCACGCGTTCGGAATTGAAAGAAGATGCAGGGGATGCCAGAAAGACGATTAACGCCGTCTACTGCCTTAGGATCCCTCCCTCCGGATTTTGACTCTGGGTGTACTCCCATAACCTTCGACTCTAACTAGAATCTAATCCACAAGGTAGTGGAGGGTTTTGTGGTCGAAGTTTCCCTTCTTCTAGACGTTTCTAGAAGCCAAGGTTTATGAATCCCGTCTACTCGGAAATCGTCTAATAAGGCTCTTTTAAATATGGTTGTCAGTTTACAAAAACATAATATTCTCAATAAATATACACCACCTCCCTTTCTCCATTTTTGACGAGATCCTGCCAATGTGACATTGCACTGGGTTGACAATGAAATAATGCTCGTAAAGTAGATAGAATGGTGACGGACATGTAAGACCACAGGCTCTAACAAAAATACTGAATGGTGGCTACTCCCGAAAACATCTACCCACGTAATGTGTGACACGTTGAGAAAACCCAGCATAGGGACACGCCATTTTGTAATGCTCTTCTGTTTGGGGCACTCTCTGACTAGCGGATAATGAGCTACTGGCGAGTCTCGACGTTATCTAAGTAATTATTATCATGTGCCACACCGGTTGGGATAGATTACCATGTCATTCCACAACTATCTGTCCACTGTACATCGTATTAATTATGTTGTTGATTATTTACCGTGTCACGTCTACAATTTATCTAATATCTTCTCTCTTTGTCGTCCGCGAACTTTTTTTCCATGCATTTTGACAGTTGTAGCCAAGTATTCCAAATTATTTCCTACGATGATGTCCCCCAAATATTGCCGATTGTGTCTGAAATGGGCGGTAGATAGCGGGTACTTTAGTATCGGTAGGGAAATGGGCGGTAGATAGCGGGTACTTTAGTATCAGTAGGGAAATGGGCGGTAGATAGCGGGTACTTTAGTATCAGTAGGGAAATGGGCGGTAGATAGCGGGTACTTTATTATCGGTAAGGAAATGGGTGGTAGATAGCGGGTACTTTAGTACCGGTAGGGAAATGGGTGGTAGGTAGCGGGTACTTTCGTATCAGTAGGGAAATGGGTGCTAGATAGCGGGTACATTAGTATCAGTAGGGAAATGGGTGGTAGATAGCGGGTACTTTCGTATCAGTATGGAAATGGGTGGTAGATAGCAGGTACTTTAGTATCAGTAGGGAAATGGGCGGTAGATAGCGGGTACTTTATTATCGGTAAGGAAATGGGTGGTAGATAGCGGGTACTTTAGTATCAGTAGGAAAATGGGCGGTAGATAGCGGGTACTTTAGTATCAGTAGGGAAATGGGCGGTAGATAGCGGGTACTTTATTATCGGTAAGGAAATGGGTGGTAGATAGCGGGTACTTTAGTACCGGTAGGGAAATGGGTGGTAGGTAGCGGGTACTTTCGTATCAGTAGGGAAATGGGTGCTAGATAGCGGGTACATTAGTATCAGTAGGGAAATGGGTGGTAGATAGCGGGTACTTTCGTATCAGTAGGGAAATGGGTGGTAGATAGCAGGTACTTTAGTATCGGTAGGGAAATGGGCGGTAGATAGCGGGTACTTTAGTATCGGTAGGGAAATGGGCGGTAGATAGCGGGTACTTTAGTATTGGTAAGGAAATGGGCGGTAGATAGCGAGTACTTTAGTATCGGTAGGGAAATGGGCGCTAGATAGCGGGTACTTTAGTATCGGTAGGTAAATGGGCGGTAGATAAGGGTACTTTAGTATCAGTAAGGAAATGGGCGGTAGATAGCGGGTACTTTAGTATCACATCGGAATTGGGCGGTAGATAGCAGGTACTTTAGAAAAGGCAAAAAGGTCGATCACCAGTAAATTATTTTCTTTTACAAATGTGTCTCCGATACCAAGTGGTTATATAAAAGCCAGAGCTTGGTACAAGTTTGACAACATCAGTTTACAAATGTGTCTCTAATACCAAGTGGTTATATAAAAGCTAGAGCTTGGTACAAGTTTGACAACATCAGTTTAGAAATGTGTCTCTAATACCAAGTGGTTATATAAAAGCTAGAGCTTGGTACAAGTTTGACAACATCAGTTTACAAATTTGTCTCCAATACCAAGTGGTTATATAAAAGCAATTTCTGGATACAAGTTTGACAACATCAGTTTACAAATACTTCAAACCAGGACAACTTTAGAGCTTAACGCTACAAGATCTGACTACGGAAAGCCCTGGATCGTGAGGTACTGTAATTAGTGTGTCGGCGTCTTTCTTACAAATAATATGAACTCGCGTCCGAATCTCGCTGATGTCAAAGATGTTTATTTCTCATGTAGATGACCCAAACACCACGTGGCGATTATATTGAGCATGCTGCCTTGATTCTTTATTATGATTGTAAAGCTTTAGGACAAACACAAATAAAACTAGAAATGCGTCTTTTAAAGGAGAAATTAAAACAATAAATATAAAGCAGAGATTTATTTGTTAATAATATACAAGAACGGGAAGCAAAATGTACACATTTTCTAGTAAAGTACTAGCAAGGGAGATAAGAAACACATAAAAGATAAACCATTCATTTAATATTTAATACAAAAGCTGTTGGCTCTGTTTTTGCAGGTTGACATCCTGTCCGTGTTGAGAGATTACTTCCGGGTCAGTTTGTCTGACAAAACATCAAGCGAGAAATCTGTGCTGTGAAATAAGGCCGATGACAAGATGGCGTATAAGTGAAGATTAAAAACCAACATTTGGACGGAGAGCTAGCACGTGGATGAGACCGTTTGAAGTGTCACATTGTCAACGTAGGGAAGCATCGGAATGCTCTTGGAGGTCGTAAGACAAACCTCGAGATTTTGGAGAAATTGAGGATAGTTTATTTGTCTATCGGTTCATCAAGAAAGAAGAAGCTTCGTTATTTGTGATACAAGGAACGATAATTCTTTCTTGTTTCCTGTTTTGCTGTTTGCCGGTAGGCGTCGCAGGTTTAAGCAGATGTGTTTTCTATCAAGGACACTTTCTGTGGCTTGGTTCGTAGTGATATTGTATCGTTTTATTATCGAATTCCATCAATCCATCTTCTTCTTGTGGACCTCTATATCTTGGTTGTTTTTTTTTGTTGCTTTTGTCATTTTGTTCATATAAGCTTTTGACGCTGGTTCTGAGGGGTTCGTGCGCATTTAATGTTCAAACCACTTTCATCTTTGTCTCTATATGTATTCGATGACTGGTAGAATCCAAAAGGTGTTTCTGATTTATTTGTTCTTTACATGATCTCTTCGTGTCTTGTTCGCAGCTTTCTGAGGTATCGCATCTTACATGTTGTCAGTTTTCTTTCTGGATCTTTAGTCAGAGTCCATGTTTGACATTGACAGCAAAGAGCTGCGATAAAGATAAAATAAAGAACAATAATTGCTCGATGATTAAGGCCTGGTCGGTCTCTTTGTGTTAACGCTAAAGTCAGATCACATCTTTTGATCTCTTTGTGTTAACGTTAAAGTCAGATCACATCTTTTGAAAGGTATCAAATATGAAGGGTTTCTTTGTGTTAACGCTAATGTCAGATCACATCTTTTGAAAGGTATCAAATATGAAGGGTTTCTTTGGGCTCGGTGAACACTCTCATACCATGGTTGATGGTTTCACGGGGATACGATTATCCATGAAACCTTAATGTATGGTCTGTGGAAATTTGTAACTAAGCGTGGCACGGGTCATTCTTCATAGAAAGACATGTATCACGTCAGAAAAAAACATTTTCCCGATTATATAGAAATAATGTGTAGAAGCGAAACACGCCATTGGCGAATGTACTCTCCTATGACCCGGCGAAAGTGTGGGGTGTTTCCGGAAGTCTCAAAAGGGCGGATAGATAGAATATTAGAGACACTAGTAAGCAAGGGATGAAGAGGCCAACAGAAGACTGAAAGACCGCAAACTTGTTTTCACCTCAAACAATGACAGACAACAGAGAAGAAGATGAGATGGGAAACAATCATTCACGTTAGTTCTTGTGAAACAGAATAGAACAGAACATTGAAGCCTTTGAAATGTGCATTTACAGAACAATAGGTATAATTGGATGGAAAGAGAAGAAAAGAAAACAAACGATGAAGTTTTAAAACAAATAACAATAAAAAGAGAACTACTAAATACAATTAAGACAAGAGAAATGAAATTTTTGGGACACGTTAAAAAACACAACAGCCTACTAAAATTAATATTGGAATGGAAAATACACGGTAAAAGAGGCAGTGGCAGACCAAGACTAACATGGACGAGTAACATCAAAAGATGGACAAGTCAATCTATGACAACCTGCACCATCAAAGCAAGAGACAGGGTGGAATGGCGATCCATGGTAGCCAACCTTCGTTGCGGAGACGGCACTCAATGATGATGATGAGTTCTAGTGACCAGGCGCTCGAGTCTTAGGGTTGGCGTTCAATTCTTCTCTCACCCAAACATCTTTCCATGAAACCTCGCACAAAGTTCGTTGTGTATCTCGCCATAAGACCACATTCGATTGTTGTCAGTCTTCTTTCATGTTGTTGTTTGTTGCTGTGTGTGTTTGCTGTTATAATACAATAGATGTGTTTTTGAATTATCTGTGAGGTTATAATTCATGTGTTTTTTTAAAACGACATTAAAGGTTGTTCTCAAGAAACTCATCTCATGTTTTATCTTTCCTTGTGAAGTCTCAGAAAGTGAGGATTATGAGATCAATTATCATGAAATCAAAGCACCCGGTGATGTTTTCAGGGCGCAGTGATGATGATCATGACATAACATAAAACAAAATAACTTAACGTAACGTAACATAGCATAACATAATATAACAATCATTTCTTGTCTTCTTTATTGATTTCTGGCCATTTTTATATTTAGGATGTTATGTAATCACTACATGTCAGCACTTCTTAACTGTTAATTACAGTTTTACTGCAAACCACAGTAAGACGCAGACACACCCACTGGACGTCCTTTTAAGGACGGATAACGAAGAGATGCAATCGTTTAGTCTTCCGGTGAACGCAAGCGACCGAATTGTTGATTGTTGTTCAAGTTTATAACATCATAACGCGCGCACACACACACTTTTCGCTAAAGTCATCTTCCAGGTCTCAACCACCATTACAGAAACGCATCAACAACAAGCACTTTCAAACAAACGTGACAAGTTTACTTAGTTACACTTCCATGCTTTTTGTTCAAAAATTATTGCAAGTATTTATTTCATTTATTGGGAAATCCTGGCTATTTGTTTCCGTTCTACGACTCCAAGTTTTATAGTGATTGGAGCCAGTCCCTGGAGGCTGCTCGCACTGGCTGGACTGTCCAACGGATTGACAGAATGAGAGTTGTGGAAGGCAGATGTATGAACTAATCTAATAATCGATTGGAAAACTTCTCAATCAGTTTGATGGAACGAAAATAACAGACGAGACAAATGATTGACTGTTGTACATTTTAGGAATAAAGTTATAATACAGTCTTAACAGTAATTTCATGACAGATTAAATTTCTAACAAGAATATTGTCGCCTTTTCAATTGTTGTTATTTCTGTATGGAAATATAGCTATCTTGTGGGAACTTATTTGATGTGTATTTATATTGATTGTGATGTTGATAATTTATAACAGTTTGATCAGACATGCGTGCTGTTGGTCAAACATACAGACTGATCAGACATGCGTGCTGTTGGTCAAACATACAGACCGATCAGACATGCGTGCTGTTGGTCAAACATACAGACCGATCAGACATGCGTGCTGTTGGTCAAACATACAGACTGATCAGACATGCGTGCTGTTGGTCAAACATACAGACCGATCAGGCATGCGTGCTGTTGGTCAAACATACAGACCGATCAGGCATGCGTGCTGTTGGTCAAACATACAGACCGATCAGACATGCCTGCTGTTGGTCAAACATACAGACTGATCAGACAGGCTTGCTGTTGGTCAAACATACAGACCGATCAGGCATGCGTGCTGTTGGTCAAACATACAGACCGATCAGACATGCCTGCTGTTGGTCAAACATACAGACTGATCAGACATGCGTGCTGTTGGTCAAACATACAGACCGATCAGACATGCGTGCTGTTGGTCAAACATACAGACCGATCAGGCATGCGTGCTGTTGGTCAAACATACAGACCGATCAGACATGCCTGCTGTTGGTCAAACATACAGACTGATCAGACAGGCTTGCTGTTGGTCAAACATACAGACCGATCAGGCATGCGTGCTGTTGGTCAAACATACAGACCGATCAGACATGCCTGCTGTTGGTCAAACATACAGACCGATCAGACAGGCTTGCTGTTGGTCAAACATACAGACCGATCAGACATGCCTGCTGTTGGTGAAACATACAGACTGATCAGACAGGCTTGCTGTTGGTCAAACATACAGACCGATCAGGCATGCGTGCTGTTGGTCAAACATACAGACCGATCAGACATGCCTGCTGTTGGTCAAACATACAGACTGATCAGACAGGCTTGCGGTTGGTCAAACATACAGACCGATCAGACATGCCTGCTGTTGGTCAAACATACAGAGCGATCAGACATGCGGGCTGTTGGTCAAACATACAGAGTGATCAGACATGCGTGCTGTTGGTCAAACATACAGACCGATCAGACATGTGTGCTGTTGGTCAGACATACAGCTTGCTGGTCAAATATACAGACTGATCAGATATAAATGCTGTTGGTCAAATATACAGACTAATCAGATATACAGCCTGCTAGTCAAATATACAGACTGATCAAACATACATGCTGCTAATCAGACATACATGCTGCTGATCAAACACACAGACAGATCAGATATACAGACTGCTGATCAAACACACAGACAGATCAGATATACAGACTGCTGGTCAAACATACAGACCGATCAGACATGTGTGCTGTTGGTCAGACATACAGCTTGCTGGTCAAATATACAGACTGATCAGATATAAATGCTGTTGGTCAAATATACAGACTAATGAGATATACAGCCTGCTAATCAAATATACAGACTGATCAAACATACATGCTGCTAATCAGACATACATGCTGCTGATCAAACACACAGACAGATCAGATATACAGACTGCTGATCAAACACACAGACAGATCAGATATACAGACTGCTGGTCAAACATACAGACTGATCAAACATACAGCTCGTATCAAGATATTGATTAAGAACAGTAATCACATCATTCCTGTGTGGGAACTAACGGAAGGGAAGTGGGTAGACCAATATTAGTTTACACAACTGTCTACAAGGCTTCATCACCATCAGATGCCATGTCGGTTGGCGTAAGCGATCCTCTCTCTCTATATCTCTCGGTCCTTTGTGCAAGATATAATTACTGTTGACGATCTTATATTATGCTATTTGAATAAGCTGTTCAAACATTGGTTTTTGTCTTGGTTTTTCTCGATTCCTCTTTCCATTCATGCTGCCCGTTGTGATAGTATTCTTAATGTCTTTTTTTCGCATCACATGCCTACAAAATGTTGATTGTCTGTTCTTTATGATGGTGATGGTTATTTCGGCTCTTTTTAAAAAAACATTCCTCATATGTTCGTTGTCTCTGGAATTCATAGTGTTCTTCTGATAAACCACATCTCAGCTATCTCCAATGTTCTCTCTGTGCCTTACATATCGTCCATGACTCACTTCCATATAGAAGAACAAGTTCTATGTCAAACTTTAAGGCACGTTATCTAACATTAACAGACAATGATTTGTTTCGAGGGAGCCGCGATAGCTCAGTGGTTAGTGAACTGGACTACAAAGGACAAGAGGTAAGGTTCGATCTCAACCGACAGCTTCCGGTTCACCCAGCCTTTAATGGGTACCGGATTTTTTTTCTGGGAAAGTAAAGCGGCACGGGCGTAATACCGGCTACATTACCCCAAAACTCATACGCCGAAAGTCTGTAAAATTTACGGTCACTATCACCATATTCCCTATACGTCACATGGTGTGACGGGGTACTTTACTTTTTTTTTACTTGTTTCTTAGGATGCCTTTCTTGCTATAGAACTCTGTCTTTGCTTGCCCTGCTTCAAGGTATCATCATCATCATCATCATTGAGTACCGCTTCCACAATTCCGTTCTGTCTCTTGCTTTGATAGTGCAAGTTGTCATAGGCACTACTTGTCCAACTGTTAATGTTACTTGTCCATGTTAGTCTTGGTCTGCCTCTTTTAACTTGTATTTTCCCTTCCAAAACTACTTTAAGTAGGCTGCTGTGGCTTTTAATATACCCCTCCCCCCCCAAAAAAAAAAAATCTCATTTGTCTTGTTTGAATTGTGTTTAGTAGTTCTCTTTTCATTTTTAGTTGTTTTAAGACTTCATCGTTTGTTTTCATTTCTTTCTGTCCAATTCTTCCTATTCTTCTATAAATCCACATTTCAAAGACTTCAATTTTTTTGTTCTGTTTTCTTGTCTAATGTCCATGTTTCTGCACCATACAGGGATGTTGAGAAGATATAACATTTTGCTATTCTTAGTTTCAGCCCTGTGTTATTTGTTTTGATGTTATTATATTTTTCATGGCATTAAAATTACTTTTTGCATTCACATCCTTTTGTTTATTTCAGTTGTGCATTTTCCATCACTGGTTATAGTATGTCCAAGGTACTTGTAGCTCCGAACTGTCTCCAGGTCTATTCTTTCAACTTTGACATCCACTTGTAGGTTTTGACCATTTTTTTTGTTTATGATCACAGTTGTAATATTTTTTTATATTCATATCTAATCCCGATTTACTACTTTTGCTTCAATGTTAACCTAAGTGACTATAACATTTGTTACTTTTGCTTCAATGTTAACCTAAGTAAATATAACGTGTGATAGTGACTGGTGACATGGGAAAATTGAAAAAAAATAGAAAAAAATGGTACGTTGACAATCCCCATGACTGGAGACAAACCTGGTAGAAGTTCACAGCACTTGGCATTTTAAAAATATATAAGAAATGACACAAGAAAATTAGAAAATGAAACAAATTTAGAGATAAAAGAAGCAAGAGAAGAGAGATGTGACCTAACGGCATGAAATTACGTTGTCCATTCCGTCCCCGCTTTCCCAATATTGGTAGAATGAGCCACGAGAGAAGCTACTTGGCAAAACAGTATCTGGTAGTTACACTTGAACATTGTAGTCAGTCTGCTTCCAATCGTCTAGAAAGGCGTTAAGGATCATGTCTGGTTATGCAACATGACAGCACATAAAGTCAACATGAACACACAGAGGCAATTTGTAACGTCCTGCTACCACGCGCTCTTGTTAGAACTAATAGTTGCTCTGCGAATAAAACCAGCAATTGGACGATAAAATACCAAGTGAAAATAGTTCGGGGTACGTTATCATCCCCACTGGTCATTGTCATTATCTGGTCCTATCTTAATTTCACTTCCAAATTGCGTAGTTTTCATTCAGGATGTTACTTTGAAGGAACTCATTTCGCTCGACAATTTCATTTCTACCTTCATAGAGTCGTGGGAATTCATGTTGATGAAAGTGAGAAGTCATGAAATTTGTGCACTGAATTGTTAAAGGGTACATGAAGTCTCATGTCATGGGGATGGGAGTGAAATATTAAATGTCACCTCAGTCAGAAATCCATAAAGGACAAGAGGTATGGTTTGATCCCAACCGGCGGCTTCCGGATTCACTCAGTCTTAAATGGGTACCAGTTCATTTTCGGGGAAAGTAAAGCGGCACGGGTGTAATACCGACCACATGACCCCAAAAATCATGTGCTGAAGGTCTGTCAAATGTATGGTCACTAACACCATATTCCCTATACGCCACTTGGCGTGACGGGGGACCTTGACATTTTATTCTTACAGTCATAGATGCGGAAGTCAGTGTGGCTGCATTACTATTATTATCTTTACCTTGAGTTAGGGATGTTGCAGAAGGGTATAAATATACAGGTTATTGGAGTAATTGATAAGGGATGAATGATTTGTGATATTACAACTTTTATGAGAAGAAATCGCAACAAGCTGTTGAGTTGATATTCGTTTAATGGTCACCTCCAGTCTGGATCACAGTGTATTTCACATGAAAAGTCACACATTCACATGAAGTTTCTCACATCATACTAATATATCTTTTTACTATTTACTAGATGGATACATGATACACTCCTACTTATCTTAAATCATACTAATATATCTACTTACAGTCATCTAGATGGAGACACCCCTCCTTATCTACATCATACTAATGGCTTATGTGGAGAGCTAGCAATCTTTACACTTTTTTAATGATCAGATTATCAGGAATGTTTCTCTGCCATATGATCCAACATATAAACAACATATAAACAGCATATAATCCATCATATAAACAACATATAAACAACATATAAAGGTAAAGGTAAAGTACGAGACTTGAACCGGCGTCATAGCACGCGAGTTTCCACCCATATGTGCTCGGCCGCCTATCCAGAAATGTTCGGAGATTTCTGTATAGTGTCGCCTCAAGCATCGAAACTCAGATGCGAGGCAACATTCCTCACCTTCCCAGGGTAATACCCTGGTACCCTTTTCTGCCAACGGCTGGGTCGACCGTGGGGGTATTTTTTGTTTCCCAACCACGAGTAGAACTCTCACTGCTCCCAGCGGGAATCGAACGTCGGTAGTCCAGTCGGGTGGTTTCCCAACTAGGCTACCGAGGCCCCCACAACATATAAACAACATATAAACAACATTTAAACAACTATAAACAACATATAAACAACATATAAACAATATGTAAACAACATATAAACAACATATGATCCAATATATAAACAACATATAAACAACATATAAACAATATATAAACAACATATAAACAATATATAAATAACATATAAATAACATATAAACAATATATTAACAACATATAAACAACATATAAACAACATATGATCCAATATATAAACAACATATAAACAACATATAAACAATATATAAACAACATATAAACAATATATAAATAACATATACATAACATATAAACAATATATTAACAACATATAAACAACATATAAACAACATATGATCCAACATATAAACAACATTTAAACAACATTTAAACAACATAGGATCCAACATATAAACAACATATAAACAACATATAAACAACATATAAACAACATATAAACAATATATAAATAACATATAAACAACATATAAACAACATATAAACAACATATAAACAACATATAAACAACATATACAAGAATCAGTTTCTCGTGTTTGTTGACTAACTTCTACTACAGCTTCATTCCGACCCAAAACTTTTAATAAAACTGAGATTAAAAAAAGAAAAGAAACCAAGAGATCGCTTCATAGACAACCTTGAAGGAACCTCCCGCCCTTCAATTGACTATCTCTCTGTGACATTCAAATCAATCGGCAACTTTTCTGTTTAATTTCAAATTGACAAGACGGTCTCAACAGATGTCACCCTGTCAGTCTGTATGGCGCTCAGTGATGCCTTTGGCTGGATCACTGAATGGCATCTGGACGGCACGTGATCTAAACACGGGGAATCACTCACAATGTCTTCTGATTGTATCTTCATCTGTTCTTGATTTTACCACGAGAATGTTTCACATCAATCAGAACGTGATCATTCCATGTTTGTATGTGTGAAATATTACATTAACATTACAATCTTCACGTATTGCTTCTGTACACATTTTTGAGTGTTGTAGACCTCTCATTTATATGCCTGTCTTTTGTTTTCTTTGCCTATAGTTCGTCCTCCCGTGTGTTACCGGGGTCTCACTATGAGGGAATTAAAGAATAGTGACACTGTGACCTTCCAGGCATGTCGTAAGAGACGACTAAGGAGGTTGATCGATGGCTTGACAAGCTGTCATTGTAAAAAGTATTGTTATGGAAACAGCGTCATATATTTTAGAGCAGTGATCTCCGCAATATGTGCCATCTTGGCACGCAAGGTTTCTGTTTTTGAGATTGTGGTTCTGCCCTATGTGCCGTCTTCGGCTCGAAAGAACAATAGATAGATAGATAGATAGATAGATAGATAGATAGATAGATAGATAGATAGATAGATAGATAGATAGATAGATAGATAGATAGATAGATAGATAGATAGATAGATAGATAGATAGATAGATAGATAGATAGATAGATAGATAGATAGATAGATAGATAGATAGATAGATAGATAGATAGATAGATAGATAGATAGATAGATAGATAGATAGATAGATAGATAGATAGATAGATAGATAGATAGATAGATAGATAGATAGATAGATATATAGATAGATAGTTCGTCAGCCCATCAATACGTTTTCGTTCATTAATCCATCTCTTCATATGACCACCTGTACACGTAACAATGAGTCAGGTAAGAAACGTATTTCTGTATGTGATTTTATTCGCAATTGTTGGAAGTCTGTCTATCCAATTATCTATAAATATCTCTTCTCATCAGTCTATCATCCTCACTCTCATCATCTATGAATTCATTTATGCATTTCTTGATATAGTTGTTATCTGTCTGTCTATCCATTAACTTACAGTTTGATGCTGCTGTATAGTTGTATCCGCATCTACGGAGTTGCTCTGTTTTGTCTGTCAACCTTCTATCCATTTTTCTGCCAATCTCTCATCCATTCACTAAAAGATACACTCATCATACATAGATTAATCAACACTTTTAATCATCCGTCAACATATCCATCAAGCTATCCATTAATCTATCCATCAACATATCCATTAATCTATCCATCAACATATCCATTAATCTATCCATCAACATATCCATCAACCTATCCATTAAAATATCCATCAACATATCCATCAACCTATCCATCAATATACCCATTAATCTATCCATCAACCTATCCATCAATCTATCCATCAACCTGTCCATCAATCTACCCATTAATCTATCCATCAACCTATCCATCAATCTATCCATCAACCTATCCATCAATCTATCCATCAACCTATCCATTAATCTATCCATCAACCTATCCATCAACCTGTCCATCAACCTATCCATTAAGCTGTCCATCAACCTATCCATCAATCTATCCATCAACCTATCCATCAATCTATCCATCAACCTATCCATCAATCTATTCATTAACCTATCCATCAACCTATCCATCAATCTATCCATCAACCTATCCATCAATCTATCCATCAATCTATCCATCAACCTATCCATCAATCTATCCATCAACCTATCCATCAATCTATCAATCAACCTATCCATCAATCTATCCATCAACCTATCCATCAATCTATCCATCAACCTATCCATCAACCTGTCCATCAACCTATCCATTAAGCTGTCCATCAACCTATCCATTAATCTATCCATCAACCTATCCATCAATCTATCCATCAACCTATCCATTAAGCTGTCCATCAACCTATCCATCAACATATCCATCAACCTATCCATTAAGCTGTCCATCAACCTATCCATTAATCTATCCATCAACCTATCCATCAATCTATCCATCAACCTATCCATCAACCTATCCATCAACCTATCCATCAACATATCCATCAACCTATCCATCAACCTATCCATCAACCTATCCATCAACCTATCCATCAACCTATCCATCAACCTATCCATCAACCTATCCATCAACATATCCATCTATCTTATCCATCATCAATGTATCTTGACAAGTCCTTAAATATTTTCTTCGCCGGAGAACTTTCTTCTTCAATCTTCCCTTCATCAGAAAACGTTCTTCTTAAATCTTCCCTTCATCAGAGAACTTTTTTCTTCAATCTTCCCTTCATCAGAGAACTTTTTTCTTCAATCTTCCCTTCATCAGAGAACGTTCTTCAATCTTCCCTTCATCAGAGAACTTTTTTCTTCAATCTTCCCTTCATCAGAGAACGTTCTTCTTCAATCTTCCCTTTATCAGAGAACGTTCTTCTTCAATCTTCCCTTTATCAGAGAACGTTCTTCTTCAATCTTCCCTTCATCAGAGAACGTTCTTCTTCAATCTTCCCTTCATCAGAGAACGTTCTTCTTCAATCTTCCCTTTATCAGAGAACGGTCTTATTCAATCTTCCCTTTATCAGAGAACGTTTTTATTCAATCTTCCCTTTATCAGAGAACGTTCTTATTCAATCTTCCATTCATCAGAAAACGTTCATCTTCAATCTTCCTTTCATCAAAGAACGTTGTTCTTCAATCTTCCTTTCATCAAAGAACGTTCTCCTTCTTCAATCTTCCTTTCATAAGAGAACGTTCCTCTTCTTCAATCTTCCCTTCATCAGAAAACGTTCTTCATCAATCTTCCTTTCATTAGAGAACGTTCCTCTTCTTCAATCTTCCCTTCACCAGAGAACGTTCTTCATCAATCTTCCCTTCACCAGAGAACGTTCTTCATCAATCTTCCCTTCACCAGAGAACGTTCTTCATCAATCTTCCTTTCACCAGAGAACGTTCCCCTTCTTCAATCTTCCTTTCATAAGAGAACGTTCCTCTTCTTCAATCTTCCCTTCATCAGAAAACGTTCTTCATCAATCTTCCTTTCATTAGAGAACGTTCCTCTTCTTCAATCTTCCCTTCACCAGAGAACGTTCTTCATCAATCTTCCCTTCACCAGAGAACGTTCTTCATCAATCTTCCCTTCACCAGAGAACGTTCTTCATCAATCTTCCTTTCACCAGAGAACGTTCCCCTTCTTCAATCGTCCCTTCATCAGAGAACGTTCTCCTTCTTCATTCTTCCCTTCATAAGATAACGTTCTTCTTCAATCTTCCCCTTCATCACCCATCCTTCCTTTTACTCAAGTACTGCATCGCGAAACCCCCCTCCCTCCACCCAATATTTCATCATTACAACCAACACTCGTTTTCCCGACCCTCGCCATTCTCCTCAGGTAAAGACGCAATAAATAATGACCAAAATTACCTTCACTCGGAACGAACCTGACAAGCCGTCTCATACGTCACACTGATTTGACAGACCTATTTTGTCACTGTTGGCTTTTCCAGCTACGTTTCATTCATCTGGTACTTTCACGAAGACCTTCAACAGAGAGATCTTCTATAAGTAAAATAATTCATTATCAGTTTGATTTATATGTCGCGTGCAACCGTTAAGTTATTTTATGGAACAGATTGTCATATACAGATGTTATTTTATGGAACAGATTGTCACATACAGATGTTATTTTATAGAACAGATTGTCATATACAGATGTTATTTTATAGAACAGATTGTCATATACAGATGTTATTTTATAGAACAGATTGTCATATACAGATGTTATTTTATGTAACATATCGTCATATACAGATGTTATTTTATAGAACAGATTGTCATATACAGATGTTATTTTATAGAACAGATTGTCATATACAGATGTTATTTTATGTAACATATCGTCATATACAGATGTTATTTTATAGAACATATTGTCATATACAGATGTTATTTTATGTAACATATTGTCATATACAGATGTTATTTTATAGAACAGATTGTCATATACAGATGTTATTTTATGTAGCATATCGTCATATACAGATGTTATTGTATGTAACATATCGTCATATACATATCAAGTAAAGACATGATTATACTTACCTGACAGGCACGTTTGGACGGGCTTAGGTCTCATTGTTGAGATACGGAATTTGTATTATAAGATTACTTCACAATTGGCTACCTGAAAGGATCTATTAGCTCGGCAATTCAACGTTCCAATTAAAGTTGAATGGAGCCAAAGAGGCGCTTCAGACAAATGTCACATTTATTATAAGCACTAATCTAAAAATGTGAGGCAAAATGCTGCGTAATCCATTTTATGACAATAAAAACAAGAAAAATAGTTCTTAAATGTTATGTAGTGCCAGTCTTAATATATGGATGTGAATTACAGGCAATAGGACAACAAACAAGAAAATCACTGAAATGTGATTTTGCTGAAGAATGTTGAGAATATCATGGACAGCTAAGAAGAGTAATGAAAAAGGTCAAAGCAAGAAGAGAGCTAATATCTAATATTAGGAAGAAACAATGATTCATTTTTTTGTCATGTAATGAGAACGGCCTTTTGTTAATGAAACGTAGACCTGATATAGAATGTGAAAATTAGCAGTAGACAATAGTGATAGTATTTTCGGCCCTAAAACAACAAAAACAGGATTCTAGAATGTACGAACAATGGCCGCGCTGACGAACAAAACACAAGTTGGGATAGAGATGGATAGATGCGACCTAGATAAATTAGGATTAAACGAAATGCGCTGGCTAGGAACAGGTAGGAAATCTGTTGATAATTAAATAGTAGTTTTTTCTGGATGGGAAGATGGAAAACACCGTGAAGGAGTAGGCATAATGATGACAGACATAGTGAAGGAGTAGGCATAGTGATGACAGACATAGTGAAGGAGTAGGCATAATGATGACAGACATAGTGAAGGAGTAGGCATAATGATGACAGACGTAGTGAAGGAGTAGGCATAGTGATGACAGACATAGTGAAGGAGTAGGCATCATGATGACAGACATAGTGAAGGAGTAGGCATAATGATGACAGACATAGTGAAGGAGTAGGCATAATGATGACAGACATAGTGAAGGAGTAGGCATAATGATGACAGACATAGTGAAGGAGTAGGCATAATGATGACAGATAGTGAAGGAGTAGGCATAGTGATGACAGACATAGTGAAGGAGTAGGCATAATGATGACAGACATAGTGAAGGAGTAGGCATAATGATGACAGACATAGTGAAGGAGTAGGCATAATGATGACAGACATAGTGAAGGAGTAGGCATAGTGATGACAGACATAGTGAAGGAGTAGGCATAATGATGACAGACATAGTGATGGAGTAGGCATAATGATGACAGACATAGTGAAGGAGTAGGCATAATGATGACAGACATAGTGAAGGAGTAGGCATAATGATGACAGACATAGTGAAGGAGTAGGCATAATGATGACAGAAATAGTGAAGGAGTTGACATAACGATGACAGACATAGTGAAGGAGTAGGCATAATGATGACAGACATAGTGAAGAAGTAGGCATAATGATGACAGACATAGTGAAGGAGTAGGCATAATGATGACAGACATAGTAAAGGAGTAGGCATAATGATGACAGACATAGTGAAGGAGTAGACATAATGATGACAGACATAGTGAAGGAGTAGGCATAATGATGACAGACATAGTGAAGGAGTAGACATAATGATGACAGACATAGTGAAGGAGTTGGCATAATGATGACAGACATAGTGAAGGAGTAGACATAATGATGACAGACATAGTGAAGGAGTAGGCATAATGATGACAGACATAGAGAAGGAGTAGTCATAATGATGATAGACATAGTGAAGGAGTAGGCATAATGATGACAGACATAGTGAAGGAGTAGGCATAATGATGACAGACATAGTGAAGGAGTAGGCATAGTGATGACAGACATAGTGAAGGAGTAGGCATAGTGATGACATACATAGTGAAGGAGTAGGCATCATGATGACAGACATAGTGAAGGAGTAGGCATAGTGATGACAGACATAGTGAATGAGTAGGTATAATGATGACAGAAATAGTGAAGGAGTAGACATAATGATGACAGACATAGTGAAGGAGTAGGCATAATGATGACAGACATAGTGAAGGAGTAGGCATCATGATGACATACATAGTGAAGGAGTAGGCATAGTGATGACAGACATAGTGAAGGAGTAGGCATAATGAATACAGAAATAGTGAAGGAGTAGACATAATGATGACAGACATGGTGAAGGAGTAGATATAATTATGACAGACATAGTGAAGGAGTAGGCATAATGATGACAGACATAGCTGCAAGAAGTTTATTAGAATGGGAACCGGTAAATAGCCGTCTGATACGAACACGCTACAAAACAAAATATGGAAGACTTTCAATTATTCAATGTTATGCGCCTACAAACGAAGCTGATGATGAAGTTAAGGACGATTTTTATAACCAACTACAACATCTTATAAACAAAATACCAAAACACGATCTTTTAATTGTAATGGGAGATTTCAACGCCAAAGTGGGAAAAGACAACACAGGAGTGGGACATGTAATGGGGAGAGAAGACTGTGATACTATAAGTCAGAATGGAGAAAGATTAATAGAATTATATGTAATAGAAAATTTATTTATAGGTGGGACATTATTTCCACACAAAAATATTCACAAAACAACATGGATATCTCCTGATGATAGAACTTCAAATCAAATTGACCACCTATGTATTAAACAACAATTCAGATCATCAGAACTCTCTATACTGTACAAAAGATGCTGACAAACACCTATACATCAAGTGGAACACCAATTCTAGACAAATCTGGATTAATGCTAACAACAAGCGCAGACATAAAAGCACGTTGGGCGGAACACTTCAAAGAAATTCTTAACCGTCCACAACCTCACAATTTAATAAATTTTGAAGCTGAAACACCAGCAGCAGAATTATATATACATTTATATGAGTTCACCTTGAGCGAAATTGCGACCTCCTTAAAGTGTATGGACAAAAACAAGGCTGCTGGCAAGGATAAGTTAACAGCTGAGATCCTCAAAGCAATTGATAGCCATAATTTAATACACCTCCAGAAAATGTTCAACTTCATTTGGAAAGCAGAGAAGGTGCCTCATAAGTGGAAAACGCATTCGAAAATAAATGTCTAAGGAAAATACTTGGTATAGCGTGGAACAAGCAAAGATCTCGCAAATCTACACAAGTGGTAGCTTAAAGCACTTGAGTATGTATCCACACAGTCATTGAACGAGTTTTCTTATTTGAAATGGATGGGACTTGAAAGCTTCTCGTGTCCAGAAGTTGAATCTGCAATCAAATACATTATGGGTACAAATATCGACATTAATTATAGCAAGTAGATCATTCCTGATACAGAATGTGTACATTAGAAATCATCCTTATACCACTAATATCTTCAGTAATCAAGAAAAGACGATGGTCATATGTTGGATATATGAACAGGAGAGATAATAACAAAGCAAGCCCTCATGTGGGAAGCAACAGGTAAGACGAAAAGAGACCGACCCAGAGAGAGAGACTGAGAAGAACATTGATGAGAGAGGCAAGAGCAGTATGTATCGGCTCCCTCAATGAGATAGAGTTGCTTGCACAGAATGGAGACAAATGGCGAAATTTGATAAAAGATCCATTCAAGGATTGAAAACTGCTAGAATAAACATTTATATAAGAGAAAGAGTATCTGGGTCTATGCCCTATGGGCCGGCTACGGCTCGAAAAGTCCATAAATAGATAGAATGAGAAGGGGACAGCTGGAAAATATTGTAACAACTGGGAAAATTGAGGCACGAAAAAAAAAGATGAAGGAACGAAAGAAGGATAAATTATAAATAATTGTCGAGATAGAAAGTTGTGAAGAGACATGATCTCATACGCCAGCAGGCATGGTACTTGATGATTGATGATGATGAGTCTAAATGTGGACCAGGAGGCTAGACTAAGAAACAACAAGAAAAATAATCACAACCAAAAAAAGGAAATGTTTTAGACAGGAAAGAGTCTGAGCCAGATCAGAAGTGAAGAGCTGAGGGAAAAGAAAAACAGAAAGAAAAAGCTAGGAATATTTTCTGCCATAGAATACACATATAAAGAACAGATATAATAGTTTGGACGCGGGTTAAGATATAGTGATCAAAACACAACGAGTCTTTAATAAACGCTGCGAGAACACCAGACTCAAAAGCCGACAACTAAAAAGATGGAACGATGGAACATTAACAATAGAAAAAAAACCGCTGGATAGGCCAATAGAAGAGCACAAACCGCATACTGTATCTCCTATCGATGCTGAAAAGAAAACGAGGAAGGAAAGAAGATGAAGAAGGGAAATAATTCTTGTCTAACAGAGTAAAAACAAAGATATGAACAGAAGCAAAAGAGAGACCTGGGCAAAGAACAATCTAGTAAAGAACAATGGTGGTAGGGTTACACATATTGGGCCAGAATTGAGACACTCTACATCATGTGCTCATGGACTGACCAAAATGATAAGGTAATGTAAAACCCTATCAGATGGCTAGCTACTGCTTGAATATAAGGACATGAAGAAGTTGCAGAAGAAATGAAAGTGAACGTATAGAAGCAGATGTTGAACAGCAAAGTAGAATGAGGAGATTAACAACGAATCGAAGGAGATATTGAACAACAAAGTAGAAGAAGGAGATATTGAACAACAAAGTAGTAGATGGAGATGTTGAACAACAAAGTAGAAGAAGGAGATATTGAACAACAAAATAGAAGAAGGAGATATTGAACAACAAAGTAGTAGATGGAGATGTTGAACAACAAAGTAGAAGAAGGAGATATTGAACAACAAAGTAGAAGATGGAGATGTTGAACAACAAAGTAGAAGAAGGAGATATTGAACAACAAAGTAGAAGATGGAGATATTGAACAACAAAGTAGAAGAAGGAGATGTTGAACAACAAAGTAGAAGATGGAGATGTTGAACAACAAAGTAGAAGATGGAGATGTTGAACAACAAAGTAGAAGAAGGAGATGTTGAACAACAAAGTAGAAGATGGAGATGTTGAACAACAAAGTAGAAGAAGGAGATGTTGAACAACAAAGTAGAAGATGGAGATGTTGAACAACCAAATAGAAGATGGAGATGTTGAACAACCAAGTAGTAGTAGAACAATTAAAACGTTTAAAATGAATAAATAGAAAGATATAAAAAAAATAAGATGAAAAAGACAATGAAGAATATGATGAGGACGGAAAGGAAAAAAGAGAACAAATAAAAAATAAACTAAAACGCGCAGATGAAGATAAAAGTGACAGTGAGATAAAAGTCGAAAGGGAAGGCAAAATATGAAGCAAATACAAAGAATAATAAAGGCAATGAAGAAAAAAAAGATGAAAAAATGAATGACGACAACGAGAAAAAAGAACAAATAAGAGGAGAAAACATAAAAAGACAGATAATGAGAATATCATTTAAAAAATAACAAAAGAAGTAGATCTGTAGGAAGAGGAAATTTGAACAAATGATTTGGAAGAAAGGAGAAATGAAATATAAAACAAGAGGAGGAATGGGAATATTAATCTGTTTTGAAGAAAGCAGGAGATAAAGGTTAATCAGAAAATAGACGTTAATCAGAACGGCATTGGGCTGTTTGTGAAGATATTTGCAAGAAACTTGATAACATGTTGTACATTCTCCAAGATACCTTTGACATTTATAGACGAATCATCACTATGTAGGTTACCACTCAACCACCTGTATCGGATATCTGTTTACAAGGTTTTCCAATTAAATCAAGAAACGCTGGCGTTGTTGACGGACCTTGAGAACACGTACAACATATACACACCTTGCTACTTCATGGCGTGAAGTGATTGTACCTGCATTAACAAAAATAGCTATGTCACTTAGACCTGGAGTCACGGGCATTAGAAGACATCTTTTATGTGAATAGTAGCTCTATTACTATGTCATTAATCCCCATTTGAAGAGCTTAGATAAGAGGTTATAGATTGAAGAATAAAGGTCACATGGCCAGTGAAGTTTGGGTGTTCGGATCAAAATGTTTTTCATCCCCGATAGAAGAATAAAATAACAGGCGATTAATTGCTTCTAAAACGACTATTGTTTATATCCACTCCACTACCCTTTCTTCACTGTCACTTCTAAAACGACTATTGTTTATATCCACTCCACTACCCTTTCTTCACTGTCACTTCTAAAACGACTATTGTTTATATCCACTCCACTACCTTTTCTTCACTGTCACTTCTAAAACGACTATTGTTTATATCCACTCCACTACCCTTTCTTCACTGTCACTTCTAAAACGACTATTGTTTATATCCACTCCACTACCTTTTCTTCACTGTCACTTCTAAAACGACTATTGTTTATATCCACTCCACTACCCTTTCTTCACTGTCACTTCTAAAACGACTATTGTTTATATCCACTCAACTACCCTTTCTTCACTGTCACTTCTAAAACGACTATTGTTTATATCCACTCCACTACCTTTTCTTCACTGTCACTTCTAAAACGACTATTGTTTATATCCACTCCACCACCCTTTCTTCACTGTCACTTCTAAAACGACTATTGTTTATATCCACTCCACTACCCTTTCTTCACTGTCACTTCTAAAACGACTATTGTTTATATCCACTCCACTACCCTTTCTTCACTGTCACTTCTAAAACGACTATTGTTTATATCCACTCCACTACCCTTTCTTCACTGTCACTTCTAAAACGACTATTGTTTATATCCACTCCACTACCCTTTCTTCACTGTCACTTCTAAAACGACTATTGTTTATATCCACTCCACTACCATTTCTCCACTGTCACTTCTAAAACGACTATTGTTTATATCCACTCCACTACCCTTTCTTCACTGTCACTTCTAAAACGACTATTGTTTATATCCACTCCACTACCATTTCTTCACTGTCGCCCTAAAGAAACAAAAGATCTACCCGTTCTCAACTCTCGCCCTAAAGAAGCAAATATCCACTCTTTCTCCGCTCTCACCTCTAAAGAAGCAAATATCCACTCTTTCTCCGCTCTCACTTCTAAAGAAGCAAATATCCACTCTTTCTCCGCTCTCACCTGTAAAGAAGCAAATATCCACTCTTTCTCCGCTCTCACCTCTAAAGAAGCAAATATCCACTCTTTCTCCGCTCTCACCTCTAAAGAAGCAAATATCCACTCTTTCTCCGCTCTCACCTCTAAAGAAGCAAATATCCACTCTTTCTCCGCTCTCACCTCTAAAGAAGCAAATATCCACTCTTTCTCCACTCTTACCTCTAAAGAAGCAAATATCCACCCTTTCTTCACTGTCACTTCTAAAGAAGCAAATATCCACACAGGTGGGAACTGAGGTCATAAAGAAACAAATATCCACCCATTCTCCACTGTCGTCCTAAAGATGCAAATATCCACACTTTCTCCACTGTCGTGCTAAAGAAACAAATATCCACACTTTCTCCACTGTCGTCATAAAGAAACAAATATCCACACTTTCTCCACTGTCGTCCTAAAGAAACAAATATCCACCCATTCTCCACTGTCGTCCTAAAGAAACAAATATCCACACTTACTCCACTGTCGTCCTAAAGAAACAAATATCCACACTTTCTCCACTGTCCTAAAGAAACAAATATCCACACTTACTCCACTGTCGTCCTAAAGAAACAAATATCCACACTTACTCCACTGTCGTTCTAAAGAAACAAATATCCACCCATTCTCCACTGTCGTCCTAAAGAAACAAATATCCACCATTTCTCCACTGTCGTCCTAAAGAAACAAATATCCACCCATTCTCCACTGTCGTCCTAAAGAAACAAATATCCACCCTTTCTCCACTGTCGTCCTAAAGAAACAAATATCCACCCATTCTCCACTGTCGTCCTAAAGAAACAAATATCCACCCATTCTCCACTGTCGTCCTAAAGAAACAAATATCCACCCATTCTCCACTGTCGTCCTAAAGAAACAAATATCCATCCATTTTCCACTGTCGTACTAAGAAACATATATCCACACTTTCTCCACTGCCGTCCTAAAGAAACAAATATCCACACTTTTTCCACTGTCGTCCTAAAGAAACAAATATCCACCCATTCTCCACTGTCGTCCTAAAGAAACAAATATCCACCCTTTCTCCACTGTCGTCCTAAAGAAACAAATATCCATCCATTCTCACCTGTCGTCCTAAAGAAACAAATATCCACACTTACTCCACTGTCGTCCTAAAGAAACAAATATCCACACTTACTCCACTGTCGTCCTAAAGAAACAAATATCAATACTTTCTCCACTGTCCTAAAGAAACAAATATCCACACTTACTCCACTGTCGTCCTAAAGAAACAAATATCCACCAATTCTCCACTGTCGTCGTAAAGAAACAAATATCCACCCATTCTCCACTGTCGTCCTAAAGAAACAAATATCCACCCATTCTCCACTGTCGTCCTAAAGAAACAAATATCCACCCATTCTCCACTGTCGTCCTAAAGAAACAAATATCCACCCATTCTCCACTGTCGTCATAAAGAAACAAATATCCACCCATTCTCCACTGTCGTCCTAAAGAAACAAATATCCACACTTTCTTCACTGTCGTCCTAAAGAAACAAATATCCACCCATTCTCCACTGTCGTCCTAAAGAAACAAATATCCACACTTTCTCCACTGTCGTCCTAAAGAAACAAATATCCACCCATTCTCCACTGTCGTCCTAAAGAAACAAATATCCACCCATTCTCCACTGTCGTCCTAAAGAAACAAATATCCACACATTCTCCACTCTCGTACTGAAGAAACAAATATCCACCCATTCTCCACTGTCGTCCTAAAGAAACAAATATCCACCCATTCTCCACTGTCGTCCTAAAGAAACAAATATCCACCCATTCTCCACTGTCGTCCTAAGGAAACAAATATCCACCGTTTCTTCACTGTCGTCCTAAAGAAAAAAATATCCACCCTTTCTCCACTGTCGTCCTAAAGAAACAAATATCCATCCATTCTCCACTGTCGTCCTAAGAAACAAATATCCACACTTTCTCCACTGCCGTCCTAAAGAAACAAATATCCACACATTTTCCACTGTCGTCCTAAAGAAACAAATATCCACCCATTCTCCACTGTCGTCCTAAAGAAACAAATATCCATCCATTCTCCACTGTCGTCCTAAAGAAACAAATATCCACACTTACTCCACTGTCGTCCTAAAGAAACAAATATCCACACTTACTCCACTGTCGTCCTAAAGAAACAAATATCCACACTTACTCCACTGTCGTCCTAAAGAAACAAATATCCACACATTTTCCACTGTCGTCCTAAAGAAACAAATATCCATCCATTCTCCACTGTCGTCCTAAAGAAACAAATATCCACACTTACTCCACTGTCGTCCTAAAGAAACAAATATCCACACTTACTCCACTGTCGTCCTAAAGAAACAAATATCCACACTTTCTCCACTGTCCTAAAGAAACAAATATCCACACTTACTCCACTGTCGTCCTAAAGAAACAAATATCCACACTTACTCCACTGTCGTCCTAAAGAAACAAATATCCACACTTACTCCACTGTCGTCCTAAAGAAACAAATATCCACACTTACTCCACTGTCGTCCTAAAGAAAAAAATATCCACCCATTCTCCACTGTCGTCCTAAAGAAACAAATATCCACCCATTCTCCACTGTCGTCCTAAAGAAACAAATATCCACCCATTCTCCACTGTCGTCCTAAAGAAACAAATATCCACCCATTCTCCACTGTCGTCCTAAAGAAACAAATATCTATACTTTATTCACTGTCGTCCTAAAGAAACAAATATCCACCCATTCTCCACTGTCGTCATAAAGAAACAAATATCCACCTATTCTCCACTGTCGTCCTAAAGAAACAAATATTCACCCATTCTCCACTGTCGTCCTAAAGAAACAAATATCCACCCATTCTCCACTGTCGTCCTAAAGAAACAAATAACCACACATTCTCCACTCTCGTCCTGAAGAAACAAATATCCACCCATTCTCCACTATCGTCCTAAAGAAACAAATATCCACCCATTCTCCACTGTCGTCCTAAAGAAACAAATATCCACCCATTCTCCACTGTCGTCCTAAAGAAACAAATATCCACCGTTTCGTCACTGTCGTCCTAAAGAAACAAATATCCACCCTTTCTCCACTGTCGTCCTAAAGAAACAAATATCCACCCATTCTCCACTGTCGTCCTAAAGAAACAAATATCCACCCATTCTCCACTGTCGTCCTAAAGAAACAAATATCCACCCATTCTCCACTGTCGTCCTAAAAAAACAAATATCCACCCATTCTCCACTGTCGTCCTAAAGAAACAAATATCCACCCATTCTCCACTGTCGTCCTAAAGAAACAAATATCCACCCTTACTCCACTGTCGTCCTAAAGAAACAAATATCCACCCATTCTCCACTGTCGTCATAAAGAAACAAATATCAACCCATTCTCCACTGTCGTCCTAAAGAAACAAATATCCACACTTTCTTCACTGTCGTCCTAAAGAAACAAATATCCACCCATTCTCCACTGTCGTCCTAAAGAAACAAATATCCACACTTTCTCCACTGTCGTCCTAAAGAAACAAATATCCACAATTTCTCCACTGTCCTAAAGAAACAAATATCCACACTTACTCCACTGTCGTCCTAAAGAAACAAATATCCACCAATTCTCCACTGTCGTCGTAAAGAAACAAATATCCACCCATTCTCCACTGTCGTCCAAAAGAAACAAATATCCACCCATTCTCCACTGTCGTCCTAAAGAAACAAATATCCACCCATTCTCCACTGTCGTCCTAAAGAAACAAATATCCACCCATTCTCCACTGTCGTCATAAAGAAACAAATATCAGCCCATTCTCCACTGTCGTCCTAAAGAAACAAATATCCACACTTTCTTCACTGTCGTCCTAAAGAAACAAATATCCACCCATTCTCCACTGTCGTCCTAAAGAAACAAATATCCACACTTTCTCCACTGTCGTCCTAAAGAAACAAATATCCACCCATTCTCCACTGTCGTCCTAAAGAAACAAATATCCACCCATTCTCCACTGTCGTCCTAAAGAAACAAATATCCACACATTCTCCACTCTCGTACTGAAGAAACAAATATCCACCCATTCTCCACTGTCGTCCTAAAGAAACAAATATCCACCCATTCTCCACTGTCGTCCTAAAGAAACAAATATCCACCCATTCTCCACTGTCGTCCTAAAGAAACAAATATCCACCGTTTCTTCACTGTCGTCCTATAGAAAAAAATATCCACCCTTTCTCCACTGTCGTCCTAAAGAAACAAATATCCATCCATTCTCCACTGTCGTCCTAAAGAAACAAATATCCACCCATTCTCCACTGTCGTCCTAAAAAAACAAATAGCCACCCATTCTCCACTGTCGTCCTAAAGAAACAAATATCCACCCATTCTCCACTGTCGTCCTAAAGAAACAAATATCCACCGTTTCGTCACTGTCGTCCTAAAGAAACAAATATCCATCCATTCTCCACTGTCGTCCTAAGAAACAAATATCCACACTTTCTCCACTGCCGTCCTAAAGAAACAAATATCCACACATTTTCCACTGTCGTCCTAAAGAAACAAATATCCACCCATTCTCCACTGTCGTCCTAAAGAAACAAATATCCACCCTTTCTCCACTGTCGTCCTAAAGAAACAAATAACCATCCATTCTCCACTGTCGTCCTAAAGAAACAAATATCCACACTTACTCCACTGTCGTCCAAAAGAAACAAATATCCACACTTACTCCACTGTCGTCCTAAAGAAACAAATATCCACACTTTCTCCACTGTCCTAAAGAAACAAATATCCACACTTACTCCACTGTCGTCCTAAAGAAACAAATATCCACACTTACTCCACTGTCGTCCTAAAGAAACAAATATCCACACTTACTCCACTGTCGTCCTAAAGAAACAAATATCCACACTTACTCCACTGTCGTCCTAAAGAAACAAATATCCACACTTTCTCCACTGTCGTCCTAAAGAAACAAATATCCACCCATTCTCCACTGTCGTCCTAAAGAAACAAATATCCACCCATTCTCCACTGTCGTCCTAAAGAAACAAATATCCACCCATTCTCCACTGTCGTCCTAAAGAAACAAATATCCATACTTTATTCACTGTCGTCCTAAAGAAACAAATATCCACCCATTCTCCACTGTCGTCCTAAAGAAACAAATATCCACCCATTCTCCACTGTCGTCCTAAAGAAACAAATATTCACCCATTCTCCACTGTCGTCCTGAAGAAACAAATATCCACCCATTCTCCACTGTCGTCCTAAAGAAACAAATAACCACACATTCTCCACTCTCGTCCTGAAGAAACAAATATCCACCCATTCTCCACTATCGTCCTAAAGAAACAAATATCCACCCATTCTCCACTGTCGTCCTAAAGAAACAAATATCCACCCATTCTCCACTGTCGTCCTAAAGAAACAAATATCCACCGTTTCTTCACTGTCGTCCTAAAGAAACAAATATCTACCCATTCTCCACTGTCGTCCTAAAGAAACAAATATTCACCCATTCTCCACTGTCGTCCTGAAGAAACAAATATCCACCCATTCTCCACTGTCGTCCTAAAGAAACAAATAACCACACATTCTCCACTCTCGTCCTGAAGAAACAAATATCCACCCATTCTCCACTATCGTCCTAAAGAAACAAATATCCACCCATTCTCCACTGTCGTCCTAAAGAAACAAATATCCACCCATTCTCCACTGTCGTCCTAAAGAAACAAATATCCACACTTTCTCCACTGTCGTCCTAAAGAAACAAATATCCACCCATTCTCCACTGTCGTCCTAAAGAAACAAATATCCACCCATTCTCCACTGTCGTCCTAAAGAAACAAATATCCACACATTCTCCACTCTCGTACTGAAGAAACAAATATCCACCCATTCTCCACTGTCGTCCTAAAGAAACAAATATCCACCCATTCTCCACTGTCGTCCTAAAGAAACAAATATCCACCCATTCTCCACTGTCGTCCTAAAGAAACAAATATCCACCGTTTTTTCACTGTCGTCCTAAAGAAAAAAATATCCACCCTTTCTCCACTGTCGTCCTAAAGAAACAAATATCCATCCATTCTCCACTGTCGTCCTAAGAAACAAATATCCACACTTTCTCCACTGCCGTCCTAAAGAAACAAATATCCACACATTTTCCACTGTCGCCCTAAAGAAACAAATATCCACCCATTCTCCACTGTCGTCCTAAAGAAACAAATATCCATCCATTCTCCACTGTCGTCCTAAAGAAACAAATATCCACACTTACTCCACTGTCGTCCTAAAGAAACAAATATCCACACTTACTCCACTGTCGTCCTAAAGAAACAAATATCCACACTTACTCCACTGTCGTCCTAAAGAAACAAATATCCACACATTTTCCACTGTCGTCCTAAAGAAACAAATATCCATCCATTCTCCACTGTCGTCCTAAAGAAACAAATATCCACACTTACTCCACTGTCGTCCTAAAGAAACAAATATCCACACTTACTCCACTGTCGTCCTAAAGAAACAAATATCCACACTTTCTCCACTGTCCTAAAGAAACAAATATCCACACTTACTCCACTGTCGTCCTAAAGAAACAAATATCCACACTTACTCCACTGTCGTCCTAAAGAAACAAATATCCACACTTACTCCACTGTCGTCCTAAAGAAACAAATATCCACACTTACTCCACTGTCGTCCTAAAGAAAAAAATATCCACCCATTCTCCACTGTCGTCCTAAAGAAACAAATATCCACCCATTCTCCACTGTCGTCCTAAAGAAACAAATATCCACCCATTCTCCACTGTCGTCCTAAAGAAACAAATATCCACCCATTCTCCACTGTCGTCCTAAAGAAACAAATATCTATACTTTATTCACTGTCGTCCTAAAGAAACAAATATCCACCCATTCTCCACTGTCGTCATAAAGAAACAAATATCCACCTATTCTCCACTGTCGTCCTAAAGAAACAAATATTCACCCATTCTCCACTGTCGTCCTAAAGAAACAAATATCCACCCATTCTCCACTGTCGTCCTAAAGAAACAAATAACCACACATTCTCCACTCTCGTCCTGAAGAAACAAATATCCACCCATTCTCCACTATCGTCCTAAAGAAACAAATATCCACCCATTCTCCACTTTCGTCCTAAAGAAACAAATATCCACCCATTCTCCACTGTCGTCCTAAAGAAACAAATATCCACCGTTTCGTCACTGTCGTCCTAAAGAAACAAATATCCACCCTTTCTCCACTGTCGTCCTAAAGAAACAAATATCCACCCATTCTCCACTGTCGTCCTAAAGAAACAAATATCCACCCATTCTCCACTGTCGTCCTAAAGAAACAAATATCCACCCATTCTCCACTGTCGTCCTAAAAAAACAAATATCCACCCATTCTCCACTGTCGTCCTAAAGAAACAAATATCCACCCATTCTCCACTGTCGTCCTAAAGAAACAAATATCCACCCTTACTCCACTGTCGTCCTAAAGAAACAAATATCCACCCATTCTCCACTGTCGTCATAAAGAAACAAATATCAACCCATTCTCCACTGTCGTCCTAAAGAAACAAATATCCACACTTTCTTCACTGTCGTCCTAAAGAAACAAATATCCACCCATTCTCCACTGTCGTCCTAAAGAAACAAATATCCACACTTTCTCCACTGTCGTCCTAAAGAAACAAATATCCACAATTTCTCCACTGTCCTAAAGAAACAAATATCCACACTTACTCCACTGTCGTCCTAAAGAAACAAATATCCACCAATTCTCCACTGTCGTCGTAAAGAAACAAATATCCACCCATTCTCCACTGTCGTCCAAAAGAAACAAATATCCACCCATTCTCCACTGTCGTCCTAAAGAAACAAATATCCACCCATTCTCCACTGTCGTCCTAAAGAAACAAATATCCACCCATTCTCCACTGTCGTCATAAAGAAACAAATATCAACCCATTCTCCACTGTCGTCCTAAAGAAACAAATATCCACACTTTCTTCACTGTCGTCCTAAAGAAACAAATATCCACCCATTCTCCACTGTCGTCCTAAAGAAACAAATATCCACACTTTCTCCACTGTCGTCCTAAAGAAACAAATATCCACCCATTCTCCACTGTCGTCCTAAAGAAACAAATATCCACCCATTCTCCACTGTCGTCCTAAAGAAACAAATATCCACACATTCTCCACTCTCGTACTGAAGAAACAAATATCCACCCATTCTCCACTGTCGTCCTAAAGAAACAAATATCCACCCATTCTCCACTGTCGTCCTAAAGAAACAAATATCCACCCATTCTCCACTGTCGTCCTAAAGAAACAAATATCCACCGTTTCTTCACTGTCGTCCTAAAGAAAAAAATATCCACCCTTTCTCCACTGTCGTCCTAAAGAAACAAATATCCATCCATTCTCCACTGTCGTCCTAAAGAAACAAATATCCACCCATTCTCCACTGTCGTCCTAAAAAAACAAATAGCCACCCATTCTCCACTGTCGTCCTAAAGAAACAAATATCCACCCATTCTCCACTGTCGTCCTAAAGAAACAAATATCCACCGTTTCGTCACTGTCGTCCTAAAGAAACAAATATCCATCCATTCTCCACTGTCGTCCTAAGAAACAAATATCCACACTTTCTCCACTGCCGTCCTAAAGAAACAAATATCCACACATTTTCCACTGTCGTCCTAAAGAAACAAATATCCACACTTTCTCCACTGTCGTCCTAAAGAAACAAATATCCACCCATTCTCCACTGTCGTCCTAAAGAAACAAATATCCACCCATTCTCCACTGTCGTCCTAAAGAAACAAATATCCACCCATTCTCCACTGTCGTCCTAAAGAAACAAATATCCATACTTTATTCACTGTCGTCCTAAAGAAACAAATATCCACCCATTCTCCACTGTCGTCCTAAAGAAACAAATATCCACCCATTCTCCACTGTCGTCCTAAAGAAACAAATATTCACCCATTCTCCACTGTCGTCCTGAAGAAACAAATATCCACCCATTCTCCACTGTCGTCCTAAAGAAACAAATAACCACACATTCTCCACTCTCGTCCTGAAGAAACAAATATCCACCCATTCTCCACTATCGTCCTAAAGAAACAAATATCCACCCATTCTTCACTGTCGTCCTAAAGAAACAAATATCCACCCATTCTCCACTGTCGTCCTAAAGAAACAAATATCCACCGTTTCTTCACTGTCGTCCTAAAGAAACAAATATCCACCCATTCTCCACTGTCGTCCTAAAGAAACAAATATTCACCCATTCTCCACTGTCGTCCTGAAGAAACAAATATCCACCCATTCTCCACTGTCGTCCTAAAGAAACAAATATCCACACTTTCTTCACTGTCGTCCTAAAGAAACAAATATCCACCCATTCTCCACTGTCGTCCTAAAGAAACAAATATCCACACTTTCTCCACTGTCCTAAAGAAACAAATATCCACACTTACTCCACTGTCGTCCTAAAGAAACAAATATCCACACTTACTCCACTGTCGTCCTAAAGAAACAAATATCCACACTTACTCCACTGTCGTCCTAAAGAAACAAATATCCACACTTACTCCACTGTCGTCCTAAAAAAACAAATATCCACCCATTCTCCACTGTCGTCCTAAAGAAACAAATATCCACCCATTCTCCACTGTCGTCCTAAAGAAACAAATATCCACCCATTCTCCACTGTCGTCCTAAAGAAACAAATATCCACCCATTCTCCACTGTCGTCCTAAAGAAACAAATATCCATACTTTCTTCACTGTCGTCCTAAAGAAACAAATATCCACCCATTCTCCACTGTCGTCCTAAATAAACAAATATCCACCCATTCTCCACTGTCGTCCTAAAGAAACAAATATTCACCCATTCTCCACTGTCGTCCTAAAGAAACAAATATCCACCCATTCTCCACTGTCGTCCTAAAGAAACAAATATCCACACATTCTCCACTCTCGTCCTGAAGAAACAAATATCCACCCATTCTCCACTATCGTCCTAAAGAAACAAATATTCACCCATTCTCCACTGTCGTCCTAAAGAAACAAATATCCACCCATTCTCCACTGTCGTCCTAAAGAAACAAATATCCACCGTTTCTTCACTGTCGTCCTAAAGAAACAAATATCCACCCTTTCTCCACTGTCGTCCTAAAGAAACAAATATCCACCCATTCTCCACTGTCGTCCTAAAGAAACAAATATCCACCCATTCTCCACTGTCGTCCTAAAAAAACAAATATCCACCCATTCTCCACTGTCGTCCTAAAGAAACAAATATCCACCCATTCTCCACTGTCGTCCAAAAAAAACAAATATCCACCCATTCTCCACTGTCGCCCTAGCCGATCGTTTAAAATAATATTATTGATCCTACAGTCTACACATTTGCGCCAATGATATGGAGTCGTATACACGGCAATATGTTAATATTTCTTGTTGACAAGTCCAGTGTTGTGAATGCAACCTTTCTCCGTCTAAAGTTGATATGCAGTTTACGTCAACACATTGAGTGCTGTTCAAAGGCCGTCGTTGGAATTGTTTGAGGCCAATTATTTACATGTTACAACTTATTAAGTTGGGCTGCGCTGCCAGGTCAACAGAAGTTTTAAATTTATGGATGATTTTGCACTGTGTTTCGTTCGTTGTAAGCTGCATTCACTAGGGTAATTGGGAATTTATGGGCGCAGCCATTGTTGTGTGTGCTACGTCATCAAAATGGATATCGTATATCCCTAGACCGGCCGTACGCTGATGATGAAAGGCGAAATGACGGAGCTTTGTTCATGACTTTGCAGCACCGGGATGACTCCCTGAGTTTCATGTTAGTCAGGAAGGATGTTGTCTAGATTCAAGAGGGCTGCTGTGAGATCTAGGGTAGACATGCTTGCTGCTTGCATGCTTGCTTGCTGCTTGCTTGCTTGCGTTCGCCTGATGATTACAGGAGAACACCTCTTCATCATCCACCCTTAAAATTACGTTAATTGGGCGTGTCTGCGCTGTGTTGTGTTTTTCAGTATAACTGTGATATTTGCGACTTTCCGCCCAACGCATCCGACTTCGGCACGACATTTTTGAGTACCAGGTTGTCTTCCCTATTCGATCCCTACTCGCTTGCCAAGATTATACAGGTTATTCTGTTACTAGAAGCACCGCGGAGAGGTGGAGCAGGGTCTGGATGGTTATGGTTCACCGATCCAGGTGCAAGCCATCAGCTGTGGTTCGCTGACAACTTCCAGCTCTGGTGCTGTGAGGTGCTCCTTCGCCTCCGGCTAGACATGTGATTTTATAATTTCAACATGTGGTTTATAATTTCGCAAATTCCCATTGCAGGAAGATCTTACGGTCTGTTGTTTGATGTGCGACGGGGATACTCCGACGACTAACTGTGTTTCATATGTTCGGATTTGGAGTCAAAAACGATGTCCTAACATCATCAAGCGCTATACATTTTTAAAAAAATATGACGATCAAAATTTTCAGGAGGACGTGAACTTGTAGTCAATATGGAGGAAAGGCGGCAGGAACCATTGAAGACTATGTCTGAAAAGTGTTCCTTGTTGCATTTTCCTCATATTCGAAGTCCGGCTTGTTGCAGGAGCTACTGAGTTAAGTGTTCTGTGTACACAGTGAGCTGTGTTTCATACGTTTTGATCGTGTTTCGATATTCAGATTGTTTATGATGAATGATGATATCGTATGGCAGGGAACAATTGGAAGTGTTCACTTTCTATGCGATTTCGCCTTATGTCTTTTGGCGTGTGCTGAGACTGCTACGATGGGGTCTACAGCTACCTTTCTTTGTTTGGGAGATGAGATAGTAATTCGGATGATTCCACTGGCAGGGGCGTTTGAGCAATTATGAATTTTAATTCGTTTGCAGTGATAGCAGGGCCTTCCATAACCATAACCATAACCAATCCTACAGTGATGTACCAAGTAAACAAAAAGTAAACAGCCCCGTCACGCCAAGTGAAGTATAGGGAATATGGTGTTAGTGACCATAATTTGGATAGACCTTTGGAACATGATTTTTGGTGTAATATAGTTAGCATTACGCCCGTGCCGCTTGCTGTAACTGACGGTAACTCAAAAATGGCTAAAATGTTCAGTAAAACCCTGGTCGAAACTACTTCACATTACTCCATTCAGTCCTCACTCTCTTCTACTTGTGCCATGAGTGATTCAAGTTACCTATAGCCACATGATTACAGTTTATCAACGGTTGTGATCACATGATGATCGTTCTGGTGCTCAAGAAGACATCTACCCCCTCCCAACACCCACCCCGTCAAAGACCCACATGCGAATTGACTTAAACTGCATTGCTACATAAATCACACTTCTTCTTCACTTCCACCTCAGACAGACTTCGTCAATCTTCCTCACTCTCACCTCAGACAGACTTCGTCAATTTTCCTCACTCTCACCACAGACAGACTTCGTCAATCTTCCTCACTCCCACCTCAGACAGACTTCGTCAATCTTCCTCACTCCCACATCAGACATACTTCATCAATCTTCCTCATCCTCACCACAGACAGACTTCATCAATCTTCCTCATCCTCATCACAGATCCTCATTCTCACCACAGACAGACTTCGTCAATCTTCCTCACTCTGCACCTCAGACAAACTTCGTCAATCTTCCTCACTCCCACCTCAGACAGACTTCGTCAATCTTCCTCATCCTCACCACAGACAGACTTCGTCAACCTTCTTCATCTCCACCACAGACAGACTTCATCAACCTTCTTCATCTCCACCCCAGATAGACTTCATCAACCTTCTTCATCTCCATCTCAGACAGACTTCATCAACCTTCTTCATCTCCACCACAGACAGACTTCATCAACCTTCTTCATCTCCACCACAGACAGACTTCATCAACCTTCTTCATCTCCACCACAGAAAGACATCAAATTTCTTCATCTCCATCACAGACAGACTTCATCAAACTTCTTCATCTCCATCACAGACAGACGTCAAACTTCTTCATCTCCACCACAGACAGACTTCATCAAACTTCTTCACCTCCACCACAGACAGACGTCAAACTTCTTCATCTCCATCACAGACAGACGTCAAACGTCTTCATCTCCATCACAGACGTGGGTATCATTTACACATTTCGTCAAGATATCTCCATCTTCATTTCGTGGAGTCTGCAAGGTGGAAGTCTGTTCATTCTTGGATTTTCCTATCTCTACTTCTTGCTCCTCCCAGTTACCTGCAATGTGGTCTTTTCCTAGGCCAGATGATGGTGTTAGATAACCAAACTATTTCATTGAGTATTTCTTCACAATAGTCAATAGATCACCATCTACTCCGATTGCTTGTTGTATACTTTTGCGAACTCTTTCTTTCATGGCACGATCTAAGAAGTAAGAGCTGTCCAAAATCTTACAATAACATTTCATCTCCACGGCTTGTATTTTCTTTTGTAGCTCTGATTTAAAGGTCCATACTCTGCAAACGCATAGAAAAACTAATATAACAAGGGAGCTTATCAGCCTGATTTGTGAACTGAGAGTGACGTTCTTATCTTTCAAGATAGGTTTCAGATTTGTTGGGCAGCTGTAGATATTAACCGTGCATCAGATTCAAAAAGCTCGTGGTTTATGTATCAAATAATCAGCAAAATATTTCTCTGAAACTTAAGTAACGTGGGCAGACGCGATAGCGATAATTCACAAATAAAATAGCAACATCTGTACGTTATCTCCTTAATAAATAACAAAAAAAAACGAACTAGAGAAAACGATTTAAACACGACATTCTCTTCATTTTATATATTTATTATTTCTAGTTCATCTCTTATTACTGAATGCTAAGCTTCTCGCATGCATAATATAGCCTTCTTAGCGTGATAACTTTCCTGAGGTGAATGATTATGTCTGGCTTAACGTCCGGATCACAGTTCTGCTGAGTTGCGTCCGACACCTGGTTTTTTAAAATTGTATCTAGTTTGTAGGCATGATCATAGACTGCGTGTAGATAGAGAATTTATCAGACACAATCATAGACTGCGTATAGATAGAGAATTTATCAGACACAATCATAGACAGCGTGTAGATAGAGAATTTATCAGACACAATCATAGACTGCGTATAGATAGAGAATATTTCAGACACAATCATAGACTGCGTATAGATAGAGACTATATCAGACACATTCATAGACTGTGTATAGATAGTGAATATATCAGACACAATCATAGACTGTGTATAGATAGTGAATATACCAGACACAATCATAGACTGTGTATAGATAGTGAATATATCAGACACAATCATAGACTGCGTATAGATAGAGAATATATCAGACACAATCATAGACTGTGTATAGCTAGTGAATATATCAGACACAAGCAATGTCATCATCGGTACTTGTCACGGCTACTGTTCACATGGGATCTATGGACACGACTGTTCCGGGTCTTGTCTCAGTGTCTGTCCTTTATTTGAGGAACAATCTGGAAAATGCCTACAATGTAAACATCTTGGCTATACCTGTAATGACACTTGTCCCGATGGTAATTTTGGGCTACAGTGCAAACAGATGTGTTCTGTGGCTGTGACATCATATGTACTCTCAAATGTCCGGACAATTGTTTCAACGACACCTGTCAACAGTCGATCGGGAATCTGTACATGCAAGAGAACGTTCTCTGGGTCAGACTGCACTCTCAAATCTCCGGACAACTGTTTAACGAAACCTGTGATTCCCACGTTCAGAAGAGTCTGCCGACTACAACAAGCCCAAGCATATGGGCACTTTAATGTGTTTCTGTGCTAGACATGGTTCATTTTTTGGTGTTTTTTGGTGAAGCCATGGCTCATATCTTGCTGTGTTTCTGTCCTAGCCATGGCTCATATCTTAGCTTGTGTGTGCTGGCCATGGCTCATATCTTGGTGTGTGTCATGTTAGTCATATCTCGGTGTGTCCGTGTTAATCATGTCTCATATCTTTATGTGTGTCTGTGTTTAGTCATATCTCATATCTTAGTGTGTACCAGTGTTAGTCATATGTCATATCTTTGTGTGTGCATGTCTGGGTTAGTGATATCTCATATCTTTGTGTGCATGTTTATGTTAGTCATATATCATATCCTTGTGTGTGTATGGCTATGTTAGTCCCAACTCATATCTTTGTGTGTGCATATCTATGTTAGTCATATCTCTTATCTTTGTGTGCATGTCTATGTTAGGCATGTGTCATATCTTTGTGTGTGCATGTCAATGTCAGTTATATCTCATATCTTTATGTGCATATTTATGTTAGTCATGTGTCATATATCTTGATGTGTGTCAGTGTTAGTCATGCCTCGTATCGCTGTGTGCATGTCTGTATTAGTCACATTTCATATCATTGTGTGTGCATGTCTGTGTTAGTCACATCTCACATCTTTGTGCGTGTATGTCTGTGTTAGTCACATCTCACATCTTTGTGTGTCCGTGTCTGTGTTAGTCACATCTCACATCTTTGTGTGTGCATGGCTGTGTTAGTCACCTCTAGTGACTCGGGCAGATGGTGCTCGTAAACCTGGGAGGGCCGACCATCTAAGGGCAGAATCCCCCTATAGAAAAGACAATCTGCTGCGTTGCCGGAAGATTGGGGACAATCAAAGGCTAGGGAAAGCAAACCCGAATAAAATGCTGGCTGAAATCGGATGCACTGGGCCACTGGCGCAGAACACAGTGCAACGTTTTAACGGGTGTTCAGTCAGAGTGGATCTAACAGACTCTAATTGTGATGTTCTGTCTGTGGGGGTGATCAACACACTTAGCCTGACAGCTGACTTCATATGAGAGTCTGGAATCCTTACTCTGATTGAGTCCTGAACGCAGAGAGAGAGAGAGAGAGAGAGAGAGAGAGAGAGAGAGAGAGAGAGACTGCGTATAGATAGAGAATATATCAGACACAATCATAGACTGTATATCTTCTTCTACTTTTCAGCTCCCTGTGGAACATAGGTCTTCAACAAACACTTTCCGAGTCGTTCTGTTACTTGCCATTTTTTTAAGATCATCCCATGTCTTCCCCATCATCTTCATCTCTGCTTCTGTCTGTCTTCTCCAAGAATTTCTTGGTCTTCTTCTTAGTCTTTTCCCCTGAGGATTCCAAAAAAGGACATGTTGTGTAATATTCTCAGTTGGCTTCAGCCATGTGTGTGTCCTATCCAGCGCCATCGTCTTCCAGTATCTCTTTGTCCACTGGTATTTGACTGGTACATTTCCATAATTCTATGTAAGTGACTTTGTCCTGCCATTTCCATCCTTTTAATCTGCGTGAACATCCATCAATGAAAGTTTGTATCTTCATGATTGTTAAGTTTGTTGTTCTCCATGTTTCACAGCCATATAATAGGACTGACTTAACATTGGAGTGCTCTTTCTATCCCTCCATTTGTTCCCTTATTTGTTCCTAAGCAGATTTCCTTTCTTATCTTTAATAAAGACATTGACCTGTTTGTATTTTCCACTTAATTCATTTGTACTGTTGTACAGTTCGTTCATATTCCCTTTATTTGCTGCTTCCTCTGCATCCTTAGCTAGTTCATCTATATATTTCATCTTATCCCTTTTAATGCATCTTCTCACTTCTTTGTTCACATCTGTTTAATCTTCCTGTGAGTTGGCTTTATTACCTCTCGTTTTGCTGTTATTTATGTCTGCTTTCTTGTTCTTTCTTTCTTTAATTTTGTCCGGGGTCTCTGCTGTCATCCATGCCTTATTCTGGCGTTCTCTTTTCCCCAGCGTTTCTTCGCATGTCTCTTTCCATATATCCTTTACCTGTTTCCAAATATCTTCTATATTTATTGTATTTTCTATGTGTTGGAGGACTTGGTATTTGTTTGATATTGTGACTGCGAATTTATCTTTAATTCCTTGTTCTTTAAGAAACCCTACATTGAAATAATTTATACCCTTATTCGTTGTAGTATATCTTTTTAGTTTAAGTTTAAGTTTGGCTATCAGAAGATGATGATCAGAAGCTACATCTGCCCCTCTATATACTTTTACATCATGTAAGGATGACTTAAACTTATTATTAATACATATGTGATCAATTTGATTTTCCGTTCTATGATCTGGTGACACACATGTAGCTTTATGTACTCTTTTATGTTGGAATATTGTTCCTCCTAGGCTCACTTGATTAAGGGCACAGAAATTCACAAATATCTCTCCATTCTCGTTTATATCTCTAAGTCCATGTTTTCCCATAATCTATTCGAAACCTCTGTTGTCTGATTCTACCTTAGCATTTAGGTCTCCCATCAAGATTATAATATCCTTGGCTCGTCTTGCATCCATCTGACATTGTAATTGTTTATAGAAATCATCTTTAACTTAAATCATCCTTATCATTGGTTGGTGCATAGCATTGGATAATGTGTAATTTTAGTGTTATTGTTTTGTTTTAAATGTAGCTCTCATTAGTCTTGGCCCTACTGCTTCTATTAGTGTCTTCTGTGCATTCCTTGATAACATTATAGCTACCCCTTCACTATGTTGTGCTCCAGGTTCCTGGTGTCCCGATGATAAAATCATCTCTCCTGTATTTAGTTTTATTCTTTCCGTTCCTAGCCATCTTGTTTCGCACATTCCCATAATATCTAGTTTGTAATTTCTCATTTCTGCTGCTACATGTGCAGCTTTTCCTTGTTCGTTTAGGGTAAGTATATTAAGGTGCCAATTCTGGAGGATTTCCTGCTAGACAAAGGGTGATTCGGCAACCCGGACTCCTCACGGCTTTTTCCGGCTTGCGTCATACGTCTCTTAGACAGAGTGCCTTTATCTTTCCTGGATGACGGATTTACTTGTATTCTTTTCTTTGACTTGTCCATGTTTGTGAAGTTTTTTTCGGCTTATATTTTTACAGTTTGGGATAGCCAGTCCCATGTCTAACCCTCCTTTCTCGCCTCTTACGAACATGCCTGGTAGGGTACAGCGCCACTATTCTTTACTCACCTTTCGGGCCCCGGCAGCGCACGGGCGATAGACTGCATATAGACTAAGAATATATCAGACACAATCATAGACTGCATGAAGATAATAAATATCTGGAACATGATCATAGACTATGTGTATATAGGAATTATCTCAGACATGATCATAGACTATATGTATATAGGAATTATCTCAGACATGATCATAGACTATATGTATATAGGAATTATCTCAGACATGATCATAGACCGCATGTAGATAGAAACTATTGGCGATTTCCTCCTATATAGTTCTTAGTTGTTTCTTAGTTCCGTGCCTAGTTTTCTTTGTTCTGCTTAGCGATTCGCTGAGTCTCTCTTGTTTCTTTTACCAGATGGTTTCAGAAGTGAATGTCTACACCTGAGAGGTAATCATGTGTCAGAACTTCAACATGACACATTTTAAACACCCTATTGTGTTCTCCAAACGTAATTTGACTTTAGCCCACAGAAGCTCGATTTGGTTGTGGTGCGCATGCTATGCAGGGAGTCACAGACAAGTGTGGCCGTATTCCTCAATGATTCTGTCAATATGATACACCTTTTTCTTATATGCATTCCTCACAAGCTGCAACAACTTGGGTTTTAAATATGTATTGTCGAAGTTGACATTTTCCTTAGTAAGTCATGTCCTAATTTGATCTTTTGTATTTGATGCAGCTGGTACTTTGTCTTCCACTGACACAGTATTGTCATAAGATGCATTATCCATTAAGGAGGCATGAAGGTCTATCCAGGATTGGAAGAAGATCATTCTCCAACCAGTGCCTGCAAATTTGTCCACTCATTTCTATGTGGTAGTAATCCTTACCATCGATACTTTTTGATTGGAAAATAAGTCCAGCGCCATGGTCAAGGAGTTTTCACAGCTTCCAGCATGCGTTAGTTTGATGCCCTGGCCTTTGTTGCTGGCAATTGTTCGCTTCTGTTGACCGTCTACTGATTGCCATTCTTTAGCATAGATGTGGTGAGCATTGACCCAGGATTCGTCCAAATATACAATACCATAGCCTTGACACAAAACCATAGCCTTAACACAATACCATAGCCTTGACACAAAACCATAGCCTTAACACAATACCATAGCCTTGACACAAAACCATAGCCTTAACACAATACCATAGCCTTGACACAATACCATATCCTTGACACAATACCATAGCCTTGACACAAAACCATAGCCTTAACACAATACCATAGCCTTGACACAATACCATATCCTTGACACAATAACATAGCCTTGACACAATACCATAGCCTTGACACAATACCATAGCCTTGACACAATACCATATCCTTGACACAAAACCATAGCCTTAACACAATACCATAGCCTTGACACAAAACCATAGCCTTAACACAATACCATAGCCTTGACACAATACCATATCCTTGACACAATACGATAGCCTTGACACAATACCATAGCCTTGACACAATACCATAGCCTTGACACAATACCATAGTCTTGACACAATACCATAGCCTTAACACAATACCATAGCCTTGACACAATACCATAGCCTTAACACAATACCATAGCCTTGACACAATACCATAGCCTTGACACAATACCATAGCCTTGACACAATACCATAGCCTTGACACAATACCATAGCCTTGACACAATACCATAGTCTTGACTCACGGATCTGCCTCAGGTGTTTACGTCAGTAGTAGTAGTGGCTGTGAACCCAACCTAAAAGTGCACGCACATGCACCGAAAGACAATAGATTTGGCACCGAAACCGCACGAAACATGCACCAAAACCCGTGCAAAAGTCCGATAATCGGCTTATTATCTCGGTGGTCGTGATCGGTTATCGGCTTATCTCGGTGGTGTGCGTTGGTGCGTGACGATCGGCGCGTCGTGGTGTGCGTTGGTGCGTGACGGTGATCGGCGCGTCGCTAGCTCGCCGGTTATCTCGGGGGTTCTAAAATCGGGCGACAGCGGTTCTAAAATCGGGCGACAGCGGTTCTAAAAGGGGGATGGCGGTATCTCGCGGGTCGGATGGCGGGTCGTTGCCATCGTGCGGGTGGGGAAAGGTGCCTTTATTGGTTATCATCATGTGTGGGTATTAGGCAACAGGAGGCGAAGTGTAAAAAAAATGCTGACAAGCAATTATTAGTATCGTTAGCGTCATGTACCAGATTATAGCGATTTTTTTCTCTCTCTCTATTGCATATCCAAGCTAACTCAAGTCAAATAAAAATCATCATCATGTGCCTCAACACTATCCCTTCATGGCCTATCATCATCACGTGCCTCAACACTATCAGCATGTGCCTCAACACTATCATCATGTGCCACCGTCATATAGCGATTTTTTTCTCTCTATTGCATATCCAAGCTAACTCAAGTCAAATAAAAATCATCATCATGTGCCTCAACACTATCCCTTCATGGCCTATCATCATCATGTGCCTCAACATCACCCTTCATGGCCTATCATCATCTTGTGCCACCCTCAACACTATCATCATATGCCACTCTCAACACTATCATCATCATCATGTACCACCCTCAACATCAACCTCAATATCCTATCATCATCTTGTGCCACCCTCGACACTATCATCATCATCATGTGCCACCCTCAACATCAACCTTCATATCCTATCATCATCTTGTGCCACCCTCATCATCATCCCTTAATGTTCTATCATCAAGCCACACAAAGTATCAACCATCTCTCTCTCACACACATTCATGGTAAACCAAAACAAAATTCGTTCTATATTTCTCACAGCTTTATTATTATTACAACAAATATACGACACATATATATATTACTGCCCGGTTGTTGATAATTTTAAGCGTCTGGGTTTCCTCCCTCCTGTTTTGGTGGTAGTGTTTGTTAAATGTCTATCAAACACGGGTACATAAGAAGTTTCATTAGCCTTCAAAACACAACCCCCCTCCATTTTGACAAAACCTTGATCAAAGCTGGAATAGGTAATTGGTGACTCTGCTGAAACACCCGCGGCATTCATATTGGGTGCCGGATCTGTCGTCTGATTAACAAGAGCGAGGTTCCCTTGATTAACAAAGGGGGGCGTGTAGTCGATGAGATTCGTGTTAACAAGAGATGGTATGTAGTTTTGGTGGTTAACGACAGGCGGCGTGTAGTTGATTTGATTAACGAGAGGTGGCGTGTAGCTGATCTGGTTAACGAGAGGTGGGGTGTAGCTGATCTGGTTAACAACAGGCGGTGTGTAGTTGAGGTTAGCATAAGCGGTTAAAATTTCCTCTCGCATCTCAACTAACGTGATAAATTCCTCTCTCGATAGTGTTATCCCAGTTCTGGTAGGAAACTTCAAAAAACTATCACCGCTATATGTCCTTATATTTATCAATGGTCTGTTACGAAAAACACAAACCGAGACTGCCTTAACGCCATCTTTAGACAATGGAACTACAGTCTCATTTCCACGTGACATAAATATGCGCTGATCACTGACATCAAACGAAATTGGCGTATTCAAGCTACACGACTCCATATTCAAAGAAAAACAAACCACCTGGCAACAGACGTTGGTTATGTGTGTGCGTGTACACTGCTCGACTGGGGGGGGGGGGTTTATACCCTTTTATCGGGTCGAGGACCGTCTATTTATAGCAGCTAACGCAATACGTTATCAGGCGTGGTAATCAGTCGTGTTGCGACATGTTCAGTGACCTCTGGAACTGACCCAATAGGGGGGTGATGTGTGGGGAAATATGATGCGTGTAACAATTCGGTCTCAGGTAATGCGGCCTGAGACTAGGAAACTCCTCCTCCCCCCTGTCGTGTTTATATAGGTTGTGGATTTTAAAAAATAGGTGTTAGTTGAAGAGGGGGAAACCTCGTGCGCTGACCTAAAATCACTCGTTGTTATTTTCGTCGGTGGCGTAATCACTAAAGTTAGTAGCACTTGTGAGGATGGATCCCCGATGGAATCATCCCTTCACAGCTCTGATAGCCGGTCCTACCGGGTGTGGGAAAACGGTATTTGTGCAAAAGTTTATACAGAACCTTCACGAGCTAGCTGTCCCCGTACCGGAGGAAGTTATATGGTGTTATGGGGAATGGCAGCCGATATACAAGACTATGGGGTCAGTGAGATTTATCGAGGGTCTACCAGACGTCGATAAATTGGAAGGTGGTAAGAAGAGAAGACTGATCGTCATCGATGACTTGATATCTGAGACGGACGAGCGGGTAACAAAATTATTCACCAAAGGTAGTAATCACAGAGATATTAGTGTGATGTACATATGTTCAAAATCTATTCGGAAAAAATAAAGAACATCGAACCATAAGTCTCAATACGCACTATTTAGTCCTTTTCAAGAACCCGAGAGACGGGAGTCAAATTATGAATCTGGGTAAACAAATGTACCCAGGTCAGGTGGGATACCTCCAAGATAGTTTTAAGGACGCGACAGCGACTCCTCACGGTTATTTGCTGGTCGATCTTCGTCAGGACACACCTGATAATCTTAGGTTGAGAACAAAAATATTCCCGGGGGAGAGACAAATCGTCTACGTGCCAAAGTAGAGAATCATGTGTGATGAAGCACTTAGACGGCACGGTGAAATGTTGAAATGTATGCGCGCCGCCTCGCCGAGCGGTTTAAGAGCCATATTAAAAACAGCCTCTCCCAAACTCATTAACTTTTTGTGCGAGTGTTGTCATAACATATTAAAAGGTAATGTTAGACTCACTCAGCGACAGAAGTGCGAGCTACGTCGACACAAGAACAAGTTGAGACTTCTCACTAAAAAGAAACCGAGTCTTAAGCGGCGGAAAGAGATTCTACAAACCGGTGGGTTTATAGGTGCTTTGCTCCGTCCTATATTAAGTATTCTCGGTGGAGTACTAGGTGCGTAACAATGGCCAAAAAAATGATTTTGGTGGATCCTCGATTCCTCGAGGGTCTTAAACAGACTACTACCACGTCCTATAGCCCACCCGAGGCGATCGGTGACAACTTGAGAGATTTAGATGATGAAATGCAACGTATCCTATTCCGCGATGATTTAGCACCCGCCGATAAGGCCAGAGTGTACCAACGTGCCCTGCATCAATATTTAACTAGATTGGAGCAGTATAAACGACGCTCATTGGGCTCGGTCGATCTCATTCAACACAACACGGCAACAGAAAAAACACCTTCCCCACCAACACCATCATTCGAGGTATCACCAGAGCAGACCAAGACACCACCACCACCACCACCACCACCAGCGGAAACCCCAAAGATAGGTAATGAAACCACTCCGCCCGTAGCCACGTATAAACTGAGACCTAAAAAAGAAAGAGTGGAATCCCAACACCAAAATGGGAACGGTGGAGAAAATATTGAGACGTCGTTACTTTGACCCTAGTCGACCAGGGGCGTATAGTGGTGCAACGGCCCTGCAACGTAACACCAAACTGGGACTCGCAAAGATCAAACAATGGCTGAGTCATCAGGATACCTATACCCTTCATAAACCAATTCGTCGCAGATTTGAAAGGCGGCCCATTATAACGAGTGGCCCCCAACAGCAATATCAGGCAGACCTAATCGATTTGAGACATTTGAAAAAACACAACGACGGATATTCCTATTTGGTTTCTTGCGTGGACGTTTTCAGTAAATTCGCGTGGTCTGTACCGATACGAACCAAAACGGGGAAATCCTTAGTGGAAGCCGTCGGTAAGATATTTCTCGATGGGAAACCCGCGAGTTTTCAAACGGATAAGGGGCCAGAGTTTCTGAACAGAACATTTCAGAAATTCCTCGCTGACAACAACGTTCACTTTTTCACTACGCAGAACGAAGATATTAAGGCCACCGTGGTGGAACGCTTTAATAGGACTCTGAAACAACGGATGTGGCGATATTTCACGAAATCCAATAAGTTGTCTTATGTCCGAGTCCTCCCCGCCCTACTTCGAAGTTATAACCATTCGTATCACAGAAGTATAAAAATGGCACCGATCGACGTCAACGCAGACAATCAAGAACAGGTATGGAACACGTTGTATAATAGCAAACGCAACTTTAAATTTGAAAGACCCCTGTACAAGCCCGGTGATCGAGTTAGACTGGTCCTGGGCAGAGCCAATTTTAAAAAGGGTTATGCCCCGGCTTGGACGGAGGAACTGTTTTCCATCAGTCGAGTAAATGAAACAAACCCCGTTACATATGTGTTGAAAGACGATAAGGGCGATGAGATAGAGGGGTCATTCTACACACCGGAAATTCAAAAAGTTGGAGACAAACACGAGTACAGAATCGAGAGTGTCATAACCGAGCGTCGCACATCCTTTGGGCGAAAGGAGTGTTTAGTCAAATGGTTTGGGTACGATTCCTCATTTAACACTTGGATACCGTCCAAGGACATTGTCAGATACAAAAACTAGAGATGTGAGAAGAAGAAGAAGTGGTAACTTTTGGTGGAGAGCCCGATTTGCGAGCCGTAAACTCGGGAGTCGGGAGAGACGGCGAACCACGCTGGTTGGGGTCGATGTTTGGGAAACTATCCCCCTACTTAGAACTTGTCTTTATTTGTCAAGTGGTAGTTATATATACAGTTGTAGCGGTCTCGCTGTTCAATCTGACCACCGTAAAGCCAGACGCGAAGAAGGGAAAACTGTGGATAGCCCTACTGAGCAGCTGTTTGGGTTACATGCTACCGAATCCAAACTTGGAGAGGCGACGGTGAAACGAGTAAAAAAAATGAGTTTTTATGTCACCCTGCCCAGCAATGCATCTATGGAACTTTTTAAGGATAATAACCCAGGTCACTTTTTCGTTAAACTTCCTCAGACCATTGACATTTCGACGCAGTATGAGATCGCACTGGTGGAGATACAGTTTCCGCTAAATTATTTCAATGTAATAGAGGGTGATGTCTGGATTCGCTACGAATCTCTCGATAACGACGATATTTGCGACGCCAGCTTTTATTTCAACGTGACATTGGAACCTGGGTTATACACGAAACCCGATGCGTTCATCGGCGCGTTGAACGCGTCGATCGTAAAAGCGGAGGATGAGTCGTACAGGGGAGTGAAAGGGAAAAAAATGAGATTCATTTACGCAAAAGAGGTGAATAAAGCCATCTTGAAACTTTACGAGAAAGGAGTCAGTGTTACCATAAGCGACACTTTGAAAAACATGTTAGCCTTCCCACGACCTCAATATCAGACACGGCTCCCGATATCTTCAGTGTGGGTGTAATGGACTTGGAAAGTGTTGCGAAGAATGTCTACGTCTACTGCGATCTCGTTTCCCCCAGACCGGTCGGGGATGTGACGGTGCCTCTCCTCAGGAGCGTGCCTGTTCTCAATAGAAATCACACCTCGGTGTTTCAGATCTACGATAAGCCTCACTACCTACCCCTGAGTCGATTTTCCTTCGATACCGTCGAGATCCTTTTAGCCAACGAACACGGAAAAACCATTCCATTCACCAGCGGGACGTCGGTGCTAACGGTACACTTTCGAGTCAAGAAGCATCTCGAGCTGGTATAATGGTGAAACACACTCCCCTTCATAGAGATGTTGAGTTATACGAAGACTTTTACTGTTGCCAGGCGGGCGATGGGATGCCCGTGTTTATAGGAGGTCGAAGTCAGAGCGGTCGAGGAATCGGTAGTTTCTTTGGTGGAATCGGGAGGGCTATTTTACCCTGGTTAAAACAGGCGGTAATGCCTTGCTCAGAGAAGGCTTGGGGACCGGTCTGCAGGTCGCACAGGACGCATTAGCCGGGAAAAATGTCGGTGAAGCTTTCAAAGAACGAGCTAAGGAGGCCGGTCAGCGGTTGCTACACGGGGCCGTAGACCACCTGCGTGATAACAACCAATCAGGAAGTGGTTTACGTCAAAGCAGAAAGCGAGTTATGAAGCTACCTCCACCAGGAGAACCCGTTACGAAGAGGATAAAACCGACAGCTGGACGGTTCCCCCTTCATTCGGTGCACAACAGAGGGAAGAAGACGAAGACGAGGGTGGCAAAGGATATTTTCGACTAATAATGTCCCTCATTCACCCCAAATCGTGCGAATGTCTTCACTCTGGTTTGGATTTATTTAGCGTTCCACCCACACAGACATCTCTAGACTCTGGCCAGTTTATTGAAATTCGTCCGATCGCAGCTTTGTCGCATAGCGCACCGATAGAGTTTTTCATTTCTGGAAACAGCGAGGAGTATCTAGATCTTTTCAACACGTTTTTACATCTGCGGGTCAAGATCACCCTCCCGAATGGTGATAGTGTACCAGGTCGATGCTGAGGTAGGACCGGTCAACAATTATCTTCACAGTCTATTTTCACAAGTCGACGTATCGCTAAACGACACGTTGGTTACACCGTCGGAGAATACCTATCCTTTTAGAGCGGTGTTTGAGGCCACGCTAAATTACGGAGAGGATGCGAAAACGGGATACTTGACGGCCGCTCTGTTCTACAAAGACACAGCTGGCCACCATGACGATTTGAAAGAAAATGAGGGTTTTAAAACACGGCGCGATTTGACTTCGGGTAGTAAAGAGGTTGAAATGATGGATCGTTTGCACTCTGATGTCTTTGTGCAGGATCGTTACATGTTAAACAGAGTCGATGTAAAGATAAAACTCACGCCCTCGAAGGATGTGTTCAGCCTCGCGGCTCACGATAGCTCTGTGGGTTATAAGAGTGTTATCACCTACGCCGCGCTCGTGGTCAGGAAAGCTAAGCTAAACCCCGCGATTTCTCTGGCCCACGAAAAGGCTCTCTTAAGCGGGAATGCGCGGTACCCGATCAAGAGGGTTACCATCAAGACATTTTCCATCGCTAGTGGGATGCTTTCCCACAGTCAAGACAATTTATTTTTGTCTCAAACACCGACCCGTATAGTGATAGGTCTGATTACGGCCAGTGCTTTTAATGGTGTTTACACAGCTAACCCGTTCAATTTTCAACACTTTGGTCTGATTTATATGAACCTGACGGTCGACGGGAAATGTATCTCGGGAAAGCCTCTAACTATGGACTTTGAACGAAATCAATACGCGAGAGCTTTCTTCGGCACAAATCTGGCCATGGGTCTGATTGGTAAAAACGCTGGGAATAACGTTGATTATAGAGAATTCAAGGACGGATACTGCCTATTTGGTTTTGACCTCTCGTCCAGCCTACTGGACAGCTCCCATTTTGAGCTAGCCACAAGCGGACCCTTGTCGATAGAACTCAAGTTTGCCGCTCCCACCACTACTCCCCTACAAGTTATCGTCTACGCCGAGTTGGACTCGGTGCTCGAGGTGTCCAAGACAAGGCAGATTCTAACAGACTTCGCCGTTTGAGAGAGAAAGAAGAAGAAGAAGAATATGAACACGAGGGAGATTTACAACCTTTTGATGTCGGATATTTTCGTTCGACGTTGTTCCCTTGTTAGTGTCATTCCACGAAACCACTTACCGCCGAGCATCGACCCAACGGCGACCGCGGCCTTTGTCATAAACACCGACCCTGCCCACGAACCCGGAGAGCATTGGGTGGCCCTATTTTACAACGGACTCGGCGAATGTGAGTATTTCGATTCCTACGGTTTGCCTAACAGACACGTGGATATTTTAAACTTTATAGAGCAAAACTCACACGTTCCATTCGTCTACAACCCGCGGGTGTTGCAAGATTTGTTTAGCAACACGTGCGGTCTATATTGTGTTTATTATATACTTCTTAAGTGTCGTGGCGCGAAACTTAACAGAATTCTCATGCCTTTTTCATCGAGACAGCACGTAAACGACCGTATCATTTATCGTTTGCTCGCCCCGTGGATACTTCGGCTTCGAGGGGCCCGTCCAGACGCTTAAAATTATCAACAACCGGGCAGTAATATATATATATATATGTGTCGTATATTTGTTGTAATAATAATAAAGCTGTGAGAAATATAGAACGAATTTTGTTTTGGTTTACCATGAATGTGTGAGAGAGAGAGAGAGAGAGAGAGTTGATACTTTGTGTGGCTTGATGATAGAACATTAAGGGATGATGATGAGGGTGGCACAAGATGATGATAGGATATGAAGGTTGATGTTGAGGGTGGCACATGATGATGATGATAGTGTTGAGGGTGGCACAAGATGATGATAGGATATTGAGGTTGATGTTGAGGGTGGTACATGATGATGATGATAGTGTTGAAAGTGGCACATGATGATAGTGTTGAGGGTGGCACAAGATGATGATAGGCCATGAAGGGTGATGTTGAGGCACATGATGATGATAGGCCATGAAGGGATAGTGTTGAGGCACATGATGATGATTTTTATTTGACTTGAGTTAGCTTGGATATGCAATAGAGAGAAAAAAAATCGCTATATGACGGTGGCACATGATGATAGTGTTGAGGCACATGCTGATAGTGTTGAGGCACATGATGATGATAGGCCATGAAGGGACAGTGTTGAGGCACATGATGATGATTTTTATTTGACTTGAGTTAGCTTGGATATGCAATAGAGAGAGAGAAAACAAAATCGCTATAATCTGGTACATGACGCTAACGATACTAATAATTGCTTGTCAGCATTTTTTTTACACGTCGCCTCCTGTTGCCTAATACCCACACATGATGATAACCAATAAAGGCACCTTTCCCCACCCGCACGATGGCAACGACCCGCCATCCGACCCGCGAGATACCGCCATCCCCCTTTTAGAACCGCTGTCGCCCGATTTTAGAACCGCTGTTGCCCGATTTTAGAACCCCCGAGATAACCGGCGAGCTAGCGACGCGTCGATCACCGTCACGCACCAACGCACACCACGACGCGCCGATCGTCACGCACCAACGCACACCACCGAGATAAGCCGATTACCGATCACGACCACCGAGATAATAAGCCGATTATTGGACTTTTGCACGGGTTTTGGTGCATGTTTTGTGCGGTTTCGGTGCCAAATCTATTGTCTTTCGGTGCATGTGCGTGCACTTTTAGAATGGGTTCACAGCCACTACTACTACTTACGTCAGGCAGCAATCAAATGTTTCCACAAATAATATTCATGCCGCCGGCAGTTTTGCTGAAAGTGAAGCCGACCGTTTGAACAATTGTCCATAGAGTACTTTTTAAAATGTCTATACTGCAGTCTGCATGCAATATTAAATTCAATTTCTTGAGAGCAACAAGTAGACTTGTAGCAAACATTTTAAATATCTCCCGCCTTATGACATCTACGTCAAAGTCATCAACTTTTCTTTTCCTTCCTTCCTTGACATGAGTACACCCTGAATCTAGTTTAATCCAACTGGATTATCTGTCCCAGTATTCCATTCTTTGTTTAATCTAGTTTAATCCAACTGGATTATCTGTCCCAGTATTTCATTCTTTGTTTAATCTAGTTTAATCCAACTGGATTATCTGTCCCTGTATTTAATTCTTTGTTTAATCTAGTTTAACCCAACTGGATTATCTGTCCCAGTATTTCATTCTTTGTTTAATCTAGTTTAATCCAACTGGATTATCTGTCCCTGTATTTAATTCTTTGTTTAATCTAGTTTAACCCAACTGGATTATCTGTCCCAGTATTTCATTCTTTGTTTAATCAAGTTTAATCCAATTGGATTATCTGTCCCTGTATTTCATTCTTTGTTTAATCTAGTTTAATCCAACTGGATTATCTGTCCCAGTATTTCATTCTGTGTTTAATCTAGTTTAATCTAACTGGATTATCTGTCCCTGTATTCCATTCTTTGTTTAATCTAGTTTAATCCAACTGGATTATCTGTCCCAGTATTTAATTCTTTGTTTAATCTAGTGTAATCCTACTAGATTATCTGTCCCAGTATTTAATTCTTTGTTTAATCTAGTGTAATCCTACTAGATTATCTGTCCCAGTATTTAATTCTTTGTTTAATCTAGTTTAATCCAACTAGATTATCTGTCCCTGTATTTCATTCCTTGTTCGTGTTCTCATTCTCTGAAGAAGGCCGCATGTAAACCGAAACGTCAGTATTTAGTTGTGTTCCTTGTTTGTGAAGCTGTCACGACACCTTGTAGGAGTGTACGTTACACATGCTCCTTGCTACCAGCTTTACCGCAGCTCTTCAGTTATTTGCCTGTTCCCAACCTAAAATCAACAACAAATTCGCATTTATTTTTGAACGTTGAAGGTACTTTTATTTGACGCTATCTTTATCAGTTTTATCGTCAACTATGGTAGATACCAGAACACATATAACTCGATTCATGCTGTTACCTTAGACTAGATACAAGTCATTAATATAAGGCAACAACTTTGCTGCTACACTTAAGCCACTTGTGGCGTCGATCATAAAAATGTGTTAGCCCCTAAGTGTCCAATATCTGAAGACTATGAACGTAAATAGAAGTACATTCAACCATCCATCCCACATAGCGTAAATATGTCGAGAGTGATAGTCCTAGGACCGTTTCATAAAGAAATAATGAACTCTCTTATTTTATTATCTGCAGTACTAGACTATGATCTAAATAAAAACCTTTTTGTACCTAATGTTAACCGATTCATTGCCAGAATTATTTTATTAATGCGCTTTATAAGGAAATCTATGATGATATCCATACGCTCTCAGAGGATGACAATCGGGCGAGTTTTATGTCCAGTAATGGATGGTGGTATAGACCGCGGTTTAATATTCCCTTGGAAATATAGACAAGCCATCAATAAAAGATACCGGCCAGCGAGTGGCGAGATCGTTGGTCAATGTCCGACTTTTTCTAAGCTACTCTTACACCTATTGACATATTTATTTGTTCCTCGGATATTTAGTTTACTTCTAGCATCCTCTTTTTTATATTTTTCTTCTTGTGTGATTCATTGATTGATTTCTTTCATTATTATTATTTTTCTTGCCCACTGCCCCTAAGTTATTTGCATTAACTTATTTCATATTGCAAGATTTTAAAATATTTATTATTCAATTTAGTTATTTTTTACTGTTATCTTCAAACTGTGTTTGTTGGAACTGATATACTTCAATTACTGTATGTTATTTATGTCATTATTTCACTATTACTATTTATTTAGTCCCGCTATTTCTGTTTCTTCAGTCATAATATCACTATTCGACATTTCACCATGTCCTCTCAAATGGTGCCACGTTAGCCTAGTTGGGACAACCACCCGACTGGGCAACTGACGTTCGGACAACCTGTGTTCAATCCCGCTGGAATTAGTGTCAATTGTACTGGTGGTTCGGACAACATGTGTTCAATCCCGCTGGAATTAGTGTCAATTGTACTCATGGTTCGGACAACCTGTGTGCAATCCCGCTGGAATTAGTGTCAATTGTACTCATGGTTCGGACAACCTGTGTTCAATCCCGCTGGAATTAGTGTCAATTGTACTCATGGTTCGGACAACATGTGTTCAATCCCGCTGGAATTAGTGTCAATTGTACTCATGGTTCGGACAACCTGTGTTCAATCCCGCTGGAATTAGTGTCAATTGTACTCGTCGTTCGGACAACCTGTGTTCAATCCCGCTGGAATTAGTGTCAATTGTACTCGTGGTTCGGACAACCTGTGTTCAATCCCGCTGGAATTAGTGTCAATTGTACTCGTGGTTCGGACAACCTGTGTTCAATCCCGCTGGAATTAGTGTCAATTGTACTGGTGGTTCGGACAACCTGTGTTCAATCCCGCTGGAATTAGTGTCAATTGTACTCGTGGTTCGGACAACCTGTGTTCAATCCCGCTGGAATTAGTGTCAATTGTACTCGTGGTTCGGACAACCTGTGTTCAATCCCGCTGGAATTAGTGTCAATTGTACTGGTGGTTCGGACAACCTGTGTTCAATCCCGCTGGAATTAGTGTCAATTGTACTCGTGGTTCGGACAACCTGTGTTCAATCCCGCTGGAATTAGTGTCAATTGTACTCGTGGTTCGGACAACCTGTGTTCAATCCCGCTGGAATTAGTGTCAATTGTACTCGTGGTTCGGACAACCTGTGTTCAATCCCGCTGGAATTAGTGTCAATTGTACTCGTGGTTCGGACAACCTGTGTTCAATCCCGCTGGAATTAGTGTCAATTGTACTCGTGGTTCGGGAAAAAAAATACCACCGCCGTCGACCCAGCCGCTGTCAGAAATGAGTACCAGGATAATAAACTGGGAAGGTGAGGAATGCCGCCTCGCATCGTGAGTTTCGATGCTTGAAGCGATACTATCCAGAAGTCTTCGAACACTAGATAAGTTGTCTATCACATAAGGGTGAAAACTCGCGTGCTAAGACGCCGATTGAAGTCTCGTACTTGACCTTATCTATCATTTCTTCTCACAGGCTAAATACTAAAAACAAAAACTCCATCTTTCACTCTCTCTCTCTCTTAATATGTATATTATATTAATATGTATATATCGTGATGTAGATATAGATCTCGTGTGACGGTGCTCGTATATTTTTTCTTTCTTTCTTTTTTCTTTCTTTCTTTCTTTTTTTTCTTTATTTCTTTCATTCTTTCTTTCTGTGTCTGTCTGTCGTTCATGCCCTGTATCATATAGAAAATATAGTTCTAGTGTCCATATTTTGTCAATTAACAACGGTATATTAATAGTGGTATGGTCAGTAGAACGCTCAGCCACTCTACGTTGCTCGAGGAAATAGCAGGTATCAATTAATGAAGGCATGTGAACAATGCTCGTCCAGAGAAGCTACAGAAAAAAAGACAGTTAATGTGTAAATGTTGATCACATGAGCAGTAGATGAGTATTGCTTGTGCACTCCGAAGCCGTCAACCAGCGTAGATCAGTTATAATCATCATCATCATCATCAAGTACCAAACTTGGTGGCGTAGGTGATTATGTCTCTACACAATTTTCGATCTCGACAGTTATTTATCATTTCTTTTGTTGACCTTCTGCCACCTCATTCTCTTAAGCTGCCTGGTACCTTTTCTCTTTGCTTTCCTCTATCTCTTCATCCCTAAATTTTTCCAGTTGTCACAATATATTTCAGCTGTTCTCTTCTCATTACATGGCCTAAAAACAATGGTGATTGTCTTTTCCTAATATTGGATATTATCTCTCCTTTTGATTTAGCTTCTTTCAGGATGTTTTCATTACTCTTCTTAGATGTCCAGTGTATTCTCAACAGTCTTCTGTAAAACCACATTTCTACAGTCTCCAGTGATTTTCTTGTTTGTTCCCTATTATCCATGATTCACATACATATGTTATGTTATAATAATAATAACAATAACAATAATATGTCAATGTTTTTATTTGGCATTACATAGTGCAGTAAATATGAGAGTTTATTGCATTTGTGAGGTCTGTGGGTTGTAGAGGTGGAGGGGGGGGGGAGGGATTTTGTATGGAGGGAAAAGAAAATATCACATCCCCGGTGCAGTCGCACGAAATGTTAGGGTAAGAGTTTTTTTTAAAATTTAATTCCTGATTTATACAAAAATAACTCTTCTATTGTTAAAACACTGATCAGCCTTGTTGGTGGTTGGGCAACGATTTTGATCTCTCCGGCGGCCCTCTCAAGACAAGTGGGATATTGCAAGTACCGGCCAACAGGGCCAACCTCCTAGGGTGTCGAGGAGCTAGGACCCCAGACACTGGATGTTAGATCACTTCTGACGAGCATAATACCTCTTGTGTCAATTATCTATATCAAAAGTTTCCTATAACACAACTGAAGTAAAAGTAACAATTACACACAACTAAAGTAAAAGTAAAATTACACACAACTAAAGTAAAAGTGAAATTACACACATCTGAAGTAAAAGTAAAACTACACACAACTAAAGTAAAAGTAAAATTACACACAACTGAAGTAAAAGTAAAATTACTCACAACTGAAGTAAAAATAAAATTACACACAACTGAAGTAAAAGTAACAATTACTCACAACTGAAGTAAAAATAAAATTACACACAACTGAAGTAAAAGTAAAAATTACTCACAACTGAAGTAAAAATAAAATTACACACAACTGAAGTAAAAGTAACAATTACTCACAACTGAAGTAAAAGTAACAATTACTCACAACTGAAGTAAAAGTAAAATTACTCACAACTGAAGTACAAGTAAAATTACACACAACTGAAGTAAAAGTAAAATTACTCACAACTGAAGTAAAAATAAAATTACACACAACTGAAGTAAAAGTAACAATTACTCACAACTGAAGTAAAAGTAAAATTACACACAACTGAAGTAAAAGTAAAAATTACTCACAACTGAAGTAAAAGTAAAATTACTCACAACTGAAGTAAAAGTAAAATTACTCACAACTGAAGTAAAAGTCAAAAAGAGAGACAGATATGACCACATCTAGGATGATTGGGACAGGTAAGTTAAGGAGAAGTGGACGGAAGGATAAGAAATGAGATGATGAGATAATCTCTCAGAACAACTCTCTCTCATTTCATCATCTCATCTCTTATCCCTGCTTCCTATACGGTCAGGTGGCAGCTTTAAAATATTATCAATATTAGGCAGAAACAATCATCATTTGTTGGCCACGTAATGAGAAGAGAACAGTTGGAATATATTGCAACAATTGGGAAAATTGAGGGAGGAAGAGATAGAGGGAAGCAAAGAGAAAAGATACCAGACAGAGAATGGCTTGGCAGAAGGTCAACAACAGAAATTGTAAATAACAGTCGAGATCGAAATTTGTGGAAAGACATGATCACCTACGCCGGTAGGCTCGGTACTAGATGATGATGATGATGATGATGATGATGATGATGATGATGATGATGATGATGATGATGAAGTAAAAGTAAAATTACTCTCAACATTACATAAACATCATTGTTCTTTTGACTGTTCAGTTGTATAATTAATCAATTGCAATCTAATTTTTAACAAATTAATTCAGCAGCCCTCACGTGATACGGTTTAGCAGTGCCATAATTGCTTTGCTGTCCAGTTGGTTTAAAAACGGTTCTCTCGTGGCACAAACCTGATGTCCTATCCTTTGCTACAATTAATCATCGTGTCAAACATGCTTTATCTTGTCTATAGAATCCCTTGACAGTTGAGCCAGCGTCAATAATTTATGAACTAATTACATACATCTTTTCACTAACTATGATCTTCCAATTTTTGAGAAAATTGAATTTAAAACTAAAGCCGTTGCACTCAGGTTAGCCTCATAGGTGATTATATAGTGTTTATATCTTTAATGGTAAAAAAAAAAAAAAAAAAAAAAAAAAAAAACGTTTTTCGGCTATTATGATGATATCACACTTTGACGCACTACTTTACACGGAAATATATCTGATACCAATTTCAGGCCGAGTGACGTCACACATTCACAATAGGAAGATGAAATGTCAGAAAACTTCGAAAAAAGGGAATATTTTTTCCACGAGTTTCGGAGGAAATTGTGGAAGAAGCAAAAAGAAGTATTCAGAAAAACAGATGGGAAAATAGTAAGAAGAAGGAGTAGATAGAGAAACAGATGGGAAGATAGCAAGTAGGAGGAGTAGATAGAGAAATAGATGGGAAGATAGCAAGTAGAAGAAGTATGTAGAGAAAGAGATGGGAAGATAGCAAGTAGAAGAAGTATGTAGAGAAAGAGATGGGAAGATAGTAAGTAGGAGGAGCAGATAGAGAAATAGATGGGAAGATAGTAAGTAGGAGGAGTAGATAGAGAAAGAGATGGGAAGATAGTAAGTAGGAGGAGCAGATAAAGAAATAGATGGGAAAATAGTAAGTAGGAGGAGTAGATAGAGAAAGAGATGGGAAGATAGTAAGTAGGAGGAGTAGATAGAGAAAGAGATGGGAAGATAGTAAGTAGGAGGAGCAGATAGAGAAATAGATGGGAAGATAGTAAGTAGGAGGAGTAGATAGAGAAATAGATGGGAAGATAGTAAGTAGGAGGAGCAGATAGAGAAATAGATGGGAAGATAGTAAGTAGGAGGAGTAGATAGAGAAAGAGATGGGAAGATAGTAAGTAGGAGGAGCAGATAGAGAAAGAGATGGGAAGATAGTAAGTAGGAGGAGCAGATAGAGAAATAGATGGGAAGATAGTAAGTAGGAGGAGTAGATAGAGAAATAGATGGGAAGATAGTAAGTAGGAGGAGCAGATAGAGAAATAGATGGGAAGATAGTAAGTAGGAGGAGTAGATAGAGAAATAGATGGGAAGATAGTAAGTAGCAGGAGCAGATAGAGAAATAGATGGGAAGATAGTAAGTAGCAGGAGCAGATAGAGAAATAGATGGGAAGATAGTAAGTAGGAGGAGTAGATAGAGAAATAGATGGGAAGATAGTAAGTAGGAGTAGATAGAGAAATAGATGGGAAGATAGTAAGTAGGAGGAGCAGATAGAGAAATAGATAGGAAGATAGTAAGTAGCAGGAGCAGATAGAGAAATAGATGGGAAGATAGTAAGTAGGAGGAGTAGATAGAGAAATAGATGGGAAAATAGTAAGTAGGAGGAGTAGATAGAGAAATAGATGGGAAAATAGTAAGTAGGAGGAGTAGATAGAGAAATAGATGGGAAGATAGTAAGCAGGAGGAGCAGATAGAGAAATAGATGGGAAAATAGTAAGGACGAGGAGTAGATAGAGAAATAGATGGGAAGATAGTAAGTAGGAGGAGTAGATAGAGAAAGAGATGGGAAGATAGTAAGTAGGAGGAGTAGATAGAGAAATAGATGGGAAGATAGTAAGTAGAAGGGGTAGATAGAGAAAGAGATGGGAAGATAGCAAGTAGGAGGAGTAGATAGAGAAATAGATGGGAAGATAGCAAGTAGGAGGAGTAGATAGAGAAACAGATGGGAAAATAGTAAGTAGAAGGAGTAGATAGAGAAATAGATGGGAAGATAGTAAGTAGGAGGAGTAGATAGAGAAATAGATGGGAAATAGTAAGTAGGAGGAGTAGATAGAGAAACAGATGGGAAGATAGTAAGTAGGAGGAGTAGATAGAGAAATAGATGGGAAGATAGTAAGTAGGAGGAGTAAATAGAGAAATAGATGGGAAGATAGTAAGTAGGAGGAGTAGATAGAGAAATAGATGGGAAAATAGTAAGTAGGAGGAGTAGATAGAGAAAGAGATGGGAAGATAGTAAGTAGGAGGAGTAGATAGAGAAATAGATGGGAAGATAGTAAGTAGGAGGAGTAGATAGAGAAATAGATGGGAAAATAGTAAGTAGGAGGAGTAGATAGAGAAATAGATGGGAAGATAGTAAGTAGGAGGAGTAGATAGAGAAATAGATGGGAAGATCGTAAGTAGGAGGAGTAGATAGAGAAATAGATGGGAAAATAGTAAGTAGGAGGAGTAGATAGAGAAATAGATGGGAAGATAGTAAGTAGGAGGAGTAGATAGAGAAATAGATGGGAAGATAGTAAGTAGGAGGAGTAGATAGAGAAAGAGATGGGAAGATAGTAAGTAGAAAAAGTATGTAGAGGAAGAGATGGGAAGATAGCAAGTAGGAGGAGCAGATAAAGAAAGAGATGGGAAGATAGTAAGTAGAAAAAGTATATAGAGAAAGAGATGGGAAGATAGCAAGTAGAAGGAGTTGACAGAGAAAGAGATGGGAAGACAGCAAGTAGAAGAAGTAGATAGAGAAAGAGATAGGAAGATAGCAAGTAGAAGGAGTTGACAGAGAAAGAGATGGGAAGATAGCAAGTAGAAGAAGTAGATAGAGAAAGAGATGGGAAGATAGCAAGTAGAAGGAGTTGACAGAGAAAGAGATGGAAAGACAGCAAGTTGAAGATGTAAATAGAGAAAGAGATGGAAAGATAGCACGTAGAAGGAGTAGATAGAGAAAGAGATGGGAAGATAGCAAGTAGAAGGAGTAGATAGAGAAAGAAATGGGAAGATAGTAAGCAGAAGGAGTAGATAGAGAAAGAGATGGGAAGATAATAAGCAGAATGAGTAGACAGAGAAAGAGATGGGAAGATAATAAGCAGAATGAGTAGACAGAGAAAGAAATGGGAAGATAGCAAGTTGAAGGAGTAGATAAAGAAAGAGATGGGAAGATAGTAAGTTGAAAAATTATGTAGAGAAAGAGATGGGAAGATAGCAAGTAGGAGGAGCAGATAAAGAAAGAGATGGGAAGATAGTAAGTAGAAAAAGTAGATAGAGAAAGAGATGGGAAGATAGCAAGTAGAAGAAGTAGATAGAGAAAGAGATGGGAAGATAGCAAGTAGAATGAGTAGACAGAGAAAGAGATGGGAAGACAGCAAGTTGAAGCAGTAAATAGAGAAAGAGATGGAAAGATAGCACGTAGAAGGAGTAGATAGAGAAAGAGATGGGAAGATAGTAAGCAGAAAGAGTAGATAGAGAAAGAAATGGGAAGATAGCAAGTAGAAGGAGTAGATAGAGAAATAGATGGGAAGATAGTAAGTAGGAGGAGTAGATAGAGAAAGAGATGGGAAGATAGTAAGTAGGAGGAGTAGATAGAGAAATAGATGGGAAGATAGTAAGTAGAAGGGGTAGATAGAGAAAGAGATGGGAAGATAGCAAGTAGGAGGAGTAAATAGAGAAATAGATGGGAAGATAGCAAGTAGGAGGAGTAGATAGAGAAAGAAATGGGAAGATAACAAGAAGAAATGGATAGGTCTCTTCGTCAGAGAGTCCCGACGAAAGAATATAGAGTTACACAGATAGAACCCGCTATATGATGAATGTTAGTATGTACACAGATAGAACCCGCTATAGGATGAATGTTAGTATGTACACAGATAGAACCCGCTATAGGATGAATGTTAGTATGTACACAGATAGAACCCGCTATATGATGAATGTTAGTATGTACACAGATAGAACCCGCTATAGGATGAATGTTAGTATGTACACAGATAGAACCCGCTATAGGATGAATGTTAGTATGTACACAGATAGAACCCGCTATAGGATGAATGTTAGTATGTACACAGATAGAATCCGCTATAGGGTGAATGTTAGTATGTACACAGATAGAACCCGCTATACGATGAATGTTAGTATGTACACAGATAGAACCCGCTATACGATGAATGTTAGTATGTACACAGATAGAACCCGCTATATGATGAATGTTAGTATGTACACAGATAGAACCCGCTATAGGATGAATGTTAGTATGTACACAGATAGAACCCGCTATATGATGAATGTTAATATGTACACAGATAGAACCCGCTATACGATGAATGTTAATATGTACACAGATAGAACCCGCTATATGATGAATGTTAGTATGTACACAGATAGAACCCGCTATATGATGAATGTTAGTATGTACACAGATAGAACCCGCTATATGATGAATGTTAGTATGTACACAGATAGAACCCGCTATATGATGAATGTTAGTATGTACACAGATAGAACCCGCTATATGATGAATGTTAGTATGTACACAGATAGAACCCGCTATAGGGTGAATGTTAGTATGTACACAGATAGAATCCGCTATAGGGTGAATGTTAGTATGTACACAGATAGAATCCGCTATAGGGTGAATGTTAGTATGTACACAGATAGAATCCGCTATAGGGTGAATGTTAGTATGTACACAGATAGAACCCGCTATAGGATGAATGTTAGTATGTACACAGATAGAACCCGCTATAGGATGAATGTTAGTATGTACACAGAAAAAACCGCTATAGCTCTAATGTTAGTATGTACACAGATAAACCCGCTATAGGATGAATGTTAGTATGTACACAGATAGAACCCGCTATAGGGTGAATGTTAGTATGTACATAGACATAATTCGCTATAGGGTGAATGCTCGTATTTACATAGCTAGAACATGCTATATGTTCATGTTGTTATTTACACAGCTAGAACATGCTATAGGATGAATGCTAGTATTTACATAGCTAGAACATGCTATAGGATGAATGCTAGTATTTACACAGCTAGAACATGCTATAGGATGAATGCTAGTATTTACACAGCTAGAACATGCTATAGGATGAATGCTCGTATTTACACAGCTAGACCAGACTTGGTTACCGTAAGTTCTGACTAAGGGACGACACACAAGACATCAAGCGTCTGCAAACACAACAAACTAATTAAAGATTCAAATCTGGTAAACAGAGATTCTTTGTGGAAAATTCTGAAGCAATATGGTTTACCATCAAAAATCATAAATATTATCAAAGACATGTATGATGGTTACACATGTGCAGTTCGAACAGAGGAAGGACTGAGCGAATGTTTCCCAATAGAAACTGGGGTTAAACAAGGATGTATTTTATCGCCCTTGTTATTTGGAATTGTTATGGACTTCATAATGAAGAAATGCTGCACTGGTAATAAAGGCATCGAATGGATACAAGGAGACCATTTGGAGGACCTCGACTTTGCTGATGACATAGTTCTCATCAGCAGTCAGATAAAAACGATGCAGGAAAACACAAATGAACTATCATCAATAGCCAGCAAAATTGGGCTTGAGGTCAATCATGAAAAGACTAAAGTCATGAAAAGTTTAATTCCAACAAGTGACAAAATATACATGGAAAACAAACCAGTAGAAGAGATCGATCACTTTATCTATCTTGGAAGTCACATTGATCGAGAAGGGGATACGAGCAAAGAAATTAGAATCAGACTGGCTAAAGCAGCAATGTCTTTCAGAAGCCTTGAAAAGTTGTGGAAATCAAAACTCATTAGCACAAACACAAAACTTAGGCTATTCAAATCAAATGTACTATCAACCCTTACGTATGCGTCTGAAAGCTGGAAAACAACAAGAGATATAGAAACAAAGTTGAACGCATTCGAAAATAAATGTCTAAGGAAAATACTTGGTATAGAATGGAACGAATTCAAAACAAACGAGGAAATTAGAGAAATCGCCAATCAACCACTAATATCTTCAGTAATAAAGAAAAGACGATGGTCATACGTTGGACATGTGATGAGAAGAGATAATAATCGAATAGCAAAGCAAGCCCTCATATGGGAAACAACAGGTAAAAGAAAAAGAGGAAGACCCAGGGAGACACTGAGAAGAACATTGATGAGAGAGGCAAGAGCAGCAGGAATCGGCTCCCTCAATGAGATAGAACTGCTTGCACAGAACAGAGACAGATGGCGAGATTTAATAAAATATCTTTAAAAGAAAACTGCTAGAACAAAAATTCATATAGGAGAAGGTGTATCTTGGTCTACGCCCTATGGGCCGGTTACGGCTCGAAAGGTCAATAGATAGATAGAAACAGAAGCCAAACTACAGAGATACTACATGCCAGATATTATCAAGGAATAGGCCGTCCATTGGGTACATGAAATTGTTGCTGAAATAAAGTTCAGCGTAAACATATTAGAAATTGAATCTATTTTTAGTTAGGAAAAAAACATACTGAAGACGAATAATATATTCTATTGTTGCTCCGGTCAACAACTTAAAACGAGTTTATATTTGTGCATTGTAAAAAAAAGTAAGTAAAGTACCCCCGTCACGCCAAGTGGCGTATAGGGAAATATGGTGTTAGTGACCCTATATTTTACAGACCTTCAGCACATGATTTTTGGGGTAATGTGGTCGGTATTACGCCCGTGCTGCTTTACTTTCCCAGAAAAAAATCCGGTACCCATTTAAGGCTTGGTGAACCCGGAAGCCGTCGGTTGGGATTGAACCCTATCCCTTGTCCTTTGTAGTCCAGTTCACTAACCACTGAGCTATCGCGGCTCCCATTTGTGCATTGTAGTTGTTTTTAAAATTTGTGTGGATGTCAAAGAAGATCCAGAATTCTAGAATTTACTTTCTACAGTCCCTAACCCTTGCCATTTGACCTAGTACAATTTTCTTTATGTTCTTACTACATCTGTCTCTGCCTCATTCTTCTTTGTGTATATTCCTTACATTATATGGATCCATTATAAGTTTGACATCAACCATTGGTTTAGAGCATACACGACAACTCTTACATTTCCATGTGATATGTCTTGTAAAAGTAAAAACAGAGTAACATGATGCAATTTGTTGTAAATTGATGTAATTTTATGCAATGTGATGCATGTGAGGTATGAGATTAGAGGGAAATAATACATTGATAAGGAAATAATAACATTGAGAGAGTGGTCTCAACTTGGGTAGTACGGTCAAGGACGCTAGATCAGCGGCTAGAATCATCATCATTTGCCATACCTTTGGCGTAGGCGATCATGTCCTATCACAATATCCTATCAATAGTAAGACTTATCAATTCCCTTGACTTTTTTTCCATATTATGACACCAAGTTATCTAGTATCTTCTCTCTTTGTCGTCCGCAATCTCTCTTTACTTGTCTTTTGCCAGTTGAAACCAGGAACTCTCAACATTCTTCTGAGAAATCCCATCTCAGTGGCAACTAGTTTTTTTTTTTTCATTTGTTTGCCATATGTCCCTGAATTCACTTCCATAGGTCACAATTAGCTCTATATAGCACCCATGAATTCACTTCCATGGGTCACAATTAGCTCTATATAGCACCCATGAATTCACTTCCATAGGTCACAATTAGCTCTATATAGCACCCATGAATTCACTTTCATGGGTCACAATTATCTCTATATAGCACCCATGAATTCACTTCCATAGGTCACAATTAGCTCTATATAGCACCCATGAATTCACTTCCATGGGTCACAATTAGCTCTATATAGCACCCATGCATTCTCTTTTTCTCTCTTTTATTGACACAGAATATGTTCTACGCGATATCTTTCATTTTGTAATGCTACTTTGGCCTGAGATATTCTGTTTTGTGGAACATCTTCCATCAAATGTTATTATTGTGCCCACGTATTTGACGCTCTGCACTTGTTTAGATTTTTTCCCGCTTAGTTTAATATTGCGTGATGGTGATGATTGTTTCTTCGATGTGACCATAACTTCTGTTTTCTTATTGATTAGTCTGGGGCATTTCTTCTTGCTTGCTTTCACCATTATGTTTATCATTTCTTGTTGCTCGTTATTCATATATGCTGTTAAAACTGTGTCATCTATATATATCGCAGATTGTTTCTGTTGTGACAGTTGTTTCTGTTGTGACCGTTGTTTATGTTATTACCGTTGTTATGTTGTGACCGTTGTTTATGTTATTACCGTTGTTATGTTGTGGCCGTTGTTTATGTTATTACTGTTGTTATGTTGTGACCGTTGTTTATGTTATTACCGTTGTTATGTTGTGACCGTTGATTATGTTATTACCGTTGTTATGTTGTGACCGTTGATTATGTTATTACCGTTGCTATGTTGTGACCGTTGATTATATTGTGATTGTTGTATCTGTTGTGACCGTTGTTTACGTTGTAACCGTTGTAAATGTTGTGACCGTTATTTACGTTGTCACCGTTGTAAATGTTGTGACCGTTGTTTACGTTGTGACCGTTGTATCTGTTGTGACCGTTTTTTACGTTGTGACCGTTGTAAATGTTGTGACCGTTATTTATGTTGTGACCGTTGTAAATATTGTGACCGTTATTTATGTTGTGACCGTTGTAAATGTTGTGACTGTTATTTATGTTGTCACCTTTGTAAATGTTGTGACCGTTATTTATGGTGTGACCGTTATTTATGGTGTGGCCGTTGTTTATGTTGTGACCGTCATTTATGGTGTGACCGTTCTTTATGTTGTGACCGTTGTAAATGTTGTGACCGTTATTTATGTTGTGACCGTTGTTTATGTTGTGACCGTTGTAAATGTTGTGACCGTTATTTATGTTGTGACAGTTGCAAATGTTGTGACAGTTATTTATGTTTTGACCGTTGTTTATGGTGTGACCGTTGTTTATGTTGTGACCGTTGTAAATGTTGTGACCGTTATTTATGTTGTTACCGTTGTAAATGTTGTGACCGTTATTTATGTTGTGACCGTTGTAAATGTTGTGACCGTTATTTATGTTATGACCATTGTAAATGTTGTGACCGTTATTTATGTTGTGACCGTTGTAAATGTTGTGACCGTTATTTATGTTGTGACCGTTGTTTATGTTGTGACCGTTATTTATGGTGTGACCGTTGTAAATGTTGTGACCGTTGTAAATGTTGTCACCGTTATTTATGTTGTGACCGTTGTTTATGTTGTGGCCGTTGTTTATGTTGTGACCGTTATTTATCTTGTGACCGTTGTTGATGTTGCTACTGTTATTTATGTTGTGACCGTTGTTTATGTTGTGCCCGTTATTTATGTTGTGACTGTTATTTATGTTGTGACCGTTGTTCATGTTGTTACCGTTGTGTATGTTGTGACCGTTGTTTATGTGGTGACCGTTGTGTATGTTGTGACCGTTGTTTATGTTGAGAACGTTGTTAATGTTGTGACCCTTGTGTATGTTGTGACCGTTGTGTATGTTGTGATTGTTGTGTTTGTTGTGAACCTTTGTTTATGTTGTGACCGTTGTTTATGTTGCGACCGTTCTTAATGTTGTGACTGTTGTTTATGTTTTGGCCGTTGTTTATGTTGTGACCGTTGTTTATGTTTTGACCTTTGTTATGTTGCGACCTCTGTGTATGTTGTGACCTTTGTTTATGTTGTGACCGTTGTTTATTTTATGACCGTTGTTTATGTTGTGAGCGTTGTTTATGTTTTGACCTTTGTTATGTTGCGACCGTTGTGTATGTTGTGACCGTTGTTTATGTTGTGACCGTTGACTTCAAGAATAAGGCACATGCTAAGCACGGAGACATGTTGCATGTTCGGGTAAATGTGTAACCACTTCCCAGCGGAAAGGACAGTGCTACTCTGATTAGGGGGCAGATAGGAATAAGGCATCGTGACAAACATGATGGTTGTAATGTTAACATCGGTCCCAGATGACAAGATCTAGTTGTAGATGGTAGGCAAGATATTAGTACAGAAGTGAAATAAAAACCTGGCGAAATGTTTGTTGCGACTATTAGTTAAAGGGTGTAGAAAGACTGTTATTGTAACATAAGTTATATTTTAGATTAATGCTTTCCCAGTTCTCAAAGAGGCCAACACAAAAAGGGAGCTCTTAAAAAAACATCAGAGAGAAGAAATCAACATTTTTCGGACACATCATGAGAAGAGGAAAGTTGGAATACTTGGTTACAACTGGCAAAATAAAAGGAAAGAGAGATCGTGGACGACAAAGAGAGAAAATACTGGATAGCTTGGTGTCATGGCATGGAAAACAGTCAACAATAGAACTGATACGATGCACTGTAGATAGAAGATTGTGGAGGGACATGATCACCTACGCCAAACGGTGTGGCACATGATGATAAATACTTTCCCGCTCCCGTCCTGCGTCCCATTTGACTCACAATCATCTACTCGCTCGAAACTTGTGCATCTTGACTCAGTTAAGTCTCTAAAATATTATAGCTGGCTAATTTTCACATATTATCTTTTGTTATCTTCCGATAGCACATCCCTCTTTCGTTTCGTCATTTCATCTCTTATCCCTGTTTATTTCTCCCTGATTTGCCTGTCACACTCATCCTAGATGTAGTAGAGTTTACTATTTTTATTTTGTTATTTGTTTGTGTTGTTCTTGTTTTCTTAGGAAGGCCGCATGTAGGCCGAAACGTCAGTATTTTGTTGTGTTCCTTTTTTGTAGAGCTGTCACCATACCTTGTAGTAGTGTATGTTATACCCCACTATTTGCTACTGCTACAAGCTTTACCGCAGCACTAAAATTATGTATCTGTCCTTATATATTATATTAACAGCCTATTCCCAGAATCAAGAATGTTGTAGATATCCTAGTGTGTGAGCAATACTGCTCAAGGCATTGTTGAGGGAGGTATTTGTGAACAGTTGCAATGTTATATATGCAGTTACATATTGTTGCTTAGACAAGTAATATAAATATATTTTATGTTTAAACGTGATAGATTAGGATGTATGAACGTACAAGTTGCGTGATGTCTCTAGATGATAGTACGCACATGCCATAGAACGAAGTATGACCACGTCATGAGCCACGATATAATCTAAACATAGGAAGCAAACACTCACGAGGAGGTACACACAGCGACAAACTACTGAAGATGATGAGTTAGGCAATCAACCCAGGTTTCCACTCTAAGTACATATTAGAACGTTGCACTGTGTTCTGCGCCAGTGGCCCAGTGCATCCGATTTCTGCCAGTATTTTATTCAGGTTTTATTTCCTTAGCCTTTGATTGTCCCCAATCTTCCTGCAAGGCAGCAGATTGTCTTTTCTGTAGTGGATTCTGCCCTTAGATGGTCGGCCCTCACGGGTTTACGAGCACCATCTGCCCGAGCTTTGTGTAGAGTTGTCTCTCTCATAGGTGGTCTGATCTTCTGAGCTCTTGAACACCACCTACCTGTTTGATAGAGGACTGAAAGAGGAGAAAAAACAGAGAAGTATTGAACCCATGAAGTGGGGATGGATTAGTTCAGACCAGAGCGTGATCCACTCGCTGGTGGGTTCTGCGTTTTACAGGGTTCCATCTACTCCTGGCTCCTGTGAATGAAAGTTGCAGTCTATCTCATTGTATGACACAATCGGACATAATTGAAATGGACATTTATAATGAACGTTGCAGTCTATCTCATTGCAAAGATCTCCATCAAACAGGTCAGTCCTTGCACAATATGCATCTCATTAAACAACAGCAATCTGAAAGCGGTTAATTTCTCATACTCGATAAACTGACTCTTTCTCTCAACTCCCACAATAATCTTATCCATAATCTCCTCTCCTGAGCCTCAACTTCACTCCTCTACTGAGCCTCAAATTCAATCCTCAACTGAGCCTTAACTTCACTCCTCTCCTGAGCCTCAACTTCACTCCTCTCCTGAGCCTCAACTTCACTCCTCTACTGAGCCTCAAATTCAATCCTCAACTGAGCCTTAACTTCACTCCTCTCCTGAGCCTCAACTTCACTCCTCTCCTGAGCCTCAACTTCACTCCTCTACTGAGCCTCAACTTCACTCCTCTACTGAGCCTCAAATTCAATCCTCAACTGAGCCTCAACTTCACTCCTCTCCTGAGCCTCAAATTCAATCCTCAACTGAGCCTCAACTTCACTCCTCTCCTGAGCCTCAACTTCACTCCTCTACTGAGCCTCAACTTCACTCCTCTACTGAGCCTCAAATTCAATCCTCAACTGAGCCTCAACTTCACTCCTCTACTGAGCCTCAAATTCAATCCTCAACTGAGCCTCAACTTCACTCATCCCCTGAGCCTCAACTTCATCTTCCCCTGAGCCTCAACTTCACTCCTTTCCTGAGCCTCAACTTCACTACTCTCCTGAGCCTCAACTTCACTCCTCTCAAGAGCATCAACTTCACTCCTCTCCAGAGCCTCAACTTCACTCCTGTCCTGACCCTCAACTTCACTTCTCTCCAGAGCCTCAACTTCACTCCTCTCTTTCTCACAGACGATAAGACAAGAGTTCTCATTGCCACATCATCGCCTTCATCTCCAGAGACGACTTATTGTTAGCTATTAATGACAACTATCAATATCTCCCCCTCTCCTTTCTTGACATCATCAACTCTCCATCAAGAAACTGATCAATTTTAATTCAGCTTTCAGGCCAGCGACCTCTAGACTGAAAACACATTAAACTGATCCCAAAACTAAAGTTGGTCAAGAGACTTCTATCCTATCTCCTTTATTCCTTCTTCACTCTCTAACCACATTTTCCAGTATTTAAGTTACATTAACATTAGTTCCAGCCACTTCTTTATGCCGATGTTTTCTGTTTACCTTCTATTTCCATTACGCACTTTATTTACCTACTTAGCTACACGGTGCGCTCTCAAGGCTACATTTAGATAAGCGAATGAAATAAATGTAGATTAAAGTAAGGTAAAGTAATGTAAAGTAAGATAAGGTGAAGTGAAGTAAGGTAAGGTGAGGTAAAGTAAGGTAAGGTGAGGTAAAGTAAGGTAAAGTGAGGTAAAGTGAAGTAACGTAAGGCAATATAAATTATAACTATCAAACCTTGGGGTACAGGAAAAAAATACTTGAGTGCCCATATTGTTTGCTTCGTCATCAGCACATTCATGAGTTATCTTGTCAGTATCACGTCTGGCCGCCCACTTTCTTTTATAAAATCTCTTCTATCAATTGTTTTCTGATAATAAATGAAACCTAAGTCGGTAAAAAAAAAATACAAAAAACCATCGCCATAGAAAATGAAACGTGGACTTCTTGGTCAGCTCACTTTTCTTCCCGCCACAGCAATTTATCAAGATTCGATTGCTTCAAGTACCAAGAAGCAACATTTTTTGAAGATAGTATAATGGAACTACAGAACTATTTCAGGATCAAAGGGACAAGAAACCAGTTATAAAATGTACACCAGGCTATAAAATCTTAAAATCTGAGGTGGAAAAAGCTATTAAAAACAACGAAAAAGCTAAAAGCAGCAGGACCTGACAGCATACAGAGTGACAGGCACTAGAAGATTTTGGCATTGAAGTGATTACAGACATATGCAACGACATATACCACACAGGATACATACCAAATTAACTAAAAACATCAACTTTCATTGCATTGCCTAAAAAGAATGGTGCAGTTGAATGCAGTAACTTTAGAACAATAAGCCTAATGAGCCATGTTACAAAAATCTTGCTAAAAGTTACACAAGGACGGATTCAGAATAAAATCAATACTGAATTAAATGAGCAGCAATTTGAATTTAGGAAAAATAGCGGGACAAAAGAAGCCATATTCTGCATGAGAACATTAATCGAAAAATACACGGAAGTAAACATACCAATATATGCCTGCTTCATAGACTACACCAAAGCTTTTGATAGAGTACACCACAAACAACTTATAGAATGCCTAAAAGAGACACATCTAGATGACATGGACATACGACTAATATGTAATCTATACTAGGAGCAAACAGCAATAATAAAATATAACAAAGAGAACTCTACACCCATTGATATAAAAAGAGGAGTAAGACAGGGATGCATCGTATCACCAAGCTTGTTCAATCTATACACTGAGCAAATTTTTAAAAACATCAAAGATGCCAGGTATAGAGATGCCAGGCCTACACATTAATGGAAACATAATCAATAACCTAAGATATGCTGATGATACTTTATTGCTAGCAGAAAATCCTAAAGATCTACAACAATTACTTAATGAAATAAACATGAAAAGTAAAAAATATGGACTAGATATGAATATCAAAAAGACTAAAACTATGATCATAAACAAAGAAGATACTCAAAACCCACAAGTGGATATCAAAATAGAAGGAATAGACCTGGAGACAGTTCAGAACTACAACTACCTTGGACATACTATAACCAGTGATGGAAAATGTACAACTGAAATAAACAAAAGAATAGGAATGGCAAAAATTAATTTTAATGTCATGAGGAATATACTAACATCAAAACAAATAACACCAGGGCTAAAACTAAGAATAGCAAAACGTTAAATTTTCTCAATATTCCTATATGGTGCAGAAACATGGACTTAGACAAGATTACAGAACAGAGAATTGAAGCCTTTGAAATATGGATATATATAAGAATAGATAGAATTGGATGGAAGGAAAAGAAAACAAACGATGAAGTCTTGAAACAGTTAAAATGAAAAGAGAACTAATAAGCACAATTGAAACAAGATAAATGCGATTTTTAGGCCATGTTAAAAGACACAACAGTCTACTAAAAGTAATCCTGGAGGGGAAAATACAAGGTAAAAGAGGCAGAGGCAGACCAAGACTAACATGGACGAGTAACATCAAAAGATGGACAAATCAGTCTATGACAACCTGCACCATCAAAGCAAGAGACAGAGTAGAATGGCGCACCATGGTAGCCAACCATTAGCCAACCTTCATTGCGCAGAAGGCACTCGATGATGATGAGTATAACGGAGAAAGGAATGCGCCATCATAACGAGTGTGTAGAGAATATCCAGCTTGTATAGCGAGGGACACCTCAACACACGGCTGCCTGTACAGTGAGGGACACCTGAACACACGTCTGCCTGTATAGCGAGGGACACCTGAACACACGGCTGACTGTATAGTGAGGAACACCTGAACACACGGCTGACTGTATAGTGAGAGACACCTGAACACACGGCTGTATGTATAGCGAGGAACACCTGAACACACGGCTGCCTGTATAGTGAGAGACACCTGAACACACGGCTGTATGTATAGCGAGGAACACCTGAACACACGGCTGCCTGTATAGCGAGGGACACCTCAACACACGGCTACCTGTATAGCGTGAGACACATGAACACACGGCTGCCTGTATAGCGATAGACACATGAACACACGGCTGCCTGTATAGCGAGGGACACCTCAACACACGGCTGCCTGTATAGCGAGGGACACCTAAACACACAGCTGCCTGTATAGCGAGGGACACCTGAACACACGGCTGCCTGTATAGCGAGGAACACCTCAACACACGGCTGCCTGTATAGCGAGGGACACCTCAACACACGGCTGCCTGTATAGCGAGGAACACCTGAACACACGGCTGCCTGTATAGCGAGGAACACCTGAACACACGGCTGCCTGTATAGCGAGGAACACCTGAACACACGGCTGCCTGTATAGCGATATACACATGAACACACGGCTGCCTGTATAGCGAGGGACACCTCAACACACGGCTGCCTGTATAGCGAGGGACACCTCAACACACGGCTGCCTGTATAGCGATAGACACATGAACACACGGCTGACTGTATAGCGATAGACACATGAACACACGACTGACTGTACAGCGAGGGACACCTCAACACACGGCTGCCTGTATAGCGAGGGACACCTCAACACACGGCTGCCTGTATAGCGAGGGACACCTCAACACACGGCTGCCTGTATAGCGAGGGACACCTCAACACACGGCTGCCTGTATAGCGAGGGACACCTCAACACACGGCTGCCTGTATAGCGAGGAACATCTCAACACACGGCTGCCTGTATAGCGAGGAACACCTGAACACACGGCTGCCTGTATAGCGAGGAACACCTGAACACACGGCTGCCTGTATAGCGATAGACACATGAACACACGGCTGCCTGTATAGCGTGGGACACCTCAACACACGGCTGCCTGTATAGTGAGGGACACCTCAACACACGGCTGCCTGCATAGCGATAGACACATGAACACACGGCTGTCTGTATAGCGATAGACACATGAACACACGGCTGCCTGTGTAGCGAGGAACACCTGAACACACGGCTGCCTGTATAGCCAGGGACACCTCAACACACGGCTGCCTGTATAGCGAGGGACACCTCAACACACGGCTGCCTGTATAGTGAGGGACACCTCAACACACGGCTGCCTGTATAGCGAGGGACACCTCAACACACGGCTGCCTGTATAGCGAGGGACACCTCAACACACGGCTGCCTGTATAGAGAGGGACACCTCAACACACGGCTGCCTGTATAGCGAGGGACACCTCAACACACGGCTGCCTGTATAGCGAGGGACACCTCAACACACGGCAGCCAGCGTGGACAAAAAAATGAAAAAGTAACATATAGGCAAAAATGAGTTCCTTGGTTCATTGCTAGAGATATAATGCTGTTGTAATGTTCGTTGCCTAGAGATATAATGCTATTGTAATGTTCTTTGCTAGAGATATAAAGCTGTTGTAATGTTCTTTGCTAGAGATATAAAGCTGTTGTAATGTTCGTTGCTAGAGATATGAAGCTGTTGTAATGTTCGCTACTAGAGATGTAAAGCTGTTGTAGTGTTGGTTACCTAGAGATATAAAGCTATTGTAATGTTCATTGTTAGAGATGTAAAGCTGTTGTAGTGTTCGTTGCCTAGAGATATAAAGCTGTTGTAATGTTCGTTGCCTAGAGATATAAAGCTGTTGTAATGTTCATTTCTAGATATATAAAGCTGTTGTAATGTAAGATATATAAGCTGTTGTAATGTTCATTACTAGAGATATAAAGCTGTTGTAATGTTTGTTGTTAAAGATATAAAGTTGTTGTAATGTTAGTTACTGGGGATATGAAGCTGTTGTAATGTTCTTTGCTAGAGATATAAAGCTGTTGTAATGTTCGTTGCTAGAGATATGAAGCTGTTGTAATGTTCGCTGCTAGAGATGTAAAGCTGTTGTAGTGTTGGTTACCTAGAGATATAAAGCTATTGTAATGTCCATTGTTAGAGATGTAAAGCTGTTGTAGTGTTCGTTGCCTAGAGATATAAAGCTGTTGTAATGTTCGTTGCCTAGAGATATAAAGCTGTTGTAATGTTCATTGCTAGAGATATAAAGCTGTTGTAATGTTCATTTCTAGATATATAAAGCTGTTGTAATGTTCATTGCTAGAGATATAAAGCTGTTGTAGTGTTCGTTGCCTAGAGATATAAAGCTATTGTAATGTTCATTGTTAGAGATATAAAGCTGTTGTAATGTTTGTTGTTAAAGATATAAAGTTGTTGTAATGTTAGTTACTGGGGATATGAAGCTGTTGTAATGTTCGTTGCTAGAGATATAAAGCAATTGTAATGTTCGTTGCTAGAGTTATACAGCTGTTGTAATGTTCGTTGCTAGAGTTATACAGCTGTTGTAATGTTCGTTGCTAGAGATATACAGCTGTTGTAATGTTCGTTGCTAGAGATATGAAGCTGTCGTAATGTTCGTTGCTAGAGATATAAATCTGTCGTAGTGAGATAAAACAAGAACTGAAATAATAGCTAAATGATGGGTTAAGAGAAAAGTTCGATCACAAATCACTGTCTATATGTAACGGTACAAACCTTGTCAAGAACACTACACCTTCCGTCGACGCTGTACGGCACAATAGGACAGAGAAGGAGAACAGAGAAAAAGAAATGAGGCAAAGATAGATCTTTGTTTTTCTTGCGTTGCCAGCTTTTTACCTCTAACGAAGTCCCTAGAGACTAGGAACTAAATTGTGTGTGTTACAGCTTTCTATCAGTTTTTCCCTTGCTACCGTGTGCACTACCCTCGCCGCACAGGTAGATAACTCCGTCTTCGGAAGTACTCATATTTTTCCGTCGATGAGTAAATAACGTTTCAAGCGAGACCAGGGATGATTGCCGCAGAGAGAAATAGAAAAAAAATTCCCAACTGGTGCAGCCGGGATTTGAACCCACAATCTCTCTGTCTCGAGGCCGGAGTTTTGCCTCGAGACCAACCAGTCCCCCGAAAGATAGATCTGAAAATAAACGACTGCAAATCTCAATGTCTGAAAATTCAAATGAAAACGAAAGTATAAAAAGCTAAACTAAAAAATCTCTGAGATTGAAATATTATTTAATTAATTATACAGAAAACACAAAACTTTTAAAACACACACACGATCACTTGATTTAAACACTTAAAAACTTGTAAAATATTCATCATCATCATGTGCCATACCAGTTGGCGTAGGCGATCATGTCCTTCCACAATCTTCTATCTACAGTGCATCATATCAGTTCTGTTGTTGACTGTTTTCCATGACATGGCACCAAGCTATGCAGTATTTTCTCTCTTTGTCGTCCGCGATCTCTCTTTCCTTTTATTTTGCCAGTTGTAACCAAGTATTCTACCTTTTTTCTTCTCATGATGTGCCCGAAAAATGTTGATTGTTTCTTTCTGATGTTTTGTAGGAGCTCCCTTTTTGTGTACACAAAAATAATGATGGGTTAATAATATTCAAACGAAGAAAAACTAAATTAATGGAGATTTACTAAAAGAACATATACAATAGATATATGAAAAGAATATGTGAAATAAAAATATAAATTAATTTTAAAAAGCAAAAGCCATAAACATATGATTTGATGTACATAGACTGTCGGTTAACGAGAAGCTGTCTCGTCTACACCATATGGAGACAAAGAGAACACATAGAAAGCGTTGTTTCTCGCGAGACATTCAGAGCTGTGTATCGTATGTTTATGGCCTCTTGTGTATCATATGTTTATGTTCTTGGGATTCTAGTAGAGTACGTCCTTCCAGACCAGCTAACAGTCAAGCCACATGCAATAACACAGTCTAGGAGAGAAGCTTGCTTCAAACAGCTATCTTTATGTTTTCAACTAATGTGCTTATCAAATAACAAACTAAAATCGGCTACAAGAAGCCATTGGAACTCTGGGAGTTTAATAACGTCATTACAATAAAAATGTGAGCCGAGTAGCTGCTCACTGGTCAACGAACCAAATACTTGAAAACGGTTCATCTGAATAATTGTGGGTGTTGTCAACGAAATAACCTCGATTGGCTTTGGTTTCCGGGATATCCACTTCCTGTTGTGTATATTGGGCTTATCAATAGATATGTGTGTGATGCACACTCTGTTTGAAGACTTCGTTATTTGTGTCAATGACTAACAGTAACTGAATTGAAAATAGACGAACCAATCGCATCTATGAATGCATTACCTCTCCTTATAAACAGGCCAGCTCTCATAACTAAACAGCATTGTTGTGATATCGCTTTGTGCTTTCTTCCCCATCAACTGTAGCCCAGGACATGTGTGAACACAGCAGATCACTTCTACCATATTTGTTCTGAAATGACTTTCACATCACGAAGAAAAAAAAAAGAAATAGAAACACAATATGAGCGCAGTGAACACAATATGAGTGCAGTGAACACAATATGAGTGCAGTGAACACAATATGAGTGCAGTGAACACAATATGAGTGCAGTGAACACAATATGAGTGCAGTGAACACAATATGAGTGCAGTGAACACAATATGAGAACAGTGATGAAGAAAGCCTACAGTTATGGCTGTGAAGTAGTAGATCAAGATAAGAGCTGGGCACGACGCACATTTTATAATAGACGGACAAGAAATCTTAAACAGTGATACTTCTTCTTCTTTCCTTCCTCATTTGCCTTTCAGCGTCGAGAGGGGATATAATTTGCGGTCTTTTGCTCTTCTATTCGCCTCTGCTGCTGTTATGTTTCCTAGTGCTTCTAATATTCCATCCATCCATCTTTTTCGTGGCCGACCTTAGGGCCTGGTGTTCTCACAACGTTTGTTGAAGGCTCGTTGTGTTGTGTTTTCATATTTCTGCCTTGTCACGTGAACAAACCATTTTATCTGTTGTTTCTTTATGTATTCTATACAATAAAAAAAACAATGGTTGATTGGCACAATGGGTATGGTCCCTCCAATTTGGAAAGGTGTGTCAATGAAAGAAAACCTTGGCTGTGAACTATCTACACATTCTCTTTGCAATAATTCATGCAGCACGTGACAATGGCCCACCTGTTCCCAAAGTGCCAGGATCATTAACATACTCACCTGAGGAAAAAAATTACATTTGTAACCCAGAAACTTCAACTTCACACGTCCCAGATTGTGTGAACTTTACTTCCACTATATCTCACATAATAATAAACCCAAATTGAACTAAAAGAAATTATAAACATAATAGTACAAGAAAGCAACAAGAAAGGTCTCAGTCTGAATAGTAAGAAAACTGAAGTAGTGGTCACATCGAAAAGACAATCATCACCATCATGTAGCATACATGAAGCAGGAACAAATCTTAAATAAGTGCAGAATGTCAAATACATGGACTCGATAATAACATCAGATGGACAATGCGCAACAGAAATAACAACCACAATAGGTCCGGCCAGAAAAACTATTTCAGAAAATGAAAAACGTCTTATGCAACAAATCTATGTCAATGGAAATGAGTTAGAGAGTTCATCGGTGTTATATAGAGTCAATTCTAACTTATGGAAGCAAATCATTGACAGTAGACAAACACATACAAAAGACGATTAGAGGCCACAGAGATGGGGTTTCTCAGAAGAATGTTGAAAGTTCCCTGGACAGCTAAACAGACCAATGAGGAAATTCTTAAAGAGGCCAACACAAAAAAGGAGCTCTTAAAAACATCAGAATGAAACAATCAACATTTTTCGGGCACATCAAGAAAAGAGGAAAGTTGGAATACTTGGTTACAACTAGCAAAATATAGGGAAAGAGAGATCACGGATGACAAAGAGATACTATATAGATCGCTGGGTGCCATGGCATGGAAAATAGTCAACAACATAATTAATACAATGCACTGTGGATATAAGATTGTGGAAGGACATGATCGCCTACGCCAATGGATACAAATAATATTATTTGTACCCAGTATATAACCACTGGAAACTACTATTTGTTCTGTTTCGTCCAATAAATGTTTGTCTGCAACACAAGTATTCAGCCCTACTGGGAGATACTTGCATTAATAGGAAAGTACAAATATACAATTTATTTCCGGTCTGTGATCGTTACCCTATGCTATAGTCTTTGAGAACGCCTTCGTGTAAGACACTGCTACAATAGCTAATTTTTAAGTTAGCTGCGTGGCAATGTGCCAAGCGTTCGGCTTCTCGTGGCAAGGCGCGGTGCCAGGGAGTACGGGTTCGATCCCGCTTCGGACCATATATTGTTCTTCGGTTTTTTCTGTTGTTGTTTGTCTGTCAATTTTTCCGAGTGTTAACACATACTTCTTTGTTCTATTATCCCCTCTCGTCTACGCCAACCGTTACGGCACATGGTGCTGATGTTTCTTTCAGACGACATAAGAGATCTTAGTGACCTGCACAGAGCTAAAAGACATAAGAGTTGCGTTAACTCTTCCACAGTGTTTCTATTGGTCGCCCCCGGACAGGTCCTCTTTTGATCACGCTACTACATTAGAACATGCGTTTAGTGTCGTGTGTGTGTGTGTGTGTGCTGGAACAGTTTTAATGCGGTCTTTTATCTACAGTTATTAGTTCGTCCTAGCCTTTTTTTATAATGTGGAGAAAATAACACATTTCCTGTTTCCGCACTTGTGAACTGGTGTTATTTGATGCTGTTGTTGAGTTTCGTTCATGTTATTACTCATTTTAATTGAGACTATTTGGAACTCTTTTATAGACGCCTACGAATAATATCTATATTTATAACATAACCGGTAATGTTCGGTAACACAACAGAACATCAAAGAGGGGTCAGAATACTAATAAAACGTGAGCTACACAAATACCCACTGGACATACAATGATAGAATCATACTATTAAAAATGAAGGAAAAAAACTATTTGACATTGCAATAATACAGACATACGCACCTACTCAAGACTATATAGAAGAACAAATAGAGGCATATTGTGAAGATCTAAATAAAGTTATGAAGCAAGTGCCATTTTCAGACATCTTGATTGTAATGGGTGACATGAATGTTAAAGTAGGAAAAGGTAGATATAAGACCATTATAGGAAATCATGGTTTAGGAAAAAGAAATGACAGAGGAGAAAGATTAATACAATTTTGTGAAGAAAACAGGCTGGTAATATGTAACACCTACTTTGAGCAAGAGAAAAGGATACTGTAAACATGGAACAGCCCTGGAAAGAATAATAAGAAGAATCAAATAGACAACATAATGATACAAGAGAAGTTCTGTAACAGCGTCAAGAAAGCCAAAAACCTATCCAGGTTCAGATATTAACTGAGAGAATCCTGTAATGATTAAAATGAAAATCAAACTGACGAGAAACAAACAAAAGACTAATTTATCAACAATACCACTAGTTATAACAGCTTTAAGTAAAAAAGATGTTAAAGATACTTATACAATACAAGTAAAGAACACATATCAGAAGCTGGTAGAAGAAGGGATTTAGCAATACAAAAGAGAAAATCCTGAAGAAAAAGTCGCAACCAAATGACAATGCATAAAAACCAGCAAATAAGAATCCTGTGACACCTTACCCCAAAAAGGAAAAGAAAAAAAAACGGATAACATACATCATCTTAGAAACAAATTGAAGAAAGAAGACAAGCGAATAACACTGCCAGATACAAGGAAATTGATAATGAAATACGCAAAATGCGCAAAAAAGCAAAAGAAGAGTGGCTCAGCCAAAGATGTCTACAAGTCGAAACTATGGAATGTAAACAAAATTTAAGGTGGATGCACACAGAAATAAAAAGAATTACTAATAAAAACAAAAATAAGCTACAGGAAGCGGATGGATTGCAAACAATGACGGAGGAATGCTAACAGAAAAAAAAGATATAATCGATAGATGGCAGGAATATATAACACAGAATTATCTCATGACGGTAGGGACAAAAAAACATTGATAAAATGTACTTCAAGATACAAAATCTTAATATATGAGGTGGAAAAAGCTATAGAAACAATGAAAAAGGGAAAAGCAGCAGGACCTGACAATATACAGATAGAAATGATACAGGCACTAGAAGATTTTGGCATTGAGGTGATCACAGTCATATGCAACAACATATACCATACAGGACATATACTAAATGAACTAAAAACATAAAAATTCATTGCATTGCCTAAAAAGAATGGTGCAGTTAAATGCGGTGATTTTAGAACAATAAGCCTAATGAGACAGGTAACCAAATTTTACTAAAAGTTATACAAGGAAGGATTCAGAATAAAATTAATACTGAATTAGATGAGCAGCAATTTGAATTTAGGAAAAATAGCGGGACAAAAGAAGTCATATTCACAGCATGAGGTCATTGAGTGAAAAGTACATCGAAGTAAGCAAACCAATATATGCCTGCTTCATAGACTACACCAAAGCATTTGATAGAATACACCACAAACAACTTATAGACTGCCTAAAATATATAAATCTAGACGACACAGACATACGACTAATATATAATTTATACTGGGAACAAACTTCTTCTTCTTTTCTCTTTTCACTGATACCTAAAAGTGGTCGTGGTTTATATCATTTGTCGTTATTGAGCTGATCGAACTGTCTGAATTAGTGATTTTCCTTTGTTGTTACATGTCTCTGTCACTGCATCTATCCATCTTCTTCTGGGTCTTCCTCTTGGTCTTTTTCCATGCATTCTCGAGAAGAACGCCCTTGATGGTGATTGGTGAGGATTCATTCTGACCAGGTGGCCAAACCATTTAAGTTGTTGTTGTTCTATATATTCTTGGCAGGGTTTTGTTCCTACTATTTTTCTTATGGTTTCATTTGGTATTCTATCTCTTCTTGTGTTGTTTGTTACTTTTCTCAAGCATCGCATCTCACATGTATTGATCTTTCTTAAATGTGATTTAGAAAGGGTTCATGTTTGACTTTCATAGCACAAGTTGGTATGAAAATGCTATTTATCATTTGTTGTTTAGCTGGCATAGAAATGTTTGGATGTCTTAGCAATGGTGAAAGCTGGTATGTATGTGACAGCATTTGCTTTTTGTATTCTCGTGTCAATTTCTCTGTCTAGTTTTCCATCTTCTGTGAACATTGTGCCTAAATACTTGAATTCCTCTATTTGTTTTATTTCTTTATCTTTGATCTTAATGTTTAATGGGTGTCTTAATTTGCTTATTCTTATAGCCTCTGTTTTTGCTGTGTTAATTTTCATACTGTAGTTTGTGCAGCTTTTAACAAAACTTGGGAACAAACAGCAATAATAAAATATAACTAAGAGAATACACCCATTGATATAAAAAGAGGAGTAAGACAGGAATGCATCCTATCACCAAGCTTGTTCAATATATACACTGAGCAAATTTTTAAAAACATCACAGAGATGCCACCAGACCAGTAATGGAAAGATAATCAATAACCTAAGACATGCTGACGATACTGTACTACTAGCAGAAAATCCTAAAAATCTACAACAATTACTTAATGAAATAAACATGAAAATAAAAAAAATATGGACTAGATATTAATATCAAAAAGACTAAAACTATGATCATAAACAAACAAAATACTCAAAACCCACAAGTGGATATCAAAATTGAAGGAATAACCTGGAGACAGTTCAGAACTACAACTACCTTGGACATACTATAACCAGTGATGGAAAATGTACAACTGAAATAAGCAAAAGAATAGGAATGGCAAAAAAGTGATTTAAATCCCATGAAAAGTATATTAACATCAAAACAATTAACAGCATGGCTAAAACTAAGAATAGCAAAAAAATGTTACATCTTCTCAATATTCCTGTATGGTGCAGAAACATGGACATTAGATAAGGAAACATAAAACTGAAGCCTTTGAAATGTGAATTTTACAGAAAAATATGTAGAATTGGATGGAAAGAAAAAAAAAAGAAACGATGAAGTTTTAAAACAACTAAAAATGAAAAGAGAACTACTAAACACAATTAGAACAAGACAAATGACATTTTTGGAGCATGTTAAAGACACAACAGCCTAATAAAAGTAATATTGGAAGGGAAAATACAAGGTAGATGAGGCAGAGGCAGATCAGGAAATCAAAAGATGGACAAATCAGCCTATGACAATCTGCACTGTCAAATCAAGAAACAGAACGGAATGGCGCCTCATGGTAGCCAACCTTCGATGCGGAGACGGCACTCAATAATGATGATGATATAGACGCCTAGTACGGGATCACAAAGCGTTCTCTTAGTTCAAGAAATAATTGAATTTCTTGTCATCATTATCAGGTGCCATACACAGAGACGTTGACGGTCGTCTCTCTCTCTCTTTCTCTCTCTCTCTAGTGTTACTTATCTATTCCACTGTTTTTTTTCTTTTTAGTATCATCATCATCATCATCATCATCATCAGTACCGGGCCTGCTGGCGTAGGTGATCATGTCTCTCCACAACTTTTGATCTCGACAGCTATTTATCATTTCTGTTGTTGACCTTCTGCCAAGCCATTCTCTTAAGCTGTCTGTTATTTTTTTCTCTTTGCTTCCCTTTATCTCTTCGTCCCTCAATTTTTCCAGTTGTTACAATATATTCCAGTTGCTCTCTTCTCTTTACATCGCCAAAAATGATGATTGTTTCTTCCTAATATTGGAAATTAGCTCTCTTTTTGCTTTGACCTCTTTCAGAACATCTTCGTTACTTCTTTTAGCTGTCCATGGTACTCTCAACATTCTTCTGTAAACCCACATTTCTACAGACTCCAGTGATTTTCTTGTCTGTTGTCCGATTGTCCATGATTCGCATCCATATGTTGAGACTGGCTCTGCGTAACATTTACCTATTCTTTTTTCTTGTTTCTATTGTCAAAAATGGATTGCATAGTATCTTCCTCTTTCTACCTCTTCTTTTTAACTATGAAGACACTATGGCTCTTTCTACTAAAGATCTTATGATATAAATAGCATTGCTTGTTCCTTTATCTCTAACAAAACCACACTGTTCATCGCTAATTTCTGGACTGATTTTGTTTCGCACTCTTCGCATGATGATTCTTAGTAATATCTTAGTCATGTGACTCATAAGTCTTATTGTCGTCGCATTCAATCGCACCCGATTTCTTTGGTAGGGCTATGAATATTGTTTTGAGCAGGTCGTCTTGTATATATCCGCTGTTGTAGAAATCATTCAATATTTTTGTTATTATTTCTATTCCAAAATCACTCATGGCTTCAATCTTTTCTTTAGTTATATTATCTGGTCCAGGAGCTTTTCCTGCTTTCATATTGCGCAAGGCGTCTTCCACTTCTTCTCTGAGTATTTCTGGTCCTTCTCCATTATCCTTAATATTTACTTCTGTTCGTCCATCATTATAAAGATCTTTAATGTATTCCGTTATTTCTATTGTTGTGAGATTCATGATTGTACAAAGAAGTTACGACGGTGGTTTTCTGTTGCCATCCGTCAGTTTGTTTACTGTTGGCTCCGCTAGCCTTTGACTAAAAAGTCTCACCCACAAGGCAGTGGGGTTGTTTTACTTTGGGGTACCCTCCCTTAGCCTTTTACTCTCCCGAGCTTACCTGCAAGACAGCAGGGCAGCCACAGGTTGTACTGTTTACTGCATACAGTAGCAGGTAAATTTACCCGACCTGACAACAACTTTTTAGTATACTTTGTTAAATTGTCTAGCATCTTCTCTCGTTGTCTTCCATTTGTTTTTTTTTCTTCGATTGTTCATGTTGTCATTTTGTCCAGTTTTTTTTTCTCCTTTGCATAACGTGCCCACAGCATGTGGACTCTATGTTGCTTATATAATTTATAATATATCCTTATATTCTGGGCTCTGGCGGTTTCATTGCGCCTTTACAGCTGACCATGGTATTCTCAACATTTGTATGTTAAACCACATTTCTGTGGTCTAAAGTATTTGCTTGTTTGTTAACTCATCTCCCATGATTCATTTCCAGAAACTTTGACATTTTGAACGCCCTTAAATTCGAACTTTTCAGAGTTCAAACGCTACATTCAAGTTTTTTATCCGGAGTTCAAAAGCTACATTCAAGTTTTTATCCGGTGTTCAAAAGCTACATTCAAGTTTTTATCCGGTGTTCAAAAGCTACATTCAAGTTTTTATCCGGTGTTCAAAAGCTACATTCAAGTTTTTATCCGGTGTTCAAAAGCTACATTCAAGTTTTTATCCGGTGTTCAAACGCTACATTCTAGTTTTTATCCGGTGTTCAAACGCTACATTCTAGTTTTTATCTGGTGTTCAAACGCTACATTCTAGTTTTTATCCGGTGTTCAAACGCTACATTCACGTTTTTTGTCCGGAGTTCAAACAGTGCTTTCACATTCGAGCATCACGTGAACAGTGCGCCCCCCCCCCCAAAAAAAAAAATAAAAATAAATAAATAAATAAATCCCAATAAAAATTAATCTGTAAAAGTCTTCGATGATTCTGCAGTGCCATTGTTTCATGCTAGTTTGTTGTCTTTATTTTATCGCTAATTGTTTTCCGAATGTGTGTAATTTATAGCATTCAATAAGAGTTTGGAAGCAACGAAGTCTAAGAGGAAAGTCGCAATTTAAACAATTGGAGTGGGAGTTGGACATAAAATGGAATTTATTTTGAAGCATGAAAGATGTGAGTCATAACAGGTTTTTGTTATCATTCTCAAAATTTTCCTATCTGAATTAATGATGTCTATGCTTGTTAAATGTCATGATGTTTCACTTTAACAAAAGGCTTCATGGTAGTCGATGTCACGCAAACATAAACTTGCTTTATCTTCTAGGGCTATTACTGTCAATGATAACGCTTATTGCATCACTCGTGCCAACACTACGGGGTCCTTCTTGCCACCAATCATCATGAGAGCCCCTTTCTAATGTTTTACAGTTTGGCTCCTTTTGGTCCCCATTAAATCCTACCTGCCCTATTGCCTATTAATGATATGACCAACAGCTGCGTAAATCCTGGCAACCGTATTTTTTGACCAATTTTCAGATCAGTGCTTGACTTTATTGTTCACTTTTGATTGTGTTTATTTTAGAATATCTGTTGATCTGTGCGTATTTTTGTGTTGTACCCGATGAAGGCTGTTGCCGAAACTTCGCAGTTTTTCTCGGCTTTATATTAGCTTATATGCTTAATACATTTTTGTGTTTAATTTTACATGTAAACCATTAACGTCTATTAAAGCACTGCTCATCCCCTGATGAACCACCTACATCCATTTCTGGTGAACAATCATTATATATTTCTTGTTATATCTCCATATTTCTGGTAAACAATCATTACATATTTCTTGTTATATCTCCATATTTCTAGTCAACAATCATTATATATTTCTTGTTATATCTCCATATTTCTGGTGAACAATCATTACATATTTCTTGTTATATCTCCACAATCCTGGTGAACAATCATTACATATTTCTTGTTATATCTCCGTATTTCTAGTCAACAATCATCATATATTTCTTGTTATATCTCCGTATTTCTAGTCAACAATCATCATATATTTCTTGTTATATCTCCATATTTCTAGTCAACCATCATCATATATTTCTTGTTATATCTCCGTATTTCTGCAACGTAACTTTGCCAAATTAACATTTTCCCTTCTTTTATCTGTAAACTGTATGTGGATGAATATATTCTTCTTCCCGTTACATCAGTTATTTGTGTGTGCCTTGATTTTGTGTCTGCTTTATGTTGTCTTCCCAGCTCAGCTGAGTACAACTCTCATTAAACAAGTCTTCCTTAGTTATCCTATTTTTATATTTTTTGTCTTTATTTAGATTTGTATGTACAGCAAAGTCTGTCAAATCATCGGACAACTATCACCGCTGCTGTGCAACAAGGAAATATCATCAGAGGCAAAACGGGCTGGACTCAAGAACAATAAAATCAAATAATCACTACGCAGATGACATACGTTAGACGAATGACAGGAAACAGCCTGAGAGAAATGAACACGACAAAAATGAAGACATGAGAAAGAAGCTAGGAATATTTCCCTGCATAGAATTTCATTTAAAAAAAAAAAAAAAAAACAATAGATAAAATGGTTTGACCACATGATAAAACAGAAAGACACAACACAGCGAGCCTTTAATAAACATTGCGAGAACACGTAACTCAAGAGTAGACTGCGAAAAAGGTGCATTGATGAAATATTAAAAGTAATAGGAAACGAAGCAGTAGGAGAGGCCTAAAGAAGAGCAAAAGACAGCAAATTATATCTCCCCTCGAGGCTGAAATGTATATGAGGAAGGCAAGAAGAATACATATGTTGCCTCGTTTTGCTTCAGTTTGTCAATAACAAAATATATTCGGTACACATTTAAGGCTGGAGGAAACAAGAATCTGATGGGTCTCATCATCATCATGCACCATTCCGGTTGGCGTAGGCGATCATGTCCTTCCATAATTTCCTATCCACAGTGCATCGTATCAGTTCTGTTGTTGACTGTTTCCCATTTCATGACACCAAGCTTTCTCTCGTTGTCGTCACGATCTCTCTTTCCCTGCATTTTGCCTGTTGTAACCAAGTATTCTAACATTCCTCTTCTCATGATATGACCGAAAAATGCTGATTGTTTCCTTCGGATGTTTTTTGGAGCTCTGTTTTTGTATTGGCCTCTTTGAGAATTTTCTCACTGGTTATTTTAGCTGTCCAGAGAACTTTCTTCTGAGAAATCCCAACTCTGTGGCCTCTAATCGTCTTTTCCTTTGTTTCTCCACTGTCCATGCTTAACTTCCATAGGTCAGAATAACTGCCGCTCTTTGTTTATACTACTTTATACATATTTATACAATTTATATCTGTTTATAAAGCGTTATATGTTTATAATTGTAGTCATAGCTCTTCCCATATCTTCAAGAGAGCGTTATTTCTTACTATTATTGCTACCTTCTTCTTTAACTGTACACATGTTTGTTTTTTTTTCAATTTCTCCCTTCATATTTTATTCGGCTTTAATTTCTCTCTCTCTCTCTCTCTCTCTCTCTCTCTCTCTCTCTCTCTCTCTCTCTCTCTCTGCGATCAAGACTCAATCAGAGTAGGATCCATGACTCTCTCATGAAGTCAGCTGCCTGTTTAAGTGATTCGATTGCCCCATATGATTGAATACCTATTAAAACGTTGCACTGTGTTCTGCGCCAGTTGCCCCGTGCATTCGATTTCTGCCAATGTTTTATTCAGGTTTAAAAAATAAAGAAGAAGACATAAAGAGACACTAAATTTGTATTAATTGAATTTAAGTTTACTATATTTTTTTACTTAGTTGTAAATCGACTAAACAATCAAAAGATCAATTTTAAAACATTTGTAGAAAGTTAAAATGTTTAAACAACATTACAACATAGGAAACACTCACGCTATAGTTATGTAGAGAAAAAATACTTATTTTATAGAAAGGTTTGAGAATGTGAAATGAGGCAATGAAAGGCAGTGAAGTAGTCACAAGAAAGCAGCACAAAGAAACGCTAGCAACATGATGTCTTTGTGGGTACCCCCAAGTGAAATCAACAAGCGCCATTGCGTTGGTTGAGGGTTCATTACAGGCGCTAATTCGAGACCAGACTAGCCATGATTAAGGTCTAATGTGTTGTGTTTGTTGCCGGCCGTGGGTAGGTCAGGGTCACGACTTCTTCTTACAGTCCCAGTCACTTTAAGGACAGCAGAAAATGTTATGTTATGTTGTGTTGTGTTGTTATGTTGTGTTATGTTGTGTTGTGTTATGTTGTGTTATGTTGTGTTGTGTTATGTTGTGTTGTGTTATGTTATGTTGTGTTATGTTATGTTGTGTTATGTTGTGTTGTGTTATGTTGTGTTATGTTGTGTTATGTTGTGTTATGTTATGTTGTGTTATGTTGTGTTATGTTATGTTGTGTTGTGTTATGTTATGTTGTGTTATGTTGTGTTATGTTGTGTTGTATTATGTTGTGTTATGTTGTGTTACGTTGTGTTATGTTGTGTTATGTTGTGTTGTGTTGTGTTATGTTGTGTTATGTTGTGTTATGTTATGTTGTGTTATTTTATGTTGTGTTATGTTGTTTTATGTTGTGTTATGTTGTGTTATGTTATGTTATGTTGTGTTATGTTGTGTTTTTTTAAGTTGTGTTGTGTTATGTTGTGTTGTGTTATGTTGTGTTGTATTATGTTGTGTTATGTTGTGTTATGTTGTGTTGTGTTATGTTGTGTTACGTTGTGTTATGTTGTGTTATGTTATGTTGTGTTATGTTGTGTTGTGTTATGTTATGTTGTGTTATGTTGTGTTGTATTATGTTGTGTTATGTTGTGTTACGTTGTGTTATGTTGTGTTATGGTGTGTTGTGTTATGTTATGTTAGAATCATCATCACTGCACATGCCTTCGTGTTACGATCTTCTGAGAATATTCATCAACACATCATCATCATCATCATCATCATCATCGAGTCCCATATCCGCAACGAAGGTTGGCTACCATGGAGCGCCATTCTGCTCTGTCTCTTGCTTTGATGGTGCAGGTTGTCATAGGCTGGTTTGTCCATCTTTTGATGTTACTCGTCCAATTTAGTCTTGGTCTGCGTCTATTATATCTTTTACCTTTCTCCTCCAGGATTACTTTTAGTAGGTTGTTGTGTCTTTTAACATTTCCCAAAAATCGCATTTGTCTTGTTTGAATTGTACTTAGTAGTCCTCTTTTCATGTTTAGTTCATCAACACATAGTAACTAATTATACCAGCAGAACGTTGGTCCATAGTTCCTTTCACTCGTCCAGAATACTATTCTATTATGTCAATGGCAGTCATCTTCCTAGTTCATGCAGTCTTGATTCTTGTTTCTTCCCGTGCCGCGTGACGTCACACAGGGCTTGTAGTTGTTTTCATCACCCATCCCTATTCTTGGCCAGATGTCCCATCTTATCTAATGAGTCTATGCCTACAAACTATGCTTCTCTTATAAATATTTTTTTTAGTGTCTCTTTATGTCTTCTTCTTTATTTGTATCCTGATGTTTCCCATAGAAGAGACAGTTTAAACAGTTATTAACCCGTCAGATTTCGTGTTCCTATAGACGAAGTAAAGTACCCCCCGTCACGCCAAGTGGCGTATAGGGAAATATGGTGTTAGTGACCCTACAGACCTTCAGCACATGATTTTTGGGGTAATGTGGTCGGTATTACGCTCGGTATTACGCCCGTGCTGCTTTACTTTCCCAGAAAAAATCCGGTACCCATTTAAGGCTGGGTGAACCCGGAGCCGTCGGTTGGGATCGAACCCTACCCCTTGTCCGTAGTAGTCCAGTTCACTAACCACTGAGCTATCGCGGCTCCCACTAATTTTTAGGGAATTAGTAAAACCCAGGTGTCCTCGCCAATCGTCCTGGTAAAATGGAGGTCGTAAGTAACATCAGAAAGAAACAATCATCATTTTTTGGGGCTAGTCATGAGTAGAGGAAAGTTGGAATAACTTGTTACAACTGACAAAATACAGGGAAAGAGAGATCACGGACGACAAAGAGAGTAGATACTTGCTAGCTTAGATTTTTGGCACGGAAAACGGCCAACAACAGAGTTGATACGATGACTGTGGATAGAGAATTGTGGAAGGACATGATCGCCTAGGCCAAACGGTATGACACATGTGATGATAAGTGTATGTTCCCCCCAGTAGACCCCAGCAATGGCATAATGCCATAAAGATAGTTTGCTGTTTAACCTCACATGTTCACACTCTCTATAATAAAAATTAATCTTACCCTTAGCACCTAGTTGGGAGCCGCGATAGCTCAGTAGTTAGTGAACTAGACTACAAAGGACAAGAGGTAGGGTTCGATCCCACCCGACGACTTCCGGTTGACCCAGCCTTTAATGGGTACGGGATTTTTTCTGGGAAAGTAAAACAGCACGGGCGTAATACCGACCACATTACCCCAAAAATCATGTGCTGAAGGTCCGTAATATTTATGGTCACTAAATCCATATCCCCTATACGGCACTTGGCGTGACAGGGGTAAAAAGTAAAAAGTAAATTACCCACGTCACGGCAAGTGGCGTATAGGGAATATGGTGTTAGTGCCCATAATTTTTACAGACCTTCGGCACACGATTTTTGGGGTAATGTGGTCGGTAATACGCCCGTGCCGCTTTACTTTCCCAGATAAAAAAACCCGGTACCCATTTAAGGCTGGGTGAACCGGGATGCCGTCTGTTGTGATCGTACCCTACCTCTTGTCATATGTAGTCCAGTTCACTAACCACTGAGCTATCGCGGCTCCCGCGTGACGGAGGTACTTGACATTTGTTTGTACCTTAGCACCTAGTTATAGCCGACCATTAAACGATGGATGCGAGTGGAGTTTATCAAATACACCTGCAGGTACATGGTCTACAGGTAAAGGTTTTTAATTCTTTTAGCTGGGACTGGTTGGTCCAGAAGTTAGTCGCTGGCCTCTTGACAGAAAAGTCCTTGGTTCGATTCCCACAATTGGCTATGGGAATCTTTTTGAAATAGATTATATGGTTTCCTTACGACTTTACCCACTTCTGGTTGTTGAGATTCGATGTCGATCTATCTCGAAAAGCGACGAAAACAGAAGGTTCATTTCAATGACCTCAGAGATTGTACTAATTCTACAATATGTGCCGAACATGCAGCTGGCACTATCTGTTCGCAGCTTGGAACGTTCTTTAAATCGCTCAATTTTAAACAATGACACGTTAATGGTGCAATCATTTACACTAAACTATTATAGTGTCAGCTTACCAAAATGTCACGTTAATGGTGCAATCATTTACACTAAACTATTATAGTGTCAGCTTACCAAAATGTCACGTTAATAGTGCAATCATTTACACTAAACTATTATAGTGTCAGCTTACCACAATGTGTCACGTTAATGGTGCAATCATTAACACTAAACTATTATAGTGTCAGCTTACCAAAATGTCACGTTAATAGTGCAATCATTTACACTAAAGTATTATAGTGTCAGCTTACCAAAATGTCACGTTAATGGTGCAATCATTTACACTAAAATATTATAATGTCAGCTTACCAAAGTGTCACGTTAATGTTGCAGTCTTTTACACTAAACTATTATAGTGTCAGTTTACCAAAGTGTCACGTTAATGTTGCAGTCTTTTACACTAAACTATTATAGTGTCAGCTTACCACAAAGTGTCACGTTAATGGTGCAATCATTTACACTAAACTGTTATAGTGTCAGCTTACCAAAATGTCACGTTTATGGTGTAATCATTTACACTAAACTGTTATAGTGTCAGCTTACCAACATGTCACGTTAATGGTGCAATCATTTACACTAAACTGTTATAGTGTCAGCATATCAAAATGTCACGTTAATGGTGCAATCATTTACACTAAACTGTTATAGTGTCAGCTTGCCAAAATATCACGTTAATGGTGTAATCATTTACACTAAACTGTTACAGTGTCAGCTTACCAAAATGTCAAGTTAATGGTGCAATCATTTACACTAAACTGTTATAGTGTGAGTATACCAAATTGTCACGTTTATGGTGTAATCATTTACACTAAACTGTTATAGTGTCAGCTTACCAAAATGTCACGTTAATGGTGCAATCATTTACACTAAACTGTTATAGTGTCAGCTTACCAAAATGTCACGTTAATGGTGCAATCATTTACACTAAACTGTTATAGTGTCAGCTTACCAAAATGACACGTTAATGGTGCAATCATTTACACTAAACTGTTATAGTGTCAGCTTACCAAAATGTCACGTTTATGGTGTAATCATTTACACTAAACTGTTATATTGTCAGCTTACCAAAATGTCACGTTTATGGTGTAATCATTTACACTAAACTGTTATAGTGTCAGCTTACCAAAATGTCACGTTAATGGTGCAATCATTTACACTAAACTGTTATAGTGTCAGCTTATCAAAATGTCACGTTAATGGTGTAATCATTTACACTAAACTGTTATAGTGTCAGCTTACCAAAATGTCACGTTTATGGTGTAATCATTTACACTAAACTGTCATAGTGTGAGTATACCAAAATGTCACGTTTATGGTGTAATCATTTACACTTAACTGTTATAGTGTCAGCTTATCGAAATGTCACGTTAATGGTGCAATCATTTACACTAAACTGTTATAGTGTCAGCTTATCAAAATGTCACGTTAATGGTGCAATCATTTACACTAAACTGTTATAGTGTCAGCTTACCAAAATGTCACGTTAATGGTGCAATCATTTACACTAAACTGTTATAGTGTCAGCTTACCAAAATGTCACGTTTATGGTGTAATCATTTACACTAAACTGTTATATTGTCAGCTTACCAAAATGTCACGTTTATTGTGTAATCATTTACATTAAACTGTTATAGTGTCAGCTTACCAAAATGTCACGTTAATGGTGCAATCATTTACACTAAACTGTTATAGTGTCAGCTTATCAAAATGTCACGTTAATGGTGTAATCATTTACACTAAACTGTTATAGTGTCAGCTTACCAAAATGTCACGTTTATGGTGTAATCATTTACACTAAACTGTTATAGTGTCAGCTTATCAAAATGTCACGTTAATGGTGCAATCATTTACACTAAACTGTTATAGTGTGAGTATACCAAAATGTCACGTTTATGGTGTAATCATTTACACTAAACTGTTATAGTGTCAGCTTATCAAAATGTCACGTTAATGGTGCAATCATTTACACTAAACTGTTATAGTGTCAGCTTATCAAAATGTCACGTTAATGGTGCAATCATTTACACTAAACTGTTATAGTATAGTGTCAGCTTATCAAAATGTCACGTTAATGGTGCAATCATTTACACTAAACTGTTATAGTGTCAGCTTATCAAAATATCACGTTAATGGTTCAATCATTTACAATAAACTGTTATAGTGTCAGCTTACGAAAATGTCACGTTAATGGTGTAATCATTTACACTAAACTGTTATAGTGTCAGCTTATCAAAATGCTAAAAAATAGAACCAACATCTTCCGAGCAACTCTATAGTCTATTTAATATACACACGCACATTTATATTACTTACAATGAACCTTCCGGTACCTTCCTCATATTAACATTGATGTGCCTGCATTCGTTTAATGCATTGTTAATTTCGGCTGATTCTTGTATATGTTTTGTTGTTTCACATAAAGCCGAGATGACGACACGGCTCCCACACATCGTCTGACTCCGTGGATTGTTTGATAGACATGGGTGTCAATTATTGTTACCACTGGCACTACTTTGTTGTTAGTACATCTTCATTAAATGAGCATCAACAATATATCCGGAAGTTATACTGACCATGTCTTAAATAAACTCACGGAGTTGGCAAAAATGTTTGAAATAAACCACATTCATTTGTTTAGTCTTTTGGTCTTCGAGGCATTCCCATAAATGATGTGTAAACGTTTCCCTTATATATAACCACATTATGTATACTCAATAACGTGCGACGTATTTCACTTCTCTATGTCATTTTATTTTATTATCTACTATCATGACATTTCTATTATCCTCATTTAATGGGCTATAAATCCACTTCACAGGATCCATTTCAAATATTGGTGGCTCATCTTACAGATGTTCTGATGGATCGCTACCGGAAAATGAGGTTAAGGTCATTTCCGGTGTCCTTGGAGCGCCGTCTAGCCAAACGTCGATCCAGGTGGCCAACTTGCTAAAACTCTTCAGGATCCCACAGGTAGGTGGCATGTTCTTGGTCCTTAAATTGTTCCTTCAGGATCCCACAGGTAGGTGCCATGTTCTTGGTCCTTAAATTGTTTCCTTCAGGATCCCACAGGTAGGTGGCATGTTCTTGGTCCTTAAATTGTTCCTTCAGGATCCCACAGGTAGGTGGCATGTTCTTGGTCCTTAAATTGTTCCTTCAGGATCCCGCAGGTAGGTGGCATGTTCTTGGTCCTTAAATTGTTCCTTCAGGATCCCGCAGGTAGGTGGCATGTTCTTGGTCCTTAAATTGTTCCTTCAGGATCCCACAGGTAGGTGGCATGTTCTTGGTCCTTAAATTGTTCCTTCAGGATCCCACAGGTAGGTGGCATGTTCTTGGTCCTTAAATTGTTCCTTCAGGATCCCACAGGTAGGTGGCATGTTCTTGGTCCTTAAATTGTTCCTTCAGGATCCCACAGGTAGGTGGCATGTTCTTGGTCCTTAAATTGTTCCTTCAGGATCCCACAGGTAGGTGGCATGTTCTTGGTCCTTAAATTGTTCCTTCAGGATCCCACAGGTAGGTGGCATGTTCTTGGTCCTTAAATTGTTCCTTCCCTGTGAGACTTTATTGAAATATCGTTATGTCTGTCGCTTGTAAGTTATTGAAATATCGTTATGTCTGTCGCTTGTTAGTTATTGAAATATCGTTATGTCTGTCGCTTGTTAGTTATTGAAATATCGTTATGTCTGTCGCTTGTTGGTTATTGAAATATCGTTATGTCTGTCGCTTGTTAGTTATTGAAATATCGTTATGTCTGTCGCTTGTTAGTTATTGAAATATCGTTATGTCTGTCGCTTGTTAGTTATTGAAATATCGTTATGTCTGTCGCTTGTTAGTTATTGAAATATCGTTATGTCTGTCGCTTGTTAGTTATTGAAATATCGTTATGTCTGTCGCTTGTTAGTTATTGAAATATCGTTATGTCTGTCGCTTGTTAGTTATTGAAATATCGTTATGTCTGTCGCTTGTCAGTTATTGAAATATCGTTATGTCTGTCGCTTGTTAGTTATTGAAATATCGTTATGTCTGTCGCTTGTTAGTTATTGAAATATCGTTATGTCTGTCGCTTGTTAGTTATTGAAATATCGTTATGTCTGTCGCTTGTTAGTTATTAAAGTATCGTTATGTCTCTCGTTTGTTAGTTATTGAAGTAACGGTATGTTGTTTGTTAGTTATTGAAGTAACGGTATGTCTCTCGTTTGTTAGTTATTGAAGTAACGGTATGTTGTTTGTTAGTTATTGAAGTAACGGTATGTTGTTTGTTAGTTATTGAAGTAACGGTATGTTGTTTGTTAGTTATTGAAGTAACGGTATGTTGTTTGTTAGTTATTAAAGTAACGGTATGTTGTTTGTTAGTTATTGAAGTAACGGTATGTTGTTTGTTAGTTATTGAAGTAACGGTATGTCGTTTGTTAGTTATTGGAGTAACGGTATGTTGTTTGTTGGTTATTGAAGTAACGGTATGTTGTTTGTTAGTTATTGAAGTATCGGTATGTTGTTTGTTAGTTATTGAAGTATCGGTATGTTGTTTGTTGGTTATTGAAGTAACGGTATATTGTTTGTTAGTTATTGAAGTATCGGTATGTTGTTTGTTAGTTATTGAAGTAACGGTATATTGTTTGTTAGTTATTGAAGTAACGGTATGTCGTTTGTTGGTTATTGAAGTAACGGTATATTGTTTGTTAGTTATTGAAGTATCGGTATGTTGTTTGTTAGTTATTGAAGTATCGGTATGTTATTTGTTAGTTATTGAAGTATCGGTATGTTGTTTGTTAGTTATTGAAGTAACGGTATGTTGTTTGTTAGTTATTGAAGTATCGGTATATTGTTTGTTTGTTATTGAAGTAACGGTATGTTGTTTGTTAGTTATTGAAGGAACGGTATGTCGTTTGCTAGTTATTGAAGTATCGTTATGTCTCTCGTTTGTTGGTTATTGAAGTAACGGTATATTGTTTGTTAGTTATTGAAGTAACGGTATGTTGTTTGTTAGTTATTGAAGTAACGGTATGTTGTTTGTTAGTTATCGAAGTATCGGTATGTTGTTTGTTTGTTATTGAAGTAACGGTATGTCGCTTGTTAGTTATTGAAGTATCGTTATGTCTCTCGTTTGTTGGTTATTGAAGTAACGGTATATTGTTTGTTAGTTATTGAAGTAACGGTATGTTGTTTGTTAGTTATTGAAGTAACGGTATGTTGTTTGTTAGTTATGGAAGTAACGGTATGTTGTTTATAGTTATTGAAGTATCGGTATGTCGTTTGTTAGTTATTGAAGTATCGGTATATCATTTGTTAGTTATTGAAGTAACGGTATGTTGTTTGTTAGTTATTGAAGTAGCGGTATGTTGTTTGTTAGTTATTGAAGTAACGGTATGTTGTTTGTTAGTTATTGAAGTACCGGTATGTCGTTTGTTAGTTATTGAAGTAGCGGTATGTTGTTTGTTAGTTATTGAAGTAACTGTATGTTGTTTGTTAGTTATTGAAGTAGCGGTATGTTGTTTGTTAGTTATTGAAGTAACTGTATGTCGTTTGTTAGTTATTGAAGTAACAGTATGTCTGTCGTTTGTTAGTTATTGAAGTAACTGTATGTTGTTTGTTAGTTATTGAAGTAACGGTATGTCGTTTCTTAGTTATTGAAGTAACAGTATGTCTGTCGTTTGTTAGTTATTGAAGTAGCGGTATGTTGTTTGTTAGTTATTGAAGTAACGGTATGTCGTTTGTTAGTTATTGAAGTAGCGGTATGTCGTTTGTTGGTTATTGAAGTAATGGTATGTTGTTTGTTGGTTATTGAAGTAACGGTATGTCGTTTGTTGGTTATTGAAGTAACGGTATGTTGTTTGTTAGTTTTTGAAGTAACTGTATGTTGTTTGTTAGTTATTGAAGTAACGGTATGTTGTTTGTTAGTTATGGAAGTAACGGTATGTTGTTTGTTGGTTATTGAAGTAACTGTATGTTGTTTGTTGGTTATTGAAGTAACGGTATTTTGTTTGTTAGTTATTGAAGTAACGGTATGTTGCTTGTTAATTATTAAAGGAACGGTATGTTGTTTGTTGGTTATTGAAGTAACGGTATGTTGTTTGTTGGTTATTGAAGTATCGGTATGTTGTTTGTTAGTTATTGAAGCATCAGTATGTCGCTTGTTAGTTTGGTGGTTTTCTTTTGTTTTTCTTTAACCACTTTAGCAAGATAGCTAACAATTTTGACTGACCTAAAATCCCTGCACCCAAAAGTCTAATAATTTTAATTTCATAAACTCCCTACCCTCATTCTTCCTTCAGTTTTTAGACCCCTGGCAATACATTTCAAGTGTGTCAACAACTCGCCCAACGAACTGAACATCTTTCTTAAAACCCCGAGTAATGTACCAAAATAGCCGCGTTTCTCTTGACATTCCTCTAGATTATCTTTTCCATTATGTTGTTTTAGCGCTTGATGCTGCCTTGATATTCATTGCTATATTTTTCTTGCTTTCCGTTTTATACTTTCCTGATATATCACACGCTTGATATTTTCATATAATTTTAAATTGGTGGCGAAGAGTGGATACCGGTGCCTACGTCATTCAAGGGGACTTTCTCGTGTATTGTCACATTCAACAAGAAATGTAGGGAACAGAACTCAGTCGTGGTCAATGCGGAGGTCAACGGTCTCATATGCGATAACACCGATGAGAAAGATGCAGTCATCTATACAGGCGGATCTGTAAGACGACACCAAAGAAGTGCATGGGATTTACAGCACGCTCGGCGGGCAGAACAGTTAAAGACAGTAGTGCATACGTCGTGACCACCAGTAACATGACAATGGAGGTGATGGCAGTGACCAAGGCATTCAAATGGTTAGAGTCACAAGACTACACCCACGCATGTATACTGAGTGATTCGATGAGCATGATAAAAAAGTGGAGGCGGGATCTGTACGCATGCATTGGGTAGAGTCGTTGCAGAAGTCAAAAACGTAAGGTCACGTTTGTCTACGTTCCAGGACATGCGGGAGTACTGGGAAATGAGAGAGCGGACAGGTTGGCTAGCTGTGCTATTGTTGAGGACGGGCAACCAATGGATCGGACAGACATCATCAATGCCCTCCGGGAAGTGGAAAGGACACAGGACATTGACAACCATGAGTCCACGTCACTCCTTCGGATGAACGGGATGGGAGTTAAGATGGGCACAGCCAGAAACGAGAAACTTAGTGGGCGTGTAAGAAGACTTATCAACCAACACAGAACTGGAGTCGTTAGTCGCTGGACACTGCGGGACTTGCTGAGGAGGGGGTCTGAGCACCTATGGACATGTTCGGAGTGCAATGATGATGACCCGCTAATAACTCAATATCATTTTTAAACTCCTTAATTCATTGTGTTGAGCACACTTTAAACGTTTGTTATTTTCATAATATGTTTAAATTTGTTAATTCGTTGTGTTGAGCTGGCTTCATGAGACTCATGCACATTCTTGTTCTTCCCGAGATCGATGCACGTTCGTAATTTCCTATAGATCAATGAACGTTACAAGCTCACTGGTAAGGCGCATAGTTAGTGTCTAAACGTCTCTACATACTAAAGTTCTCTAAGACATTTAATGAACGTTATTTCCACTGATGGGTCACAAATGTTTGTTGACCGAGACTTTCAATACAGCCTTCTCACGCCATACATTTGGTGTGAAACTGTCTTTCCTCCTGAATTTTATCCGCTTAATCGGACTGGACCTCAAATTGTATTTAGAGTACTACTTTATGCGCACTATGAGTAGTAGATTGCTTTCAGTTTGCTCCCGGCATATCATAAATTCCGCCCTACACTCCCTTACACTGCCACTATCATGAGCTCCTCATCACGTACTTGTATCTGGCAACAATCAAGGTTCATTGGGATTCACCCATCCATCATTTAATTCACCCATCCATAATTCCATTCATTCATCCATCATTCAGTCATTAATCATTTTATTCATCTACAATTTAATTCACTCATCCATCAATTCATTCATTTACTCATTCATCATTTCATTCATTCATCAATAATTTCATTCATTCAATCATCAATCATTTCATTTATTCATTCATCAATCATTTCATTCATTCATCAATCATTTCATTCATTCATCAATCATTTCAATAATTTAATTCATCCATCCATCATTTCATTTATTTATCCATCCATCATTTCCTTCATTCATCCATCAATTCATTTATTCATCCATCATTTCATTTATTCATCCATCATTTCATTCATCCATCCATCATTTCATTTATTCATCCATCCATCATTTCTTTCATTCATCCATCATTTCATTTATTCATCCATCATTTCATTTATTCATCCATCATTTCATTCATTCATCAATCGTTTAATTCATTCATCCATCATTTCATTCATTCATCAATCATTTCATTCATTCATCCATCATTTCATTTGTTCATCCATCATTTCATTTATTCATCCATCATTTCATTCATTCATCAATCATTTCGTTCATTCAACCACCCTTTCATTCATTCATCAATCATTTCATTCATTCATCCATCATTTCATTTATTCATCCATCCATCATCTCATTCAATTATCAATCATTTCATTCATTCATTCATCCATCATTTCCTTCATTCATTCATCCATCCTTTCATTCATTCATCAATCACTTCATTCATTCAGTCATCGATCATTTCATTCATGCATCATTGCATTCATTCATCACTCATTTCACTCATTCATCCATCCATCATTTCATTCATTCATCAATCATTTCATTAATTCATCCATCATTTCATTCATACATCATTTCATTCATTCATTCATCCATCATTTCATTCATTCATCATTTCGTTCATTCATCATTTCATTCATTCATTCATCAATCATTTCATTCATTTATTCATCCATCATTTCATTCATTCATCTATCATATCATTCATTCACTCATCCATCATTTCATTCATTCACTCATCCATCATTTCATTCATCCATCATTTTATTCATTCACTCATCCATCATTTCATTCATTCACCCATCAGTGATTTTATTCATCCATCATTTCATTCATCATTTCATTCATTCATCAATGATTTCATTCATCCATGCATCCATCATTTCATTCATTCATTATTTCATCAATCATTTCATTCATTCATTCATAAATCATTTCATTCATTTATTCATCCATCATTTCATTCATTCATCCATCATTTCATTCATTCATCAATTATTTCATCCATCATTCTTCAATCATTTCATTCATACATCCATCATTTCATTCATTCACTCATCCATCATTTAATTCATTCACTCATCCATCTGTGTAGCCTGCTGCTGTGACCACTTCGAAGTTAGATCAGGTGTAAGACAGGGGTGCGTACTATCCCCCCTACTGTTTATTACATACATGGACCATATATGCAAGCTAGCCAACCCATCAGAGACAGAGGAGATCAACGAGCTTTTATTTGCAGACGATAAGGCACTAATACATGAAACAATAGAAGAGCTACAAGAACACTTAAACAAACTAAACATCTCAGGCACAAAACACAACATGAAATTCAACATCAACAAAAAAGAAGTCATGAATGTCGCCAAAAATAAACAGAACATCAACATAACTATATAAGGCAGACAACTAAAACAAGTAGAGGAATTCAAATACATAGGAAGTCTAATGACAAACGATAATTCTCAAACAGCAGAGATAGAATCAAGATGCAACAAAGCTTGTCAAATCATTGGACAGTTATCACCACTATTGTCCAACAAGGAAATAACTCTGTAGGCAAAACGAGCATTATACAATACAATCTTCATCCCAACGTTCTGCTACCAATGTCAGACCTGGACCATAGATGCAAGAACAAATAAAAAAAATAACCTCTACAGAGATAAAATGTGTTAGACGAATGACAGGAAACAGTCTGAGGGACAAGATCAGAAATGAAGAACTGAGAAAAAAGCTAGGAATAGACTCCGCCATAGAATATATAAGGAAACAACAGATAAAATGGTTTGGCCATGTGACAAGGCAGAAAGAACAAAACACAACACAACGAGCCTTCAACAAACGTTGTGAGAACACCTGACCCAAGGGTTGACCACGAAAAAGATGGGTCGATAGAATATTAGAAGCACTAGGAAACATAACAGCAGCAGAGGCGAACAGAAGAGCAAAAGACTGCAAATTATATCTCCCCTCGACGCTGAAAGGCAAATGAGGAAGGAAAGACGAAGAAGACTAATCCATCATTTCATTCATCTAGACAACGACGGAGCAGGTCGGTAGCGGATAAATGTACTTCTATATGAACCTAGAGAATACAGAGATAGACGAACAAGTGACAAAAATGTCGTAAATAATTCATGCCATTGAAAACATAAAGAGACAGATAAAATGGTTTGCCCACGTGATAAGACAGAAACTTAGAATGTAACGAGACTTCAATAAATCTTGTAAGAATAAGAGACCTAAGGGCCGACCACGAAATGGATGGATTGATCGAATATTAGAAACACTAGAAAATATAACAGCAGCAGAGACAACAGAAGAGCAAAAGATGGATTGATAGAATATTAGAAACACTAGAAAATATAACAGCAGCAGAGACAACAGAAGAGCAAAAGATGGATTGATAGAATATTAGAAACACTAGAAAATATAACAGCAGCAGAGACAACAGAAGAGCAAAAGACCTTAAACTACATCTCCTCTCGACGCTAAAAGGCAAGTAATGTAGGAAAGAGGAAGATCTAGCTATGCATTTCTTTGTTTGCATCTTTTCCCTGATTGTGATTTCTGTTTGACTAGAATCTCTCTCTCTCTCTCTCTCTCTCTCTCTGCGATCAGGACCCAATCAGAGTAGGATTCCAGCTCCTCACATGAACTCAGCTGTCAGGTTAGGTGTGTTACAAATAGAACATCATAATTAGAGTCTGCCAGATCCACTCGGATTGAACACCCGTTAAAAACGTTGCACTGTGTTCTGCGCCAGTGGCCCAGTGCATCCGATTTCAGCCAGCATTTTATTCAGGTTTGCTTTCTCTAGCCTTTGATTGTCCCCAATCTTCCTGCAAGGCAGCAGGTGATCTTTTCTGTAGGGGGATTCTGCCCTTAGATGGTCGGCCCTCCCAGGTTTACGAGCACCATCTGCCCGAGTCACTAGAGGTGACTAGAATTACTTACGCACATGCTGCCTGAAAAGCTGCAAGCGGGTGTGCTGCTGTCAATACGTTTTAATTTCACGTACAAGAGTGTCTTTTTTCTTCTGTACGGGTGTTCAGTGGGAACACGCTTATGGGTAATTTTAAACAGAAAAAGAATAAGTGAAGTGACAATTTATAGATCATTTGAAGCTAAGTGAAGATCTTGTATATAGATTTCCTTAATTATTTTATTTGCCGTCGTTTTGGAGAAGACATTAACAGGCTCTTGTAGCCGGGGAATTAACTCGCTTGGCTTTAGCCGCATATCCTTCCAGTGTCTGTTGGACGATTGAGTGTTGGACATATGGAAACAGCTAGCAGATCTCAGCGTAGGATGTTGCTGTTACCAGTGCTTATCAAACTGGTGGGGTGTTGCTGTCGCCGGTACCAGTGGGTATAAAACTATTGAGGTGTTGTTGTTACCAGTGGTTATAAAACTGGTGGGTGTTGCTGTCACCTGTAGTTATAAAACTGGTGAGGTGTTGCTGTCACCTGTGGTTATAAAACTGGTGGGTGTTGCTGTCACATGTGGTTATAAAACTGGTGGGTGTTGCTGTCACCAGTGGTTATAAAACTGGTGAGGTGTTGCTGTCACCTGTGGTTATAAAACTGGTGAGGTGTTGCTGTCACCTGTAGTTATAAAACTGGTGAGGTGTTGCTGTCACCTGTGGTTATAAAACTGGTGAGGTGTTGCTGTCACCTGTGGTTATAAAACTGGTAAGTTGTTTCTGTCACCTGTGGTTATAAAACTGGTGATGTGTTGCTGTCACCTGTGATTATAAAACTGGTGAGGTGTTGCTGTCACCTGTGGTTATAAAACTGGTGAGGTGTTTCTGTCACTTGCACCAGCAGTTATAAAACTGGTGAGGTGTTGCTGTCACCTGTGGTTATAAAACTGGTGAGGTGTTCTGTCACCTGTGGTTATAAAACTGGTGAGGTGTTGCTTTCACCTGTGGTTATAAAACTGGTGAGGTGTTTCTGTCACCTGTGGTTATAAAACTGGTGAGGTGTTGCTGTCACCAGCAGTTATAAAACTGGTGGGATGTTTCTGTCACCAGTGGTTATCAGTTTATCAAACTAGTGTTATGTTGCTCTCACCTGTAGTTATCAAATAGTTTATCAAGCTGGTGGTATGTTGCTGTCATCGGTGGTTATCAAACAGCTTAGTAAACTGGTTTTATGTTGCTGTCATCGGTGGTTATCAAACAGTTTATCAAACTGGTGTTATCTTGCTTTCCCTCTCTGGTGGTTATCAAACAGTTTATTAAACTGGTGTTATCTTGCTCTCTCTGGTGGTTATCAAACAGTTTATTAAACTGGTGTTATCTTGCTCTCTCTGGTGGTTATCAAACAGTTTATTAAACAGGTGTTGTCTTGCTTGTCACCGGTGGTTATCAAACATTTTATTAAACTGGTGTTATCTTGCTCTTTCTGGTGGTTATCAAACAGTTTATTAAACTGGTATTATCTTGCTTGTCACCGGTGGTTATCAAACAGTTTATTAAACTGGTATTATCTTGCTCTCTCTGGTGGTTATCAAACAGTTTATTAAACTGGTGTTATCTTGCTGTCACCGGCGGTTATCAAACAGTTTATTAAACTGGTATTATCTTGCTTGTCACCGGTGGTTATCAAACAGTTTATTAAACTGGTATTATCTTGCTCTCTCTGGTGGTTATCAAACAGTTTATTAAACTGGTATTATCTTGCTTGTCACCAGTGGTTATTAAACAGTCTATTAAACTGGTAATATCTTGCTGTCACCAGTGGTTATCAAACAGTTTATTAAACTGGTATTATCTTGCTATTATCTTGCAGGATACATACCAAATGAACTAAAAACATCAACTTTCATTGCATTGCCTAAATAGAATGGTGCAGTTGAATGCAGTGACTTTAGAACAATAAGCCTAATGAGCCATGTTACAAAAATCTTGCTAAAAGTTATACAAGGAAGGATTCAGAATAAAATCAATACTGAATTAGATGAGCAGCAATTTGGGTTTAGGAAAAATAGCGGGACAAAAGAAGCCATATTCTGCATGAGAACATTAATCGAAAATACACAGAAGTAAACAAACCAATATATGCCTGCTTCATAGACTACACCAAAGCTTTTGATAGAGTACACCACAAACAACTTATAGAATGCCTAAAAGAGATACATCTAGATGACATGGATATACGACTAATATGCAATCTATACTGGGAGCAAACAGCAATAATAAAATATAACAAAGAGTTCTCTACACCCATTGATATAAAAAGAGGAGTAAGACAAGGATGCATCCTATCACCAAGCTTGTTCAATCTATACACTGAGCAAATCTTTAAAAACATCATAGAGATGCCAGGCCTACAAATTAATGGAAAGATAATCAATAACCTAAGATATGCTGACGATACTGTACTACTAGCAGAAAATCCTAAAGACCTACAACAGTTGCTTGATGTAATAAGCACGACAAGAAAAAAATATGGACTGGATATGAATATCAAAAAGACTAGAACTATGATCATAAACAAAGAAAATACTCAAAACCCACAAGTGGATATCAAAGTTGAAGGAATAGACCTGGAGACAGTTCAGAACTACAACTACCTTGGACATACTATAACCAGTGATGGAAAATGTACATCTGAAATAAACAAAAGAATAGGAATGGCAAAAAGTAATTTTAATGTCATGAAGGACATACTAACATCAAAACAAATAACACCAGAGCTAAAACTAAGAATAGCAAAATGTTACATCTTCTCAATATTCCTATATGGTGCTGAAACATGGACATTAGACAAGAAAACAGAACAGAGAATTGAAGCCTTTGAAATGTGGATATATAGAAGAATAGGTAGAATTGGATGGAAGGAAAAGAAAACAAATGACAAAGTCTTAAAACAACTAAAAATGAAAAGAGAACTTCTGAACACAATTAGAACAAGACAAATGCGATTCTTAGGCCATGTTAAAAGACACAACAGCCTACTGAAAGTGATCCTGGAGGGGAAAATACAAGGTAAAAGAGGCAGAGGCAGACCAAGATTAACATGGATGAGTAACATCAAAAGATGGACAAATCAACCGATGACAACCTGCACCATCAAAGCAAGAGATAGAGCAAAATGGCGCTCCATGGTAGCCAACCTTCGTTGCGGAGACGGCACTCAATGATGATGATCTTGCTTGTCACCGGTCGTTATCAAACAGTTTATTAAACTGGTATTATCTTGCTTGTAACCGGTGGTTATCAAACATTTTATTAAACTGGTGTTATCTTGCTCTCTCTGGTGGTTATCAAACAGTTTATTAAACTGGTATTATCTTGCTGTCACCAGTGGTTATCAAACAGTTTATTAAACTGGTATTATCTTGCTGTCACCAGTGGTTATCAAACAGTTTATTAAACTGGTGTTATCTTGCTCTCTCTGGTGGTTATCAAACAGTTTATTAAACTGGTGTTATCTTGCTCTCTCTCTGGTGGTTATCAAACAGTTTATTAAACTTGTGTTATCTTGCTCTCTCTGGTGGTTATCAAACAGTTTATTAAACTGGTGTTATCTTGCTGTAAACCGGTAGTTATCAAACAGTTTATTAAATTGGTGTTATCTTGCTGTAAACCGGTGGTTATCAAACAGTTTATTAAACTGGTGTTATCTTGCGGTAAACCGGTGGTTATCAAACAGTTTATTAAATTGGTGTTATCTTGCTGTAAACCGGTGGTTATCAAACATTTTATTAAACTGGTGTTATCTTGCTGTAAACCGGTAGTTATCAAACAGTTTATTCCACGATAGACTCGCTAAATGTGTACATTTCTCATCGACCACTCCACCGTTTAGTGTTGATTTTTTTCCCCTGCTTTTTTCCCTTAATTAGTTTACTGGAACCCCCAACCACCCCACTTCTGATGCTCTGATACATTTACATTTGTGTTAACTTTATGTTTATCCAAAACGGGAGTGGGGGGAGGGGGAAATATAAACCGACGGACATTCCAGACTTCGTCAAAAGACACAGCGAATTGGAATGAATAAAAATGAAAGGTTTGGTTCTAGGATGAGGAGACAGGGCAGACTAAGAGAAAGCTAGTTGTAAGACATCAAAGAGGCATTGATCAACAGATGAAGTGAGAGATCTGGCTTCAGTCAGATATTGCTTCAGGCGGGCTGTGGTGATTGCAACGTTCTGTAAAGCACATGCAACACAATGATGATTCTGGATTTCAGTTACTTATAAAATAAGAATCGGTGCCGTCCTACAAATGTACCAGAAAACGTTCTTTATTGTTGTTACTGGTGGAAGGAAGTCCTGTTATTTGTGGATCTTCACCGCCATCTTTATCTAAATAGGTTTTCCTGAAAGCTTTTGAACTTACTAATTCCCTTTGACATCTTGATCCAAGCACTTAAATCTGACGCTACATTCTCGACAAAATTGCATGATTACATGCTAGTGAGACTCAAACAGAGCAATCTTATGTTACATCATCATCATTGAGTGCCATCTCCGCAACGACGGTTGGCTACCATGGAGCGCAATTCCCCTCTGTCTCTTGTTTTGATGGTGCAGGTTTTCATAGCCTGACTTGTCCATCTTTTAATGTTACTCGTCCACGTTAGTCTTGGTCTGCTTCTGTCTCTTTTACATTGTATTTTCCCCTCCAATATTACTTTTAGTAGGCTGTTATGTCTTTATCATGTCCCAAAAATTGCGTTTGTTTTGTTTGAATTGTATTTCGTAGTTCTATTTTCATTTTTAGTTGTTTTAAGACTTCATAGTTTGTTTTCTTTTTTTCTTTCAATCCACATCTACCTATTCCTCTATATATTCATATTTCAAAGGCTACAATTTAATTTTATGTTACATTAATCCAAATAGTTCGTTCTGAGTGTTTCTTCACATCATTTAGTACATCTTAACCGGTCTTCTAACAACTATTAATCACTATAGAACACATCAACATCGCTCACTAGAACAGGAAACATGGTTAGAAGTTATTGGCGATTGAGTTAAACGAAATCAATGATCGACCCTAAAAATATCAACTTAATTTTGGATCTGCAAAGTCTTTGTCGCAATAGTCGATGATTCGCGCACACGTGACCACGGCAATTAGCCAATGGTTTAACATCCAGACTGCATTGTGTGTTAGTTACACCGTGCAAGCTCTGCTTAATGGTATCTCACAAGCTGGAGTGAAAATAGATGCATGATATCCTTGTTCTAAATTGCGATATAACATAAATAGCGATCTTCTGATAACATCCACAACAATAGTAGTAATAATTCTTACCATTATTATTGTTGCTAAATATATATCCATATATACCATTAAAAGCAATAAATAGCATTTCAGAAAATGAAAAACGTCTTATGTAACAAATCTATGTCAATAGAAGTGAGAGAGTTCATCGGTGCTATATGGAGCCAATTCTGACATATGGAAGCGAATCATAGACCATAAACAAACAAATATAAAGACGATTAGGGGCCACAGAGATGAGATTTCCCAGAAGAATGTTGGAAGTTCCCTGGACAGCTAAAAAACTCAAAGAGGCCAACACAAAAAGGAAGCTCCTAAGAAACATCAGAAAGAAACAATCAAAATTTTACGGGCACATCATGAGAAGAGGAAAGTTAGAATACTTGGTTACAACTAGAAAATACAGGGAAAGAAAGATCGAGGACGACAAAGAGAGAAAATACTGGATAGCTTGGTGCCATGGCATGGAAAACAGTCAACAACAGAACTGATACGATGCATGGTGGATAGAAGGTTGTGTAAGGACATGATCGTCTACGCCAACCGGTATGGCACATGATGATGTTGAAAATCAATTGTCAAGCTTGCTGATAACCTGTTCCCTGGTAGCTCGTGGGCTGCTAGTAGAACAAACTGTTCGCATTTCATCTCCGCTGTTTTCTTTCTCTGAATTAGTTTTTTCTTTACCTTCAGTAATTAACAATAATAATTGGAAAAAGTGGAAAACGTATTTTTGTGCGATTATTCAAGCGAATGGGATGGCAATGTTCAAAGGAGCTTTTTCATGCACATAGTTACACCAAAATCTATCTATCATCTATCTATCTATCTATCTATCTATCTATCTATCTATCTATCTATCTATCTATCTATCTATCTATCTATCTATCTATCTATCTATCTATCTATCTATCTATCTATCTATCTATCTATCTATCTATCTATCTATCTATCTATCTATCTATCTGCCCATCCAATGTCTCTAATCTATCGTTCTATTGTTCTTTCCAGTCGAAAGCGGCACATAGGGCAGACATTCTAGACTCTGTGGCAGACGATCTTTATTATCAAGTGTCAAACTTTGCACAAGACCCGCATTCTATCCCGCCACACAACTCTGTTCTGGGCGAGTTGCTCATTCTTAGCGAGGGAGCTGATGCCGTTTGCTGTTGCCTCTCGATTCAGTGTTATTTTTCGTGTTTCTCTAGGTCGGCCTCTTTTTATATAACCATCAGGTTCCCATTTGGAGGTTTGCTTTGTCATTCTCTTGTTGTCTCCCCCCCATCACATGGTCAACATTTGACCTCCTTCTTCTCATGATTAAAGATGTTATTTTACGATGTTTTATCATTTTTCATATTTTAACGGATTCTAGCGACCATAAAGTGGCAGCATACCCATTCTGGGAACCTCTGGGCCAGCGCAATGACCGGTAATGTTCAATCTCAGCCCGAGCTGAGAGTAAAAATGTGAGAATATCACACTCCAAGACACGATCTATTTCTTCCACAAAAATGCAAGCTATCAAGTTAAGCTCAGACATGATTCACACATTTTTAACTACAAGTAATTAAATTCTGTACAAAAAATTAATTGACCTTGAAATGTAGATCAGGGGCAGTGAATTATGCCCCGTGTCAGAGTTCTGACAATACAACTTTATCTGAACGTCTGACGTGTGAAAACTCCGCTGATTTCCCCGCCACACTTTTTTTTTTTCAAAATCACAAAACCTTAATGTCTTACAATCTTCCTGTTAATAAAAATGTGAATTGTATTTTAACTTGTCGTCAAATCTCTGTTCTAAAAGGGAGTGTAATGTGTTTCATTATATTTGATTATAATAGAAATAATAAATAAAACAATAATAAATGGACGTGAAATAACTGAAAGTAATCAACGTTAAGAGTTCGCCTCTCTCGGCCCAAAGGCTGCACTAGTGGCCGAAATTATAGCACTCTGTTGATAACAATTCACTTGACGAAGGACAGTTTGGCTGCGTTCACTTTCGGTACAGTTACGCCTTATATTTTTGGCGTGTGCTGTAGCTGCTACGATGGAGACTGCGGCTGCCTTTCTTTGTTTGGATCCTTCAACGCGATGAGATGTTAATTCAGATGATTCCCTTGGCACGGACAGTTGAGCAATTATACATTTTAATTCGATTGCAGTGATACCGGGGTCTTCGGCTAACTACTACGACGGTTCACTGTTAGGTCTTGCAGATTTTGTTTAGTTCTCCACTGCTCACTGATGAGTGGTACTGTGTCGATTGTGTTGGCCTTTCTTGTTTTATTTTACTGCTTGTGTCCACATAGGGCTTGACATAGGAGGTTGCTTTCGTCCATTCTGAGCACATGACAACCTATTTTATGGTTTGATACGTGAAGTAATGGCATCGCTTTCTCTTAGAATCCATTGCTATTTCTTGGAAACTACTGATTGCTTCTTGCATGAACTTCTCTATAGTTTATTTGGCGATGAATGCAGGGGTTTAGTTTTCGATAATACTACTGGAGTTAAGCACACCGCTAACCAGGCTCAATCTCCTGTGTCCACCTCACAGGTTTGTATGTTACAACTGATTGTGCTCGCGTTCGCGCACTTCTGGGCTTCTATTGTATTCTCATGTAAATGCCTACAGCACATGGTTAATGATCGCTGTTATTGTAGGAGAGCCCAGGGTGAGCTGAAACCAAGACCAGACCAAGGTTTGAAGCTGTTGCATTGATGGTGAGTGGGGGTGTTTTGTCACAGCTCCCCAAAGTCTGTAAGGGCAGAATCTAATGCACTACCTTGGACGTTGTCATAACTCCCCAAAGTCTGTAAGGGCAGAATCTAAAGATCTACCTTGGACGTTGTCACAGCTCCCCAAAGTCTGTAAGGGCAGAATCTAATGCACTACCTTGGACGTTGTCATAACTCCCGAAAGTCTGTAAGGGCAGAATCTAAAGATTTACCTTGGACGTTGTCACAGCTCCCCAAAGTCTGTAAGGGCAGAATCTAAAGATTTACCTTGGACGTTGTCACAGCTCCCCAAAGTCTGTAAGAGCAGAATCTAAAGATTTACCTTGGACGTTGTCACAGCTCCCAAAAGTCTGTAAGGGCAGAATCTAAAGAATTACCTTGGACGTTGTCACAGCTCCCCAAAGTCTGTAAGGGCATAATCTAAAGATTTACCTTGGACGTTGTCACAGCTCCCCAAAGTCTGTAAGGGCAGAATCTAAAGATTTACCTTGGACGTTGTCACAGCTCGCCAAAGTCTGTAAGGGCAGAATCTAAGGCACAACCTAGGACGTTGTCACAGCTCGCCAAAGTCTGTAAGGGCAGAATCTAAAGCACTACCTTGGACATTGCCACCAGTGAACGCTCCGGACACTGAGATCACACAGCGGTCAATGTGGATCCTGTCGGGTCCTCGCAAGTTTGTTCCTTGATGGAGGAGGAAGTGGGAAAATGACTTTGAGAGACTGACGAGTTTAGGGATGAAAAGTGATCTGGTCGATGCGGTTTAGCAGAAGCTATGCCTACAATCAACATCTGACTGGAACAGTTAGTCTCAACACTCTTTGAGTAAAGTATGCGAGCGGATATCGGGATGCCCCGACTGCACTCAATCTGATTCCATAAATAGAACACAAAAGACGTAGTTTTCGCAAGGTTTTTTTCTCTCTTTTTTGTTTCATCAAAAGTCTTCGATGTCAACTTGACATTCTCGGGAGTCATTTCATTAAAGAACTAATAGCTAACTTATTCATTAAACAATCAATCAATAATATACACATGAAATGACTGTTATAATAACAGTTAGTCAAAGGCTGAAAAATAAGAACGAGTACATACAATATACAATTGACATACAATAATCATGATTCAAACGCTTATACATAAGAACTAGTGCAATAAATGGCAGACAATAAACGTCAGTGGTGCATGATCTACATGATCAAGTAACAAATCGGATACTTATGTAACTCGTCCACGATTTCATATTAAATAATAACAAAGATATGAATGGAAGCATTGATGACTCACACACAAAGCAGGCACAAATAAATGCATTAAGTAAAAATGTAAAGAGTCCCGTCACGCCAAGTAGTTATAAGCGGGGTATGGTGTAAGTGACCATAATTTGTATAGACCTTTGGAACATGATTTGTGGAGTAATGTGGCCAGTATTACGCCCGTACCGCTTTACTTTCCCAGAAAAAATTCGGTACCCATTTAAGGCTGGAAGAACCTGGAAGCCGTCGATTAGGATCGAACCCAACCTGTTGTCCTTCGTAGGCCAGTTCACTAACCACTGAGCTATCGCGGCTGCCAATAAATTCATTAACCAGAAGTAACTATATTTCTTTTCTGTCACTCAATAATCCACTTCTTTATTTGTGTACCGCCTGTCACAATTTCCAGCAACATAGTTTTTATCCAGGCCGATAGATCATGTGACGTTCGTTATATCTTTGTTTCCCTATATCAAAATCTTCTCTGTGATGACTTGTGATAGATTCACCAAATTTCCCGCTTGCATTGTGGTCGTTGTATGCGGTACATAACAACTTACATCTCTTCCTCAGATAGTATTATACATAATTCAAAATGGAGTTTCCATGTTTGGAAGCAATAACAGATTAATATAATAGCAGTTTGCTCCATAGTTTCATCTTGCACATTAGATGAATTGTCTCGCTAATTGTTTGTTTCATTCTTTCTGTATGAGATTCTCTTGAATTGATTCTATTTTAGGACGATCTTCACTGAAGAGAGATAGGTTTGCAATGTCTCCTATTATCCTGGACATTTCAAGGCTGACATTACTGTCCATGGGATATGTCTAGTCAAAGCCAATGTCCACAAATTGGGCCTGTAGATTTTAATTATTTTGTAATGTCTGATTATGGAACAGCACAAGTTGTTGAAGGTTAATGTTATTTTTACTTTACTCGCGAATCATTCTCTTTGTTAAGAAAGACGCTATATGACTGAGTCTTCACTCCTGCTTCCTTTTTAACAGTCTTACCTGTAGATTCACAAACGAGGTTCTGTGTGTCCTTTTTCAGTATCGTTTCACATTTTCTTCTCATATGTTTTTGTTTAAATAAATAAGTATTTCGTTAGTGATTTTAAATGATTAAATAAATATAATACTTAATAGAAAGCAAAATAAAAATAGAAAAATAAAGGATGAAGAGATGTGTATTGTGTGTACAGACCACTCCTATTAGAAAGCTAATATTTGGTGTTTGTGCTTGGTTCCCCTAGTGCTTGTGAGACCTTTAACACTTTCAGTACGGAAGGTTATTATCAATTTATTGGTAGAGATTTCAGAGACACAATTTTTTTATTTAAAAAAAAATATTAATCTACATACTTAATTTGTCTAAAACTTAACATATTTATATATATATATATATATATATATATATATATATATATATATATATATATATATATATATATAACTAAACAAGGAATTATATTTCATCAATGCCAAAATTATACAAGACCTATATATAGAATATGGTTTGATGACAGTTTACACTAATCAAATTGACAGTGACTCACTGTGTGGGTAAACGTACAGGGGAGGTCAAAAAGTAATGCACACCAATTTTTTTCTCGGCTAATAATAAAGATAGGAATATGACATTTTGCACACTTGGAATATGACATGTTCCAATTATGTGCACCAAATTGCACAGCATTCTGATAAATATTACGCAATCTATGAACCGTTAAAATGGAGCTTGTCAACCATGTCCGTTACAAACAGCGAATTGTCATAGAATTTCTGGTTGCGGAAAAAGAAACTGTGGCAAACATTCATAAACGACTGTGTGCAGTGTACAAATGTTCTGCAGTCGATAGGAGCACAGTTAGTCGCTGGGTTCAGAGAATTAAAGCTGCAGAAAGTGTACGAGTGGAGCTGCATGATTTACCGCGTTCTGGACGTGTTGCCTCGGCTACCAGCACAGACATGTTAAACCGGGCTGATACCATTATTCGTAAGGATAGGCGTATCACTAGTCAGCAATTGGCATTGCAGCTTACAGTCAGCAAGGGAAGTGCAATCGCAATTTTTAAAACTCTCGGATATTCAAAGATTTGCGCTCGATGGGTTCCTCGGTGCCTAACAAATGATCACAGAGTTCCAAGGAAAACATTCTGTTCTGAATTGTTGGAGCGTTTCGGCGTTGAAGGAGAACTGTTTTTGTTAAAAATTGTTACCGGTGACGAAACGTGGGCACATTATTATGAGCCTGAAACAAAAATGCAGTCAATGGAATGGTATCATCCGCAGTCACCAAAAAGAAAAAAATTCAAAACATCTCCATCAGCCGGAAAGGTGATGATCACTGTCTTCTGGGACATTGATGGTGTGATTCTTGTTGATGTAATGACAAGAGGTGAGACAATCAACTCGACAGCTTACATCAATACACTGACAAAACTCAAAAATCGGTTCCACAGAGTTCGGCCTAATAAGCCATCTGCAGATTTGTTGCTTCAACATGACAATGCACGCCCTCACACAAGTCTGGTAACACGGGAAGCAATCAACAAATTTGGTTGGACTGTACTGCCCCATCCTCCTTACAGCCCTGATCTGGCTCCCTCAGATTTCCATCTGTTTGGACCACTCAAAAAATTCCTGCGTGGGAAACACTTTGACAATGATGAGGATGTGATCCGTGCAGTTAAAAAATGGCTACGCGAGCAGGACAAAACTTGGTACAAACGAGGCATTCATGACCTAGTTTCGCGTTAGCGTAAGGCAATACGCTTGGACGGAGATTATGTTGAAAAATAGGTAGTGTAAAGGGGATGTTCAGCTACAATCTGTGAAAATTTCACACATTTTGCCCGAATAGTTTCCGAGAAAAAAATTGGTGTGCATTACTTTTTGACCTCCCTACGTACATGACCGAAATCGGCATGGCACATAATGCGTCGCAATGTGCAGAAATAGTTAAAAGGGGATGAAACTCATATTACCAGCACACAGCTTCCTGGTATATTAAATATTTAAGCTCGTGTCTGATGTACAGAACATTCTTCATTAAAGAATAATACAGAAACACATGTCACTGAAAGTAAAAGTTTTGCTTCATGAGAGTCACAAAGAAGGAATGGAAGTAGAGTGTAGACACGAACATACAGTAATCTCGCAAATCTGCACAGTGGTAGCTTACAGCTCTTGAGTGTGTATCCACACAGTCATTGCACGAGTTTTCTTATTTGAAATGGATGGGACTTGAAAGCTTCTCGTGTCCAGAAGTTGAATCTGCAATCAAATACATTATGGGTACAAATATCGACATTAATTATAGCAAGTAGATCATTCCTGATACAGAATGTGTACATTAGAAATCACCCTTATACAACTAATATCTTCAGTAATCAAGAAAAGACGATGGTCATATGTTGGACATGTGATGAGCAGAGATAATAACCGAATAACACAGCAAGCCCTCATGTGGGAAGCAACAGGTAAGAGGAAAAGAGGCCGACCCAGAGAGACACTGAGAAGAACATTGATAAGAGAACCAAGAGCAGTAGGAATCGGCTCTCTCAGTGAGATAGAGTTGCTTACATAGAATAGAGACAAGTGGCGAGATTTGATAAAAGATCTTTACAAGGATTGAAAACTGCTAAAATAAAAATTTAGATAAGAGAAAGAGTATCTGGGGCCCTATAGACCGGCTACGGCTCGAAAGGTCAATAGATTGATAGACAGTTTAAACAATTCTGCGATGCAAAGACAGGGACCTACAAGAATGAGTAAACTAAGTCAACACACGAAAACCGGCATTAGAATCTAAATCTTCGACAAAAAAACGCATTGAGTGCATCGTTGTCGTCTCTACCGCACAAACCCATTGGGGGAAGTATAGGCATCTTACATTAAGAAGCGCTGGTCTAACGAGAGAAACCATCTTTTAGTGGAGGTAGTGGCAGAACTAGCTATAGTGAAGTAATGTTTCCATCGTTTCGGTTTCTAGTATTTCAGTTGTAGAATTGTATTAGAAGTATTGTATTTGCACCATTGTATTTGTAGCATTTTGTTGGCTGCATTTCTTTTCTAGCATTGTATTTGTAGCATTTTGTTGGCTGCATTTCTTTTCTAGCAATGTATTTGTAGCATTTTTTGGCTGCATTTCTTTTCTAGCATTGTATTTGTAGCATTTTGTTGACTGCATTTCTTTTCTAACATTGTATTTGTAGCATTTTTGTGGCTGCATTTCTTTTCTAGCATTGTATTTGTAGCATTTTGTTGACTGCATTTCTTTTCTAGCATTGTATTTGTAGCATTTTGTTGACTGCATTTCTTTTCTAGCATTGTATTTGTAGCATTTTTGTGGCTGCATTTCTTTTCTAGCATTGTATTTGTAGCATTTTTGTGGCTGCATTTCTTTTCTAGCATTGTATTTGTAGCATTTTGTTGACTGCATTTCTTTTCTAGCATTGTATTTGTAGCATTTTGTTGACTGCATTTCTTTTCTAGCATTGTATTTGTAGCATTTTTGTGGCTGCATTTCTTTTCTAGCATTGTATGTGTAGCATTTTTGTGGCTGCATTTCTTTTCTAGCATTGTATTTGTAGCATTTTGTTGACTGCATTTCTTTTCTAACATTGTATTTGTAGCATTTTTGTGGCTGCATTTCTTTTCTAGCATTGTATTTGTAGCATTTTGTTGACTGCATTTCTTTTCTAGCATTGTATTTGTAGCATTTTGTTGACTGCATTTCTTTTCTAGCATTGTATTTGTAGCATTTTGTTGACTGCATTTCTTTTCTAGCATTGTATTTGTAGCATTTTGTTGACTGCATTTCTTTTCTAGCATTGTATTTGTAGCATTTTGTTGACTGCATTTCTTTTCTAGCATTGTATTTGTAGAATTTTGTTGACTGCATTTCTTTTCTAGCATTGTATTTGTAGCATTTTGTTGACTGCATTTCTTTTCTAACATTGTATTTGTAGCATTTTTGTGGCTGCATTTCTTTTCTAGCATTGTATTTGTAGCATTTTGTTGACTGCATTTCTTTTCTAGCATTGTATTTGTAGCATTTTTGTGGCTGCATTTCTTTTCTAGCATTGTATTTGTAGCATTTTTGTGGCTGCATTTCTTTTCTAGCATTCTTTTGGCTGCATTTCTTTTCTAGCATTGTATTTGTAGCATTTTGTTGACTGCATTTCTTTTCTAGCATTGTATTTGTAGCATTTTGTTGACTGCATTTCTTTTCTAACATTGTATTTGTAGCATTTTGTTGACTGCATTTCTTTTCTAGCATTGTATTTGTAGCATTTTGTTGACTGCATTTCTTTTCTAGCATTGTATTTGTAGCATTTTGTTGACTGCATTTCTTTTCTAGCATTGTATTTGTAGCATTTTTGTGGCTGCATTTTTTTTCTAGCATTCTTTTGGCTGCATTTTTTTTCTAGCATTGCATTTGTAGCATTTTTTTTGGCTGCATTTCTTTTCTAGCATTGCATTTGTAACATTTTTTTTGGCTGCATTTCTTTTCTAGCATTGCACATGTAACATTTTTTTGGCTGCATTTATTTTCTAGCATTGCATGTGTAACATTTTTTAGCTGCATTTCTTTTCTAGTTTTGCATTTGTAGGATATCGTCTGTTCTTGCCAAAAGTCATGTTAATTTACAGAAAGTTATGACAACAAAGAAATGTCCCAAAATCATGTTAATCTACAGAAAGTTATGACATCAAAGAAATGTCCCAAAATCATGTTAATTTACAGAAAGTGATGACAACAAAGAAATGTTTATCTCTACTGGAATATGAGGGACTGAAATTTGAATGAACAGTGAAGTTGATTGTTGTATTTTGTATGTGGATATCGATATGCGTAAACGCTATATGCGTAATCGAATTGTAATAATTGATTATCAACATTTGCAGGACATTCTAAACGTAACGTTAACTGTTGGAACGTACATCATTGTATGTAGAAATACACCTGACGTTTTATTTTATTTACACGATGTATGGTCCAGATCGGTCCTTGTCCTCATTTTCACCTTCAAGATAATGCACCTTAGATAGATCCAAGATAATTAATATTTTTTAAAGTATTTCTGAAGATTATTTTTGGAAGAATTTGATTTGGCATTTTTATTATATTATTGTTATGTTATTTATCGTCTTCGCTAGTTTGATGCTCTTTCCGAATTTCATGGATTGATTATTTGGTTCATTTCATTAGTCAAATTCCTGTCCCTTATCTTGTATATATTATATAATGAACACGAAGGTTGAGATGTCTCACTTTCCGATAGATTGGACTGTTTATTCATGAGCTTCATTCATGATTTATTCCAGGCATATATTAACTCTTTCCTTACGTTTCGCCGCACTGTGCGCCAAGCAGATTTCAGCCACGTACGCTTCGCCGCATAGTGCGTCATTTCAATTTGAATAGTGTGAACCATCATAAAACGATACATTTATTACATGTTTGTATCAACTTGGTATTGCTGAAATCTAATACCGTGTTCAATTATCTAAAAATTCATATATATTATGTTATGTTAGATAAATTAAAAAAAAACTATGTAGATTAATTGTTAAAACCATGGAAGACATTGTCTCTGAAATCTCTTCTGTTACATCGATAACAAGTTTCCTTATGGAAAGAGTTAACCAAACAATTAATGAGAACATCTCAGACACTCAATTAGTTATAACTTTATTGCCTTGCACTGTTTACACCTTACTGTTCTCTGTATCTGTCTGCGACATACATTTTGTTCCTAACTACATCCAGAAGCACTATAATAAACGCGAGATTATGTCAATGAATGTCGATGCTCAGATGTCGAAGACTAAGTTTGGTGGGGCACGTCCAGCGAATAGAAGAAAAACGGATACCCAATCAAATACTATATGGTGAACCTAGTACACGGAAAAAGACAAATCGGCAGACCTAAACTACGATATAGAGATATCTGTAAATCATCTCTGAATGACTTCTCCATCTGTGAAAATGACTGGGAACATCTGGCAAGTGATCGCACATAATAGAGAGCATGTACAAGGAATGGTATAACATCATTTGAGACTGCGCTAAGGCAACACTTATAAGAGAAAAGATTCATGAAAAAGGATGGAAAACCCTGTGGATCAGTGGGCCTGGCTTGTTCCTTCTGTAGCCGTGTATGTTTTTCAAGTATTGATAGAATTAGCCACGAGAGAAGCTGTTCGACAAAAACAACATCTCAAAAACATTTTTAAAAATACACAATAGCCTCCACTAGACCGCCTGACAAGACGAAAAGGTCCATAATAAGTAAATGAATGGAATATTTTGAACTAGGGACTCTACCGAAGGATGATAATAGATGTCAGTGGAGATGTTGACCAATCACTGACACTCGTGGAATTACGACTATTTCGTTAGCACAAGTATATACAAGCATATATTTACAAACAAAGAAAAGAAGTCTATTAATGTCTTCTTCTATTGTAAGTACATACCTGGTTCAAAATCATGAGCGCATAAACATTTTATGTTGTCAGTAACACGCCAGACTTGTCACTGATTCTGACCTTCTTTCAGGGACTAAGCTTCCAATCTCGTAAATCTAAAAACTAATATCATAGACAGTGACAATCACCACGGAGATAAGTAGTGAGAAGAAAACGGTAGAGCTGATCACGAGACAAAATCAGAAACAAGGTTATAAGAGAGAGAGAGAAAGAGTAGGCTAGAACCAGTTGTAAACGTAAGAGAGAGAGAGAAAGAGTAGGCATAGAACCAGTTGTAAACGTAAGAGAGAGAGAGAAAGAGTAGACTAGAACCAGTTGTAAACGTAAGAGAGAGAGAGAGAAAGAGTAGGCTAGAACCAGTTGTAAACGTAAGAGAGAGAGAGAAAGAGTAGGCTAGAACCAGTTGTAAACGTAAGAGAGAGAGAGAGAAAGAGTAGGCTAGAACCAGTTGTAAACGTAAGAGAGAGAGAGAGAGAGAAAGAGTAGGCTAGAACCAGTTGTAAACGTAAGAGAGAGAGAGAAAGAGTAGGCTAGAACCAGTTGTAAACGTAAGAGAGAGAGAGAAAGAGTAGGCTAGAACCAGTTGTAAACGTAAGAGAGAGAGAGAAAGAGTAGGCTAGAACCAGTTGTAAACGTAAGAGAGAGAGAGAGAGAAAGAGTAGGCTAGAACCAGTTGTAAACGTAAGAGAGAGAGAGAGAAAGAGTAGGCTAGAACCAGTTGTAAACGTAAGACAAAGACAAGCAACACAATTAGTTGTCCAAAGGGAGAGAACGTCTTGTCACAAGACATTAACAAAAGGGCGAGAATGACACAACGCTCGTGGCAGACATAGACTGCATTGGACTAACGGGACAATGACACATTGCTCGTGACAGACATAGACTACATTGGACTAACGGGACAATGACACAACGCTCGTGACAGACATAGACTACATTGGACTAACGGGACAATGACACAACGCTCGTGACAGACATAGACTACATTGGACTAACGGGACAATGACACAACGCTCGTGACAGACATAGACTACATTGGACTAACGGGACAATGACACAACGCTCGTGACAGACATAGACTACATTGGACTAACGGGACAATGACACATTGCTCGTGACAGACATAGACTACATTGGACTAACGGGACAATGACACAACGCTCGTGACAGACATAGACTACATTGGACTAACGGGACAATGACACAACGCTCGTGACAGACATAGACTACATTGGACTAACGGGACAATGACACATTGCTCGTGACAGACATAGACTACATTGGACTAACGGGACAATGACACAACGCTCGTGACAGACATAGACTACATTGGACTAACTGGACAATGACACAACGCTCGTGACATACATAGACTACATTGGACTAACGGGAGAATGACACAACGCTCGTGACATACATAGACTACATTGGACTAACTGGACAATGACACAACGCTCGTGGCAGACATAGACTACATTGGACTAACGGGAGAATGACACAACGCTCGTGACATACATAGACTACATTGGACTAACTGGACAATGACACAACGCTCGTGGCAGACATAGACTACATTGGACTAACGGGAGAATGACACAACGCTCGTGACATACATAGACTACATTGAAGTAAGAACATCAGATAAACTTTACAGCAGCACCAAATTTTAATGGCTGAGGCACAAGAAGAACGAGGGACAAAAATTACTATCTACTATCTTCCTCCTCAGCTCCAAATGTGGTAAAACGAGAAAGTAGCGAAGGGGAAGATAAAAGAATAAGATTAGTGAAAACATGCTCGGGGACAAAATTATGAGAACAAATTCTGGTGTAGAAGTAATACAATGGAAAATTGGATAATATTTAGTGATATTATTTTTATTATAATATTGTTTTATTTGTTGACATTTCTGTCCTCCTATGTCTTCTACCTCTTTTCAGCTCTCTTTGGAGCATACGTTTTTTTTTTTTTTAGATACACTTTCCAAGCTGTTTTGTTTATTGCCTTTTTCTTAACATCGTTTCATGTCTTCCCCATCATCTTCATCTCTACTTCCATCTGTCTTCTCCAAGAAAATGTTTGTCTTTCTCTTTGTCTTTTCCCATGAGGATTCCAAAATGGGCATGTCGTTTAATATTCTTAGGTGGCCTCTGCAGTTCTCCTACTGAGGTATTACAAACGTACTTCCTGCCAATATGGCGGATAGGCGACAGGAACTGTTGAGGCTCTGAAAAGTATTTCTTGTTACAGTTTTCTCATATTCCAAGTACGGCTTGCTGCCTGAGCTACTGAGTTTAGTGCTCTGTGCACACCATGAGCTGTGCTTTTCATCCAGATCGTGTTTCGATATTCCAATTGCTTACGATGAATGATGATATCGTATGACGAAGAACAGTTGGATTGCGTTCACTTTCGGTGCCGCATTGCCTTAAGTCTTTTGGCATGTGCTGTAGCTGCTATGATTGGGTCAGCAGCTATCTTTCTTTGTTTGGAACCTTCAATAAGATGATATATTAATTCGGATGTTTGGAGACGTTTAACTTAGCTCAAACAACAGAGTTAAACGGCATGTCATCAGCTAACATTGTCAAATTGTTTATACAAACAAGAAAGCCTGGACGACGCAGCATCCACTGTGATAAACTGTGGTGCTAATGTCGACATGTTAACGACACATGAGTAGAGTGGTCAGTATCACATCAGGGCGTCACACTTTTCCGATAGAACATGAAAAGTCAGCACTTTGTGAGGCCTGGAAACCTTGCTTGCTCAGAGAGTCATCGCCGACAACCGAACCCAGCTGCCATTAGACTTGGTCACTAACTACTTCGCTACCACGGTTTATATGGAAATCATCTCATTTCCAACAAATATCATCATCATCGAGTGCCGTCTCCGCAACGAAGATTGGCTACTATGAACACCATTCTGCTCCGTCTCTTGCTTTAATGGTGCAGGTTGTCATAGGCTGATTTGTCCATCGTTTGATGTTACTCGTCCATATTAGTCTTCGTCGGCCTCTGCCTCATTTACCTTCTATTTTCCCCTCCATGATTAATTTAAATATGCTGTTGTGTATTTTAACATGGCCCAAAAATCGTATTTGTCTTGTTTGAATTGTGTTTAGTAGTTCTCTTTTCATTTTTAGTTGTTTTAAGACTTCATCGTTTGTTTTCTTTTCCTTCCATCCAGTTCTACCTATTCTTCTATATATACACATTTCAAAGGATTCAATTCTCTGTTCTTTTTTTTGTCTAATGTCCATGTTTCTGCACCATATAGGAATATTGAGAATATGTAACATTTTGCTATTCTTAGTTTTAGCCCTGGTGTTATTTGTTTTGATGTTAGTATGTTCTTCATGACATTAAAATTACATTTTGCCATTCCTATTCTTTTGTTTATTTCAGTTGTACATTTTCCATCACTGGTTATAGTATGTCCAAGGTAGTTGTAGTTCTGAACTGTCTCCAGGTCTATTCCTTCTATTTTGATATCCACTCGTGGGTTTTGAGTATTTTCTTTGATTTTGATCATATTCTTTTTGATATTCATATCTGGTCCATATTTTTTGCTTGTCATGTTTATTTCATTAAGTAATTGTTGTAGATCTTCAGGATTTTCTGCTAGTAGTACAGTATTGTCAGCATATCTTAGGATTATTGATTATCTTTCCATTAATTTGTAGACCTGGCATCTCTATGATGTTTTTAAAGATTTGCTCAGTGTAAAGATTGAACAAGCTTATTGGCAGACCAAGACTAACATGGACGAGTAACATCAAAAGATGGACAAGTCAGCCTATGGCAATCTGCACCATCAAAGCAAGAGACAGAGTGGAATGGCGCTTCAATGTAGCCAACCTTCGATGCGGAGAAGGCAGCCAATGATGATGATGATTTTTCCTAAATTCAAATTGCTGCTCATCTAATTCAGTATTGATTTTATTCTAAATCCTTCCTTGTATAACTTTCAGCAAGATTTTTGTAACATGGCTGATTAGGATTATTGTTCTAAAGTCACTACATTCAACTGCATCATTCATTTTAGGCAAAGCAATGAAAGTTGATGTTGTTAGTTCATTTGATATGTATCCTGTGTGGTATACGTCGTTGCATATGTCTGTAATCACTTCAATGTCAAAAGCTTCTAGTGCCTATATCATCTCTATCTGCATGCTGTCAGGTCCTGCTGCTTTTTACCTTTTTCATTGTTTTTATAGCTTTTTCCACCTCAGATTTTAAGATTTTATAACCTGATGTACATTTATAACTTGTCTCTTGCCCCTTTGATCCTGAAATAGTTTTGTTATATATTCCTGCCATCTATCTATAATATCTTTATTCCAACAAATATAACGATACGGACAAATGCAACCATACTAAAAGAACAACCTTTATAACTCAAACAACAATTCGTCTATCTCAGATCTGTCATCACCATTTGCCTTGTTGAGGTCTTGGAAGAAGCAAGAGTTAAAGAAGTAAATTCCAAACAGAAAATGCTATGTGGGGACTGGTGGTTAGTTCTCTGTTACAGATCGGCAGCTCTGAGAGTTATATAGCTACCAAATATAGTAGACTTTGTTCCTTTAGAATGAATCAAAGAGGATTCCAAGAAATAGTTGACTCAAGAAAACACGACTCACCGCTCACCTTGACCTAGCTTGTATGTATGAAAGGTCATCTATTTGTTATTTCAGCTCTCGTTGACCTACTATGAAACAATGATTTATCTTCAGAAATAGAATTCGTGCTATCATCAATAACGAAGATTAGAAAATGGGAATTAACAGATAACATGACAATGTTCACGACAACTGAACGAACTTAACGCATTGCGCACACTATAACTCGTTTCAAATCACGTGCCCAACTTCAAAACGCTATTACTCAGTAACCGTTTGTTAAAAACTGTTGAAATTTTCCAAATGTTATTAGAATGCAAAAGACTCTTTAAATGTATATTTAACAAATATCTTGCAGCTGCAGTTTTCTTAAAGCGGCGAATTTCTTTGATGTTTGTCAAAATTGTAAATTGTGAACCCCTAAATAATAGAAATTACCGTAGTTGCTGGTCTATGATTAATTTTCACTAGGTAAAGGCGTGGCCGTAATGGGGAAATAACCTAATAAGACAAAACACCAGGAGAATTATTGTCTGCTCAGTTCGAGGACGGGCGATAATAATATCAAGGTATACCTGTATGTCCAATTTTCATAGTTGTGTGGTCCTGATAAGGACCGTTTGTTGAACTAATTTAAGGTAATATAGGGGCCAACATTGTGGGGGCTATATACTTTCATTCTGAATCAGACGAGTCTAAAAGATTAATAACTGTTTGGGGTTGAACATTCCACAAACCATCATTTTTCCAATATTCCTCTTCCTGTTTTAAGACGTGGTCTTCACATTTAGCCCAATAATCTTTGTCTATATTTAATAAAGCGAGATTAGCAAGAGTCTTTACATCGCATATTTTGAATGTTGTATTTTAATCTGCCACTTGTCCTTTTAATTTTGCCCAGATTAGTTCTATTGGATTTAAATGAGCATGGTAAGGTGGCAGCCTCAAACTTATATGAAGGGGCTCTTGGATAATCTTATCTATTTGAAAAATCTTTGTCCTTTGTTTTTGCTTTACTAGAGATAGTAATTCAGGTTTTAAGTACATGTTATTAAATTGTATGTGCTCCTTTGTGAGCCATATCTTAATAGCATCTTTTGTCCTGGATGACGTCGGGACTTTATCTTCAAGTGCAACAATGTTGTGGTACGCTGCATTGTCCATTATTAGGCAAGATGGTCGATCTAGTGATGGGAGAACAGAATTTATTTTCAATCCAATGTCTAAATATGTGACCATTCATCTCAGAGTGATAATCCCGATTGTCTATGGATTTTGAAAGAAAAATGAGCTCTGCATTCTGTATTAGTCCATGTTGTCGACTACCTGCATGAGCAATTATCAAGCGCTGTCCTTTGCTGCTAGGTATTAATCTCTTAATCTTTCCATCTGATGACTGCCATTCCCTTTGGTTAGTGTGGTGAGCATTGATCCATGTTTCATCCAAGTATACAATATCATAACCTTGCTTGCGCACCTCTTTTACTTCACGTAAGTACTTGCTTCTCATGACTACTATATGTGGCTTCTCACAGATGATGTTTCGTCCATTGGAATACTTTCTGAATGTAAAGCCTGCAGCTCTCACATTCCTCCATAATGTAGACTTTAATATTTCAATACTGTTGTTCTTTTTCAGCGATACTTTTAATTTTCTTATTGTGACAGTTTCATTCATACCCAACATTTTGCGAATTTCACTTCTAATAATTTCACTGTCGAAATTATCCAACATTTTTGCTCTTCCTTGTGATTTTGTATATTTTGAACATTGACGGTCACGTGCTTGAATCCAGCGATTAAATGACCGTTTAGATAAATTGAAAATGTGTCTTGTCCTATTCTCAGGGTTTTCTAAAGAATGAAATAATCTTCCTCGTTTAGCCTCTTTGCAAAAATAGTCATACATTTTTATTGCGATGTTTTGTAAACTGCAGAATTTCATTTTAAGACTCATGATAAATGTTATCGTTCCACGTCTCCACCTATGAATGAACGGAAATGGAACACACAATTTCTCGTGTTTTTTACATGTGTCTAAGTGTGTCAAAAAACCACGGTAAAAGCGTGCAAACACGCCAATTTTACCGTGCATGGATTTTTACTCGCTATTTTTAACTTAAAATACTGTAAACATTAAGTTTTGACTACATCAATGGGTCGTTATAAATTTATATAAATCAAATAAGCAACAATAATAACCAAATGTTTTTTTTTAATGAAATTAATTCCCTGTTGGGTTCTAATCATTATAACTTTACATGCAAATTTTGAACAACTTACAACAAGCGGTTAAAAAGCTATCGATTTTAAAAGTTGGGCACGAGTTATGAAACAAGCTATAATGTGCATAGGCATCAGACCTTCAATTGGGAATTAGTCAGGGAATTACTAACTCCAGAAATGTGTTCTAAAAACAATTGCGTTTAAACATAGGCTACGACACTAATGATAATTATGTCAGATCATCACCATGACGGCAGAGCAAAGTGTGCTGATTCGTGCGATGTGGACAGAAGTTATCTTGCAGGAAACATGATGAAGACAAAGAGGTAGGCAAAATAGATATTGATAATATCAAAATCTGCTCGGGGAAAAAAAATCAGAAGAAATACTGGCACTGAGGCAAGTTTGTGGAAATATTGTAAACAAGCAACATGTTGATGTCTCACGGGTTTCTAAGGTTAATGATTAGTTATGGTTATGGTTAATCGAAGGCTCCGGTATCAATGCAAACGAATTAACATCCATAATTGCTCAACTTGCTAGTGGAATCATCCGAAATAAATTCATATAATTGTAGGATCTAAACAAAGTAAGGCAGCTGCAGTCCTCACCATAACAACTACAACACTCGCCAAAAGACAGAAGGCTATGAGGCACCGAAAGTGAACGCAGCTGAACAGTTCTTCATCAAACGATATCATCATCCATCGTAAGCAATCTGAATATCGAAGCAGGATCCGGATGAAAAAACAGCTCACGGTGTGCACGGACCACTAAACTCAGTAGCTCCTGCAACAAGCTGGACTTGGAATATGAGGAAACTGCAACAAGGAACACTTTTCAGACTGAACCTCAATAGTTCTTGCCGCCTATATGCCCCATTGACCGATATCCCAATGATAAGGAACAGTCTAAGGCTAATAATGACAGGTCGAGCAAGTTGACGGGCATTGACAAATAAATTGGAAGTGAAGAAATAGAAAAATATGAACTCTAATGCGGTTCCCCGGTACTCCGGAATAATCAATGATAAATGCTTGCTTGTTCCTGATGAACTAGGAAATCACGCGAATTAACTGAAACTCGGTTCTGTCTAGGAACACTCTTTGATGTCCTCTAAAGAGAATTTAAAAGCTTTGTCGAGTAACATCAATCGTTATTGATACAAAGCTACATTGACGTCTTCGTCTTCTTCATGTAGCGTGATTTTTGACGTACATTTCTTGTAATTAAACATTTTATTTCCTGTTTTGTGACATCGCATCGAGGCATATTTCTTTACCAAGAATTGATCAAGTATGTGGAAGTATGTATAGATACACCATGGCAGTGTTTCACGATAACCACGTACACCAGTTATTGTTTGATATTTCCTAAAACGTTTCATTACAAGGAAATCAATGCGAACACATTCTTTAAACAATATCTTGTTCACACAAATGGATAGAGCGAACACATTCTTTAAACAATATCTTGTTCACACAAATGGATAGAGCGAACACATTCTTTAAACAATATCTTGTTCACACAAATGGATAGAAAAGAAAAGTTACCGAATTGATTTATGAAAGAATCAACACTATCCTTGACAAATGAAGGATTTTGATAAATACGATAAAAATAAGTTAACGTAAAAGAGCTTTTATCTTGATAGTTTGATATCAAATTGCAATATGTTACTCTATCATTCTATCTAATGTTGAACCACGGACAGTAAACAAACAAATGAAAAAGACTAATCCATGGACAGCTAAATAGATCAATGAGGAAGTTCTCAAAGAGGCAACACGAAAAGGGAGCTCCTAAACACATCAGAAAGAAACAATCAATATTTTTGGACACATCATGTGAAGAGGAAAGTTGGAATACTTGGTTACAACTGGCAAAATACAGTGAAAGAGGGATTGAGGATGACAAAGAGAGAAGATTCTAGATAGCTTGGTGTCATGGTACAGCAAACAGTCAACAACAAAACTGATACGATGCATTGTGGATAGAAGATTGTAGAAGAAGATGATCACCTACGTCAGCCGGTAGGGTACATGTTGGTGATGACGCATGTTGATTTAAATGCCCTTAGGTCAACAACAACGTATGTACTTCAACCCGGCGTTGCACTTTGATTACTGATGACAGGAGTCGATAGCACCCCACTCATGTCACACCCAGCACCCCACTCATGTCACACCCAGCACCCCACTCATGTCACACCCACAGTTATTTTTAAGTCAATAAAGAAACCTTTCAAATAACTTCCAAGTTGCACTTTGATTACTGATGACAGGAGTCGATAGCACCCCACTCATGTCACACCCAGCACCCCACTCATGTCACACCCACAGTTATCTTTAAGTCAATAAAGAAATCTTTCAAATAACTTCCAAGTTGCACTTTGATTACTGATGACATGAGTCGATAGCACCCCACTCATGTCACACCCACAGTTATCTTTAAGTCAATAAAGAAATCTTTCAAATAACTTCCAAGTTGCACTTTGATTATTGATGACAGGAGTCGATAGCACCCCACTCATGTCACACCCACAGTTATCTTTAAGTCAATAAAGAAATCTTTCAAATAACTTCCAAGTTGCACTTTGATTACTGATGACAGGAGTCGATAGCACCCCACTCATGTCACACCCACAGTTATCTTTAAGTCAATAAAGAAATCTTTCAAATAACTTCCAAGTTGCACTTTGATTATTGATCGATCTAGCAATCGATCCGGTCATGTAGTGGACAGAACCATTAGTGCTCATTGTTTAGTATCCAACAACACAGACTTCGTGAAGCTGTTGCTCACTCTAATCTTCCACTTCAGCTGCCATCAAGAGGCAACAGGTACAAATGGGTTAACCATCAGACAAGACAAAATATTCAAAATATGACAAACATACAAACTATATCAAACATACAAACTGTGTCAAACATACGCACTATATCAAACATACAAACTGTGTCAAACATACAAGTTGTGTCAAACATATAAACTGTGTCAAACATACACATTGTGTCAAACACACTGTGTATAACTGTGTGAAACATACGAACTGTGTCAAACATACACATTGTGCCAAACATACGAATTGTGCCAAACATACAAGTTGTGTCAAACATACAAACTGTGTCAAACATACAAGTTGTGTCAAACATACAAGTTGTGTCAAAAATACAAACTGTGTCAAACATACAAGTTGTGTCAAACATACAAGTTGTGTCAATAATACAAATTGTGCCAAAAACAAACTGTGTCAAACTTATAAATTATGTTAAATTTTAAAATTGTGTCACACATACAAGTTGTGTCAAACATACAAACTGTGTCAAACATACAAATTGTGTCAAACATACAAATTGTGTCAAACATACAAATTGTGTCAAATATACAAATTGTGTCAAACATACAAGTTGTGTCAAACATACAAACTGTGTCAAACATACAAATTGTGTCAAACATACAAACTGTGTCAAACATACAAACTGTGTGAAACATACAAATTGTGTCAAACATACAAACTGTGTCAAACATACAAATTGTGTCAAACATACAAACTGTGTCAAACATACAAATTGTGTCAAACATACAAACTGTGTCAAACATACAAATTGTGTCAAACATACAAACTGTGTCAAATATACAAATTGTGTCAAACATACAAATTGTGTCAAACAGACAAATTGTGTCAAACATACAAATTGTGTCAAACAAACAAACTGTGTCAAACTGTGTCAAACATACAAATTGTGTCAAACATACAAACTGTGTCAAACATACAAATTATGTCAAACATACAAACTGTGTCAAACATACAAACTGTGTCAAACATACAAATTGTGTCAAACATACAAATTGTGTCGACATACAAACTGTGTCAAACATACAAACTGTGTCAAACATACAAATTGTGTCAAACATACAAACTGTGTCAAACATACAAATTGTGTCAAACATACAAACTGTGTCAAACATACAAATTATGTCAAACATACAAACTGTGTCAAGCATACAAACTGTGTCAAACATACGCACTATATCAAACATACAAACTGTGTCAAACATACAAGTTGTGTCAAACATATAAACTGTGTCAAACATACACATTGTGTCAAACACACTGTGTATAACTGTGTGAAACATACGAACTGTGTCAAACATACACATTGTGCCAAACATACGAATTGTGCCAAACATACAAGTTGTGTCAAACATACAAACTGTGTCAAACATACAAGTTGTGTCAAACATACAAGTTGTGTCAAAAATACAAACTGTGTCAAACATACAAGTTGTGTCAAACATACAAGTTGTGTCAATAATACAAATTGTGCCAAAAACAAACTGTGTCAAACTTATAAATTATGTTAAATTTTAAAATTGTGTCACACATACAAGTTGTGTCAAACATACAAACTGTGTCAAACATACAAATTGTGTCAAACATACAAATTGTGTCAAACATACAAATTGTGTCAAATATACAAATTGTGTCAAACATACAAGTTGTGTCAAACATTCAAACTGTGTCAAACATACAAATTGTGTCAAACATACAAACTGTGTCAAACATACAAACTGTGTGAAACATACAAATTGTGTCAAACATACAAACTGTGTCAAACATACAAATTGTGTCAAACATACAAACTGTGTCAAACATACAAATTGTGTCAAACATACAAACTGTGTCAAACATACAAATTGTGTCAAACATACAAACTGTGTCAAATATACAAATTGTGTCAAACATACAAATTGTGTCAAACAGACAAATTGTGTCAAACATACAAATTGTGTCAAACAAACAAACTGTGTCAAACAGTGTCAAACATACAAATTGTGTCAAACATACAAACTGTGTCAAACATACAAATTATGTCAAACATACAAACTGTGTCAAACATACAAACTGTGTCAAACATACAAATTGTGTCAAACATACAAATTGTGTCAAACATACAAACTGTGTCAAACATACAAACTGTGTCAAACATACAAATTGTGTCAAACATACAAACTGTGTCAAACATACAAATTGTGTCAAACATACAAACTGTGTCAAACATACAAATTATGTCAAACATACAAACTGTGTCAAGCATACAAACTGTGTCAAACATACAAATTGTGTCAAACATACAAATACTCAGTCACTCTCTCGTTAAATACCATACGCACCTCTCCAGCTCTTCAACTGTCTGACAGTGAGTGAAGGAGTTAATAAAAATCGAAACATATCGTGGTATTTTAACTTGTCATGTGGCCTTTATTCTTCATCCATATATCCCCTTTTCACTCCTCAGACATTTAGTACTGGAAGAAATCTGAAGAGCACGTGATCCGGGAAATAGAGCTCGGTTATTGAAGATAAATCTTGGTGATTGGTTATGTTTCAAACATCTCATTGGTGTTATCCTTATATCCTTCGACCAATGCTCATGATGAAGTAATGCCCGACTCTTCTATCCAACATGACGATATCTCAGCTCCATTGATTTTAATTGCTTTCATCTGACATTGGTCGACATTAAACAAATTATGTGTTTGTGAGTGTATTTTTTTAAAATTAATATTTTATTCTTGCGACAGTTTTGAAATTAATTATTATGCTCACATTAATGACCTGCCACTAGTTATAGGAATCTTTCATAAATGTTGCTGCCATAATTTACTCAGCACTTCATTGAGTACAGGTATGTAGCATTTAGTTGATTACTTTCTTTACAAACTTCCATAATTCAGACTTGTTCCTTTTATCTTCTGCTATTTTGCCAACCATTATCTGCTTGTGTATCAGTATTTTATTTTGTGTACAATAAAAACCATTTACACATTATCTCCTAATAATCACTCGTGTTGATTCAAATTGTCTTTGTATTGGTCTGCCTTTGTGTCCCCATCGCTTTGTTTCTGCTGCGTCGGATGGAAAGTATAATGAGTATATATAACCAGCAAGCTACTGGGACCATCCATGACTGTGTATACCCAGCAAGCTACTGGGACCATTCATGAGTGTGTATACCCAGCAAGCTACTGGGGTCATTCATGAGTGTGTATACCCAGCAAACTACTGGGGCCATCCATGAGTGTGTATACCCAGCAAGCTACTGGGGTCATTCATGAGTGTGTATACCCAGCAAGCTACTGGGACCATTCATGAGTGTGTATACCCAGCAAGCTACTGGGACCATTCATGAGTGTGTATACCCAGCAAGCTACTGGGGTCATTCATGAATGTGTATACCCAGCAAACTACTGGGGCCATTCATGAGTGTGTATACACAGCAAACTACTGGGGCCATCCATGAGTGTGTATACCCAGCAAACTACTGGGGCCATCCATGAGTGTCTATACCCAGCATGCTACTGGGGCCATCCATGAGTGAGTATACCCAGCAAACTACTGGGGCCATCCATGAGTGTCTATACCCAGCAAGCTACTGGGGCCATTCATGAGTGTGTATACCCAGCAAGCTACTGGGGCCATCCATGAGTGTGTATACCCAGCAAGCTACTGGGGCCATTCATGAGTGTGTATACCCAGCAAACTACTGGGGCCATTCATGAGTGTGTATACCCAGCATGCTACTGGGGCCATCCATGAGTGTGTATACCCAGCAAGCTACTGGGGTCATTCATGAATATGTATACACAGCAAGCTACTGGGACCATTCATGAGTGTGTATACCCAGCAAGCTACTGGGACCATTCATGAGTGTGTATACCCAGCAAACTATTGGGGCCATCCATGAGTGCATATACCCAGCAAACTATTGGGGTCATCCATGAGTGTGTATACCCAGCAAGCTACTGGGGCCATCCATGAGTGTGTATACCCAGCAAGCTACTGGGGTCATTCATGAGTGTGTATACCCAGCAAGCTACTGGGGCCATTCATGAGTGTGTATACCCAGCAAGCTACTGGGGCCATCTATGAGTGTGTATACCCAGCAAACTATTGGGGCCATCCATGAGTGTCTATACCCAGGAAGCTACTGAGACCATTCATGAGTGTATATACCCATCAAACTACTGAGACCATTCATGAGTGTGTATACCCAGAAAACTATTGGGGCCATCCATGAGTGTGTATACCCAGCAAACTATTGGGGCCATCAATGAGTGTATATACCCAGCAAACTATTGAGACCATTCATGAGTGTATATACCCAGCAAACTATTGAGACCATTCATGAGTGTGTATACCCAGCAAACTATTGAGACCTTTCATGAGTGTGTATACCCAGCAAACTATTGAGACCATTCATGAGTGTGTGTATCCAGCAAGCTATTGGGGCCATCCATGAGTGTATATACCCAGCAAACTATTGAGACCATTCATGAGTGTATATATCCAGCAAGCTATTGGGGACATTCATGAGTGTATATACCCAACAAACTATTGAGACCATTCATGAGTGTGTATATCCAGCAAGCTACTGGGGCCATTCATGAGTGTGTATATCCAGCAAACTATTGAGACCTTTCATGAGTGTGTATACCCAGCAAACTATTGAGACCTTTCATGAGTGTGTATACCCAGCAAACTATTGAGACCATTCATGAGTGTGTATACCCAGCAAACTATTGAGACCATTCATGAGTGTATATACCCAGCAAACTATTGAGACCATTCATGAGTGTGTATACCCAGCAAACTATTGAGACCTTTCATGAGTGTGTATACCCAGCAAACTATTGAGACCATTCATGAGTGTGTATACCCAGCAAACTATTGAGACCATTAATGAGTGTGTATACCCAGCAAACTATTGATACCATTCATGAGCGTATATACCCAGCAAACTATTGAGACCATTCATGAGTGTGTATACCCAGCAAACTATTGAGACCATTCATGAGTGTGTATACCCAGCAAACTATTGAGACCATTCATGAGTGTGTTTACCCAGCAAACTATTGAGATCATTCATGAGTGTATATACCCAGCAAACTATTGATACCATTCATGAGTGTATATACCCAGCAAACTATTGAGACCATTCATGAGTGTATATACCCAGCAAACTATTGAGACCATTCATGAGTGTGTATACCCAGCAAACTACTGAGACCTTTCATAAGTGTGTATACCCAGCAAACTATTGAGACCATTCATGAGTGTGTATACCCAGCAAGCTATTAGGGCCATCCATGAGTGTATATACCCAGAAAACTACTGAGACCATTCATGAGTGTGTATACCCAGCAAACTATTGGGGCCGTCCATGAGTGTGTATACCCAGCAAACTATTAGGGCCATCCATGAGTGTGTATACCCAGCAAACTATTGGGGCCATTCATGAGTGTGTATACCCAGCAAGCTATTGGGGCCATCCATGAGTGTATATACCCAGCAAACTTTTGAGACCATTCATGAGTGTATATACCCAGCAAACTACTGGGGCCATTCATGAGTGTATATATCCAGCAAACTACTGAGACTATCAATGAGTGTGTATACCCAGCAAACTACTGGGGCCATCCATGAGTGTATATACCCAGCAAACTACTGGGGCCATCCATGAGTGTATATACCCAGCAAACTACTGGGGCCATCCATGAGTGTATATACCCAGCAAACTATTGAGACCATTCATGAGTGTATATACCCAGCAAACTATTGAGACCATTCATGAGTGTATATACCCAGCAAACTACTGGGGCCATTCATGAGTGTATATACCCAGCAAACTACTGGGGCCATCCATGAGTGTATATACCCAGCAAACTACTGGGGCCATCCATGAGTGTATATACCCAGCAAACTACTGGGGCCATCCATGAGTGTGTATACCCAGCAAACTACTGGGGCCATCCATGAGTGTATATACCCAGCAAACTATTGAGACCATTCATGAGTGTGTATACGCAGCAAGCTATTGATAAAAATTCATGAGTGTGAATACCCGGCAAGCTATTGAGACTATTCATTAGTGTGTATACCCAAGGAGCTATTGAGACTATTCATGAATGTGAATACCCGGCAAGCTATTGAGACTATTCATGAATGTGAATACCCGGCAAGCTATTGAGACTATTCATGAATGTGAATACCCAAGGAGCTATTGAGACTATTCATGAATGTGCATACCCAAGGAGCTATTGAGACTATTCATGAATGTGAATACCCGGCAAGCTATTGAGACTATTCATGAATGTGCATACCCAAGGAGCTATTGAGACTATTCATGAATGTGAATACCCAAGGAGCTATTGAGACTTTTCATGAATGTGAATACCCGGCAAGCTATTGAGACTATTCATGAATGTGCATACCCAAGGAGCTATTGAGACTATTCATGAATGTGAATACCCAGGAAGCTATTGAGACATTTATCATTATAAGTGATAAGAAGACTGGTTTTAGCATTACAAGTGACTAGAAGACTGGTTTTAGCATTAATATCACTAATATTCACTAATATCATCATCAGCTTCACAACATCCTCACAGCTTGATGCTTTTACCCCTTTAATAGGACAAGAGACGACTTCCGGGTTCACCTAGCCTTTAATGGGTACCGGATTTTTTTCTGGGAAATTGAAGCGGCACGGGCGTAATACTGACCACATTACCCTAAAAATCATGTGCCGAAGGTCTGTAAAATTTATGGTCACTAACACCATATTCCCTATACGCCACTTGGCGTGACGGGGGCACTTTACTTTTTTTTTTTCTCACGCGTCTAGCAAATGTTCTGACATTTCTCATCGTTGATCTCTAGTTGTCACCTGTTTCAGGATGAGTTCTATCAACCTAAAGATAAAACAGAACTTCTGCAGCTACGATCTACTCCAGAAATGTCCCAAACAAGTTCTGCGGTCTCATCACACAAGAGCGACTGATTAGGGCCGACTCTACCAGCTTTCTCATTGGCTGTCGATGATCATGTTGCCTGTCCGCAGCCACTTGAACATTTCTGGAAGCCGGTCCATTTCCCCAACTTTCTACATCACCGAGTGGTTGATGTGGTTATTCTAAGCATCGCCTGGTCCTAGTGCTGTAGTTTAACACTGGCCTGAAATAGAACATCTCTTCAGTTAACTTCTCTCTTTTTACGACATCGTTCAACAGCCAGAGAATTGTGTCTCTAGAGTTGGGCTAGTTTATCTCCCTTACTTATTTGAGTCACGTAAATCTCTGTAGCAGCCTCTGGCTCTTCTTCTTTTCTGTCTTCAGGATCTTGCTAGTAGAGACTGGTACACGTATGTTCGACTTGGACTGGTCAGAAGCCTCACTGTTCATTTGGTGATGACATTGAGAACATTCATCTAAGGTATTATCATAAACTGTTGGAGCAACGTTTCCAAATGAGGATGTTTGATGACTAGAAACTTATTGTCAGATGTTTGATGACTAGAAACTTATTGTCAGATGTTTGATGACTAGAAACTTATTGTCAGATGTTTGATGACTAGAAACTTATTGTCAGAAATGTTTGTTCGTGTGAACATTATTTATTGTTATTGTTATGTATCCAGAAGCCAGTGAGCTGACGCCCTACGGCCGAATCATCATCATCATCGAGTGCCGTCTCCGCAAAAAAGGTTGGCTACCATGGAGCGCCATTTGGAATTTGTTGTTGGAAACAAATCCCAAATTTGTTAGCACCTGTTAGTGCCTGAATTACGGCCAAATGCCATGTAATTTTATCTGCAGGTATCTCAGAGTTCCCTTGTAGTTCCGTACATGGTGTTCCATTTGTGAGATCTTTGAGGAAATAAAGTTGCTCCGCTGTCAGCGAGCCTTGGACAGTCAAAGCGGAGATGTTCTACTGTTTCATGTGGGTGTTCACAGAGTGGACATGCTGGAGTTTGGTTTCGTTGTATTCTATTGATGTTGTTGTTCAGTGGTACATGACCGGTTCTCAGTCCGAAGATGGGGGGTGGGAGGAGGGGGGTGTTGGACTCTTCCTTTTAGGTTGTTAATGTTGTCATAGGGGTTTGGCCATGACATGTATTTAAAAAGCTCTCTCCCTGTTTTCCCCATGGCCCATCCATTCAGCCAGTCATCTGTAGTGTTAATGTGTTCATGATTTGTTTGGCTGTGTTTAATGAGATGTCGGTGTTAAAGTGTGTCTGTCTGGATCCTTCTTAGCTAATGCATCTGCATTATCATTTCCTGGTGTGTTAGTGTCCTGGGATACGTTGCATCACTAACATTATGTCGTGTGAGCTAATGAGTTTATCTATGTCTATGGTGAGCTGTGTGAGTTCTGGCTTGTTTATGTTACTTCCTGGCGCCTGCAGGGCTGATTTGGAATAAGTAAAAATGACAATATTTTTTGTATTCGATGATAGTGAGCATTATTTAATAATACTCAAAGGTCAGTTCCATGAAAAATGGAAACGAGAACACCCAAAGCATAACGAGAGTGACGGATACCACCAACTATCAAGGAGGGATCAAGTCATCATACTTCGCCTACGCACTGGCCACAATAGAATGAGAAATCACATGTTCACCAAATTCAAAATAGGTACAACCAGCCTATGCCACTGTATACTGGACAATATGACTACAAAACATGTTATACAGGATTGCCTCCAGTACACAGACCTGAGAAGATCATAATATGTTAATGTTGTTGGTGAAGATGTCTCATTATGTTGATGTTGTAGGTGAAGATGTCTCATTATGTTGATGTTGTTGGTGAAGATGTCTCTTTATGTTGATGTTGTAGGTGAAGATGTCTCATTATGTTGTTGGTGAAGATGTCTCTTTATGTTGATGTTGTAGGTGAAGATGCCTCATTATGTTGATGTTGTTGGTGAAGATGTCTCATTATGTTGATGTTGTAGGTGAAGATGTCTCATTATGTTGATGGTGTAGGTGAAGATGTCTCATTATGTTGATGTTGTTGGTGAAGATGCCTCATTATGTTGATGTTGTAGGTGAAGATGTCTCATTATGTTGATGTTGTAGGTGAAGATGTCTCATTATGTTGATAGTGTTGGTGAAGATGTCTCATTATGTTGATGTTGTAGGTGAAGATGTTTCATTATGTTGATGTTGTTGCTTGTTTCAATGAGAAACAGATTATTTTTAATGATGATAATGCTCCTATTATACGCTGTTTGACAGCTCAATGCAGGCGCTTGCTAACAGAAATGTCTTCTCTGAAAGTGTGCGATGACTTCTACTCTGTTCTAGCCTCTGATTCTTCTTTTGATTGTTTGGCTTAAATATGATCATCAAGAGAACAAATACATTATTTGTGCTGAAGCTTTACAGTCAGCCTTACACGTAATCGTTGGTATGTTTCACTAATTCTTCTTTTAAGAGGTCTTTAGTTTCAGTTTGTTAAATTGTATTTTCTCGTAGTGTTGTTAGTTTCTGTTGTTCGAATGTCCGGTGATCAAATCCCAAAATATTTGTTAGTTTCTGTTGTTGAAATGTCTGATGATCAAATCCCAAAATATTTGTTAGTTTCTGTTGTTGGAATGTCTGGTGATCAAATCCCAAAATATTTGTTAGTTTCTGTTGTTGGAATGTCCGGTGATCAAATCCCAAAATATTTGTTAGTTTCTGTTGTTGGAATGTCTGATGATCAAATCCCAAAATATTTGTTAGTTTCTGTTGTTGGAATGTCCGGTGATCAAATCCCAAAATATTTGTTAGTTTCTGTTGTTGGAATGTCTGATGATCAAATCCCAAAATATTTGTTAGTTTCTGTTGTTGGAATGTCCGGTGACCAAATCCCAAAATATTTGTTAGTTTCTGTTGTTGGAATGTCCGGTGATCAAATCCCAAAATATTTGTTAGTTTCTGTTGTTGGAATGTTTGATGACACTGTTGTTGCTGCTGCCAGGTCTGCAAGTAGAGAGTAGTTAGGGAGGGAAGAATGCATGAAACTTTGTGCTAAGGTAGCACTACGAAGCTTCTATAATGACGGCAGTACCTTGAAAAAGCTTGCGCAGAACCGTCCACTATGATAAAGAAAATTACTATAACATTACTATAACATTAACTACTTAATTGGCATTAAACTGTCGAAGTGTGAGAGACTAGGCCTAAAGTATGTGCGCTTTTCATATTGGGATTGTGGGTCCATACATCAACGACGACCCATTCTTGATAAGCTACTGTGCGGCGACGATATAATGGTTTTGCAAGAAACTCTTCTTGATGACAGGACAGTAAGTACTCCTGGTTTTCATTGTTTCTACAATAGTCGACACCTTGGGCAGGCCATCCTTGTGCGCAACAATATGGTGGCAGCTGAGGTTGATATGTCTGCGTGGGACAATGCAGAATTGCAGGTACATGCGGTTAGGGTGCAGACCCCAGTTCATTTCTTGATTGTAAATGTGTATGCCTGTAATGGGAAGGTGAACACACAACAATGGCAGAATCTCTTCGATTTCGATGAAGAGAACTTCATTTTCTGCGGAGACTTTAATGCTAGAGGAAACCAGTGGGGTAACGTCATAACCAACAAGCAGGGAGAAGACCTAGAGAATGCACTGGTATCGGCCGATTTAGTGTGCTTGAATGATGGAAGGGCAACAAGAATGGCCACTCGAACAGGGGACTCTGATAGTGTCATAGACCTTGCACTGGTGTCTTCCACCTTCGCACCGGTTTGCAGGTGGAGTGCACTGGGGTTCCACGGAAGTGATCACTATCCATGTGTCCTCCTAATTGAGAAAAGCAAAAATAGAAGCCAGAAAAGAAAGCTCCACACATTCCACTACGAGAAAACAGACCAGGACGTCATTAGTAAAATCAGACATAGGAAACAACGCCCTTCGTAGGAGGCAGGAGAGATGGACGCAGCCACCCTGGTGGAACGTAGAAGTCGAGGAAGCTTGGCGGAGCAAGAGACAAACGGTCAAGACATGACAGAAAGCCAGAAAGAATGGAATAACACAACCTGAGCTCTTGAAGCGTCTGAATGTAGAGGTCGACTAAAAAATGATGCACTTTAAACTATGTGCTAAGCAGGCTAAGGATGCCAAATGGGATGACTTCTGTAAAAAAAGTGTGCTCATAAAAATCGCTAGCCACATTCTGGCGCCTTCATTAGAGCATGAATGGCACAACACGACACAGAGGCATGCCAGACTTTCAGAGCATAGGCCGGATATGGCACAAATCTGATGAGAGCAAAGGGAAGGCACTGCTTGCCCGCTGCATTGAGCAGACGGACCAAAGAAATTAGGCTGTAAGAATGAGGATACAGGGATCGCTGTCAAAATTGTGTAAGGATGTAGGGCTGGAAGAAGATCTCACAATCACAACCGATACCATTTACAACACTTAAAAGGTCACACAACACTGCGCCTGGTCCAGATGGTGTTCGGTACGATGACATAAGCGATTTAGCTGACGACGACTTGACAAAACTAGCCAATGAGTTTAATGCCAGCATTCGGAGTGGCCAGATTAAGGAGTGGCTGCACAGCTACTTACTACTGCTACCGAAGCCAAACAAGGACCATTCTCAGTTCAGTGCATACAGTATCATTACAATGCAGAACACTGCGGGCAAGCTGCTGGAGAAAATAATTGCCCGTGTCCTCACCTGTCACCTTGAACAGAAACGTGCATTCCCACCCATTCTCGGAGGTTATAGATATAACAAAGAGACATGCTCAATGCGGCAGTCTTTGCCTATGACGTATTCGAAGGCTTCCACAGACAAGAGGAGACATGTGCTGCTGCTATAGATCTGGAGGATGCATACAACAGGGTACCATTTGAATATCTCATGTATATGCTCCTCAAACTGGCGGTGAACCCCTTCCTCATTAGATGGATCGCCGCGGCACTGTTTCAGAGGAAGGTGATACTCAGATGTGGAAGTTGGTCTTCCGAGCCAACATCCATTTGTCCAGGGCATGCCACAAGGTTCACCATTGTCACCAGTTCTATTTAACGTGTACACAATAACGATCACAGAACAACAACTGGATGGGAGGGGAAGAACTATGACTTTTGCTGATGATATTCTGGTATATCGACAGGGAAGAGACAGACGGGGAATCGCCTCCACAATGCAAGACGAACTCGATCGCATTTCTTCCTGGTGTGGGGTTTCAGGTGCCTTGGTTAATCCTAATAAAGCATCAGTTTCATGGATCTCCCTTAACAATCATATCGTTAATACGATCACACCGGTAGTACGAATGGGAGCTGATGAGGTGACCAGGGACAAGTTGATGACATGCCTCGGAGTTAAGTTTGATCGCAGCCTGTATTTTCGTGACCACGTCGAACATGTGATAACAAAATCCCGCAAAGGATTAGCCGCCTTGAAGGTCATGGCAGCTGCCAACATCGAGCAGAGGCTACTTATTCTTCTGTTCCAGGGATTAGTCCTCGCACCAATCGAGTATGACCTGGCAATTCTTACTGTCAGTACGACTCAAATTGATAGGCTGGAGAAAATGAAGCCATGCGCATTATCCTGGGATGTACGAGGGTCACTCCCTGTGTAGCAATGAGGTATCTTCTTGACTTTCCAACCATGGATGACAGAATCAAGATCTGGAGAGCACGAGCATACCTGAAGATTAGTACAGATAAAGAGCATCCATTGCACCACGTGCTCAACACAGAGAAAGGTGCCAGGCAAAAAAGAGGCAAATCATGGGTGGGCCGAGCAGAAGATGTCATCAAACAGGTCTGTGGGCTTACCAATATCAGCGTTGGTGAGGAGTGGATACCGGTGCCTACGTCGTTCAAGGGAACTTTCTCATGTATTGTCACACTCGACAGGAAAAGTAGGGAACAGAACCCGGTCGTGGTTAATGCTGAGGTCAACGGTCTCATCTGCGATAACACCGATGAGAAAGATGCAGTCATCTATACAGACGGATCTGTACGACGACACCAAAGAAGTGCATGGGCATTTACAGCACGCTCGGCAGGCAGAATAGTCAAGGAAGACAGTGGTGCATATGTCATGACCACGAGTAGCATGACAATGGAGGCGATGGCAGTGACCAAGGCATTCAAATTGGTAGAGTCACAAGACTACACCCACGCATGTATACTGAGTGATTCGATGAGCATGATAAAATAAGTGGAGGCGGACTCTGTACGCATGCACTGGGTAGAGTCGTTGCAGAAATCCAAAATACGTAAGGTCACTTTGTCTATGTCCCTGGACATGCGGGAGTACGGGGAAATGAAAGAGAGGACAGGTTGGCTAGCTGCGCTGTCGTTGAGGACGGGCAACCGATGGATCGGGCGGACATCATCAATGCCCTTCGAGATGTGGGAAGAGCACAGGACTTCGACAAACACAGATCAACGTCACTTCTTCGGATGATGGAAATGGGAGTTAAGATGGGCACAGCCAGAAATGAGAAACTTGGTGGCCGTGTAAGAAGACTTATCAACCAACATAGAACTGGAGTCGTCAGTCGCTGGACACTGAGGGAATTGCTGAGGAGGGGATCTGAGCACCTATGGACATGTTCGGAGTGCAATGATGATGACCCTCAAATAACTCAATAACTCAATACTATATAACATTATTTGTTTGGGAGAGAAAACTTTACTCGACGATGCTATTGAGAAAGACAGAACAATCAACTTCTATTTGATCACATTCGATTGTGCATGTCACATTGATACACTATATTCTGTGCCACAGTAGAACTTTACATTCACTTCCGCACATACAGGACATACAACTGTTGTAATTGCATGGAACTGACTACTTTTACCAATAATTGATTTTCTTTTGAGAGTAGTGGTTTCACAGCTACTCATTTCGTCTCTAACTTTCTATCTTATTCCTGCATCATTTATTTTAAATGTAAAACATTAATGGAAAGATAATCAATAACCTAATATATGCTGATGATACTGTATTACTAGCAGAAAATCCTAAGGATCTACAACAATTACTTAATGAAATAAACATGACAAGCAAATAATAGAGATTAGATATGAATATAAAAATGACTACAACTATGATCATAAACAAAGATAATAGTAAAAAACTACAATTGGATATCAAAATTGAAGGAATCGACCAGAAGAAAGTTCAAAGCTACCTTTTAAGACCTTGCACATACTATAACCAGTGATAGAAAATGTAAAACTGAAATAAACAAAAGAATATGAATGGCAAAAAGCAATTTTAATGTCATGAAAAATATACTACATGAAATCAAATAACATTAGGGCCAAAACTAAGAATAGCAAAATGTTATATCTTCTCAACATTCATGTATAGGGCAGAAACATGGACATCAGACAAGAAAACAGTACAGAGAATTGAAGCCTTTGAAATGTGGATATATAGAAGAATAGGTAGAATTGGATGGAAAGAAAATAAAACAAACGATGAAGTTTTAAAACAACTGAAAATGAAAAGAAAACTAGTACACACACTTCAAACAAGACGAGATTTTTGGGCCATGTTGAAAGACACGACATCCTACTCGAAGTAATCTTGGAAGGGAAAATACAAGGTAAAAGATGCAGAGGAAGACCAAGGCTAATATGGGCGAGTAATATCAAAAGAGGGAGCCGCAATAGCTCAGTGGCTAGTGAGCTGGACTACAAAGGAAAAGGGGTAGGGTTCGATCCCAATCGACGGATTCCAGGTTCACCCAACCTTAATTGGGTACCGGAATTTTTTCTTGGAAAGTAAAACGGCACGGGCGTAATACCGACCACATTACCCCAAAAATCATGTGCTGAAGGTCTGTAAAATGTATAGTCACTAACACCATATTCCCTAATATGCCACTTCGCGTGACGGAGGCTCTTTACTTTTTTTTTACTAATATAAAAAAATGGACAAGCCAGCCTATGACAACCTGCACCATCAGAGCAAGAGACAGAGCGGGATGGCCTCCATGGAGGCCAACCTTCGATGTGGAGATGGACAAGCCAGCCTATGACAACCTGCCCCATCAGAGCAAGAGACAGAGCGGAATGGCCTCCATGGAGGCCAACCTTCGATGCGGAAACGGTACTCGATGATGATGATGATGATGAAAACATCTTACTTCGCTAACTGAAATGGTGTCCTTTATACTTGTCAACTGTTGTCCGCACTGAAATACGTGGTCTCTGTTACAAGGTTCGTGTTTGCTACTCTTTCTTTCTGAATCCAAATTAGCAGCATGCTTTTTTTTAAATAGTGCTAATTTTTAATGAAAAAAAAAGTAATAAAGGCACATTAAAAGACCTAACCATTGAAAAGAGCTGGCTTATAAATAAGATCTTACAGAGGAAATTACGATAATACGACCACGTTAATAGACAGTGGGCTGGACAAAACAATAACGGAAGGCGCGGTTTTAGGAAGACCAGACAGGGACAGATCAAGCAGAAGGTGGTTTCATGACATCAAAAACTTGAACTTGACAACAGGGACAGATCAAGCAGAAGGTGGTTCCATGACATTAAAAACTTGAACTTGACTACGGGGGCAGATCAAGCAGAAGGTGGTTTCAAGATATCAAAAACTTGAACTTGACTACAGGGGCAGAGCAAGCAGAAGGTGGTTCCATGACATCAAAAACTTGAACTTGACTACGGGGGCAGATCAAGCAGAAGGTGGTTTCAAGATATCAAAAACTTGAACTTGACAACAGGGACAGATCAAGAAGAAGGTGGTTTCAAGACATGTGGGAAGCTTGACTAGAGGCAGAAATTCTTTCAGATCTGTGGTGAATGAAACTTTGTACAAAGGATACCTGATGATGGTGATAATTATGAAAACATTTTCTTAATATCACGTGAATACATTACCAAATAAAATGAAGGAAAATGCTTGTATCAATTAAAACACGCTAGACGCTGTAGATATTGCAGTTAGTCAACAAAGATAAATGTCTAATGGTCATTTTAAACCACTACAACTAGTCAACGCGAATAACGTACAAGCACAGACGTACAGCGACCTATGTGTGGAAACTCTTGTCGAGTTTCCAGAATGAATTTATTTTTTATGCTTCTCTCTGTTTAATGGTTCAACTTCTTATTTCTCTTTTTCTTTACAATGTTCCTTCTATGGAATCACGTATTTCTACGTTGTATAAATCAAGAATTTAGGTAAATTCAATTATTGTTCCATTTTGATTATTTCGTGTGATTTTTTCTATTCTGATTTTGTTGTCAGCATCGAAGTTAAATGTTGAAGTGGTTTAATAGTACACAGATGCTAAATGTTGAAGTGGTTTAATAGTACACAGATGCTAAATGTTGAAGTGGTTTAATAGTACACAGATGCTAACTGTTGAAGTGGTTTAATAGTATACAGATGCCAACTGTTGAAGTGGTTTAATAGTACACAGATGCTAAATGTTGAAGTGGTTTAATAGTACACAGATGCCAACTGTTGAAGTGGTTTAATAGTACACAGATGCTAACTGTTGAAGTGGTTTAATAGTACACAGATGCTAAGTGTGAAAGTGATTTAATAGTACACAGATGCTAAATGTTAAAGTGGTTTAATAGTACACAGATGCTAAATGTTGAAGTGGTTTAATAGTACACAGATGCTAAATGTTAAAGTGGTTTAATAGTACACAGATGCTAAATGTTGAAGTGGTTTAATAGTACACAGATGCTAAATGTTGAAGGAGTTTAATAGTACACAGATGCTAAATGTTAAAGTGGTTTAATACTACACAGATGCTAAATGTTGACGGAGTTTAATAGTACACAGATGCTAAATGTTGAAGGAGTTTAATAGTACACAGATGCTAAATGTTAAAGTGGTTTAATAGTACACAGATGCTAAATGTTGAAGGGGTTTAATAGTACACAGATGCTAAATGTTAAAGTGGTTTAATATTACACAGATGCTAAATGTTAAAGTGGTTTAATAGTACACAGATGCTAAATGTTGAAGTGGTTTAATAGTACACAGATGCTAAATGTTGAAGGAGTTTAATAGTACACAGATGTTAAATGTTGAAGGAGTTTAATAGTACACAGATGCTAAATGTTGAAGTGATTTAATAGTACACAGATGCTAAATATTGAAGTGATTTAATAGTACACAGATGCTAAATGTTGAAGGAGTTTAATAGTACACAGATGCTAAATGTTGAAGGAGTTTAATAGTACACAGATGCTAAATGTTGAAGTGGTTTAATAGTACACAGATGCTAAGTGTGAAAGTGGTTTAATAGTAAACAGATGCTAAATTTTGAAGTGGTTTAATAGTACACAGATGCTAACTGTTGAAGTGGTTTAATAGTACACAGATGCTAAGTGTGAAAGTGATTTAATAGTACACAGATGCTAAATGTTAAAGTGGTTTAATAGTACACAGATGCTAAATGTTGAAGTGGTTTAATAGTACACAGATGCTAAATGTTGAAGGAGTTTAATAGTACACAGATACTAAATGTTGAAGTGGTTTAATAGTACACAGATGCTAACTGTTGAAGTGGTTTAATAGTACACAGATGCTAACTGTTGAAGTGGTTTAATAGTACACAGATGCTAAATGTTGAAGTGGTTTAATTGTACACCGATGCTAACTGTTGAAGTGGTTTAATAGTACACAGATGCTAACTGTTGAAGTGGTTTAATAGTACACAGATGCTAAATGTTGAAGGAGTTTAATAGTACACAGATGCTAAATGTTGAAGTGGTTTAATAGTACACAGATGCTAACTGTTGAAGTGGTTTAATAGTACACAGATGCTTACTGTTGAAGTGGTTTAATAGTACACAGATGCTAAGTGTGAAAGTGGTTTAATAGTACACAGATGCTAAATGTTGAAGTGGTTTAATAGTACACAGATGCTAACTGTTGAAGTGGTTTAATAGTACACAGATGCTAAATGTTGAAGTGGTTTAATAGTACACAGATGCTAACTGTTGAAGTGGTTTAATAGTACACAATGCTAACTGTTGAAGTGGTTTAATAGTACACAGATGCTAACTGTTGAAGTGGTTTACTAGTACACAGATGCTAAATGCTGAAGTTGTTTACTAGAAAACAGATGCTAAATGTTGAAGTGATTTACTAGTACACAGATGCTAAATGTTGAAGTTGTTTATTAGTACACAGATGCTAAATGTTGAAGTGATTTACTAGTACAAAGATACTAAATGTGGAAGAGATTTACTAGTACTGATACACTAAAGGGCCATGTCTTCCCCAAAATACTTGGGCACAATAATAACATCAGATGGGAGATGCAACACAGAAATAAATAGCAGAATAGCTCAGGCCAAAATGTCATTTCAGAAAATGAAAAATATCTTATGTAATAAATCTATGTCAATAAAAATGAGAAAGAGAGTTCATCGGTGCTATATAGAACCAATTCTGACTTATGAAAGCGAATCATGGACAGTAGACAAACAGATGAAAAGACGATTAGAGGCCACAGGATGGGATTTCTCAGAAGAATGTTGAAAGTTCCCTGGACAGCTAAAAAGACCATTGAGGAAATTCTCAAAGAGGCCAACACAAAAAGGGAGCTCTTAAAAAACATCAGAAAGAAGCAATCAACATTTTTCGGGCGCATCATGAGAAAAGGAAAGTTGGAATACTTGGTTTACAACTGGCAAAATAAAAGGAAAGAGAGATCGCGGACGACAAAGAGAGAAAATACTGGATAGCTTGGTGTCATGGCATGAAAAACAGTCAACAACAGAACTGATACGATGCGCTGTAGATAGAAGATTGTAGAGGGACATGATCACCTACGCCAACCGGTATGGCACATGATGATGATGATACACTAAATGTTGAAAGGATTTACTAGTACTTTTGTGCTAAATGGGGAAGAGATATAGTAGTACTGATACACTAAATGTTGAAGAGATTTACTAGTACTGATACACTAAATGTTGAAGAGATTTACTAGTACTGATACGCTAAATGTTAAAAGACACAATAGCCTAATAAAGGTAATCCTGGAGGAGAAAATGCAAGGTAAAAGAGGCAGAGGCAGACCAAGACTAACATGGACGAATAACATCAAAAGATGGACAAATCAGCCTATGACAACCTGCACCATCAAAGCAAAAGACAGAGCAAAATGGCGCTCCATGATAGCCAACCTTCGTTCCTGAGACTGCAACCTATGATGATGATGATACGCTTTATGTTGAAGAGATTTGCTATATAGTACTGATACGCTAAATGTTAAAGAGATTTAGTAGTACTGATACGCTAAATGTTAAAGAGATTTAATAGTACTGATACGCTAAATGTTAAAGAGATTTAATAGTACTGATACGCTAAATGTTAAAGAGATTTAGTAGTACTGATACGCTAAATGTTAAAGAGATTTAATAGTACTGATACGCTAAATGTTAAAGAGATTTAGTAGTACTGATACGCTAAATATTAAAGAGATTTAGTAGTACTGATACGCTAAATGTTCAAGAGATTTAGTAGTACTGATACGCTAAATGTTGAAGAGATATAGTAGTACTGATACGCTAAATGTTAAAGAGATTTAATAGTACTGATACGCTAAATGTTAAAGAGATTTAGTAGTACTGATACGCTAAATATTAAAGAGATTTAGTAGTACTGATACGCTAAATGTTAAAGAGATTTAGTAGTACTGATACGCTAAATGTTGAAGAGATTTAGTAGTACTGATACGCTAAATGTTAAAGAGATTTAGTAGTACTGATACGCTAAATGTTAAAGAGATTTAGTAGTACTGATACGCTAAATGTTGAAGAGATTTAATAGTACTGATACGCTAAATGTTGAAGAGATTTAATAGTACTGATACGCTAAATGTTGAAGAGATGTAATAGTACTGATACGCTAAATGTTGAAGAGATTTACTAGTACTGAAACGCTAAAAGTTGAAGAGATTTAGTAGTACTGATACGCTAAATGTTAAAGAGATTTAGTAGTACTGATACGCTAAATGTTAAAGAGATTTAGTAGTACTGATACGCTAAATGTTGAAGAGATTTGCTAGTACTGATACGCTAAATGTTAAAGAGATTTGCTAGCACTGATACGCTAAATGTTAAAGAGATTTGCTAGTACTGATACGCTAAATGTTAAAGAGATTTGCTAGTACTGATACGCTAAATGTTAAAGAGATTTAATAGTACTGATACGCTAAATGTTGAAGAGATTTAGTAGTACTGATACGCTAAATGTTGAAGAGATTTAATAGTACTGATACGCTAAATGTTGAAGAGATTTAATAGTACTGATACGCTAAATGTTGAAGAGATGTAATAGTACTGATACGCTAAATGTTGAAAAGATTTAGTAGTACTGATACGCTAGCTGTTAAAAAGATTTACCAGTATTGATACGTTAAATGTTACAAAGATTTACCAGTACTGATACGTTAAATGTTAAAAAGATTTACTAGTACTGATACGTTAAACGTTAAAAAGATTTACTAGTACTGATACGTTAAATGTTAAAAAGATTTACTAGTACTGATACGTTAAATGTTAAAAATATTTACTAGTACTGATACGTTAAACGTTAAAAAGATTTACTAGTACTGATGTGCTGAAAAAAGAGAAATGTTTGCGAAAGTTCTGGTGAGTTCTGAAAACAAAGCAGGTATCGTAGTCACTACGCGACTGTTGTCTTCTACATTTTAGTACGACACAGTTGCTTGTATGTAGAAAAAGTGGCATTTTAGTTAACACACTAGAAACTGTATATCAGTTATGGGTGTAAATTCACTGACTCTAGAACATTTTGTTGAAACGAAATATTTCATGTGAGAGTGATTCCATTGATCATACTGCACGTTGATATGTGTATCTTCATTAGTGATATTGAAAGGATCATCATCATGTACCATGCCTGCTGGCGATCATGTCTCTCCACTACTTTCGATCTCGACAGTTATTTATCATTTCTCTTGTTGAGCTTCTGCAAAGTCATTCTCTTAAGCTGTCTGGTATCTTTTCTCTTTGCTTCCCTCTGTCTCTTCGTCTCTCAATTTTACCCAGTTATCACAAAGAATTCCAACTGTTCCATTCTCATTACATGGTCAAAAAATGCTGATTGTTTTTTCCTAATTTTGGAAATTTGATTTATTTTTGCATTGGCCTTTTTCACAATGTTTTCATTACTCTTCTTAGCTGCCCATAATATTCTCAACATTCTTCTGTAAAATTACATTCCTGCAGCCTCCAGTGATTTTCTTGTCTGTTGTCCATTATTCACATCCATATGTTGAGACTGGATCTACATAACATTTAAGAGCTCTTTTTTTCTTTTTTTTTCTATTGTCAAAAATGGATTGCACATTATCTTCGTCATTTTTCGGAAAGCTGCTTTTTGCCCGAGCCATTCTACATCTCATCTTTGTTGTACATCTACCATCTGAGGTAAAAATGTTCCCACATATTTATATTCATTTACCTGTTTTAATATTGTTCCACTTGTCTATATTGTGCATTGCGGTGATGACTTTTTCTTTGATCCTACCATTACTTATTGTTAGGGTATTTTAGTAAACTAATGAGAACATACGAATGAAAGATTGTCAAAGTTTTCTGGTACTAAACGTGTACAAATATTCACGACAAATATTATTAAATGTAATATATAACTTCTATTAACCAAAACCAATTGTAATTTTTTTTTCAGAGAAAGTAAATTTATGTTAATTTTATTTTAAAAAAAACAAAACAACTAAAGTATCATTGATAAACATCAGTGCACATTGATCATCTCTGTTGAAGACGAACAGCGAACGGGTCCAATGTAATCACATCAATGTCTCAATACCAAAATAACGATTTATACTCCTCTCTTTGCATGTCAGAACGCATGTGTGGGGGAGGCAACCTCCTATAGCCAATAGACTTTCTGACCTCATCTAACACACTTCCACTCCAGTAACACAATTATTGATTCTCCTTGCCTTTCTTTCAACAAAGTTGCCACAGAGTCTTTATTGGACTCAAGACAAATAACAACATAACAGAAGAACAAGAAAAAGTCATGAGCTTGTAACATGAGCAATAAATGACACTGTTGAGCAGATTTACGAGCAGTTTCAGTCACTGACACTAACTCCAGAAAAAAAGCCTTGACAACTGGTAATATTTCATTGTATTTTTACTTCTCATTTGTTATTGCCCTTTAGTTGTCTTACAGCGTCATCATCATCGAGTACCGGGCCTGTTGACGTTGGTGATCATGTCTCTCCACAACTTTCGATCTCCACAGTTATTTATCATTTCTGTTGTTGACCTTCTGCCAAGCCATTCTATTAAGATGTCTGATATCTTTTCTCTTTGCTTCCCTCTATCTCTTCGTCCCTCAATTTTTCCAGTTGATACAATATATTCCAGCTGTTCTCTTCTCATTACATGGCTCAAAAATTATGATTGTTTTTTCCTAATATTGGAAATTAGCTCTTTTTTCTGCTTTGACCTCTTTCAGAACGTTTTCATTACTCTTCTTAGCTGTCCATGGTATTCTCAACATTCTTCTGTAAAACCACATTTCCACAGCCTCCAGTGATTTTCTTATCTATTGTCTTATTGTCCATGATTCGCTTCCATATGTCAAGACTGGCTCTACATAACATTTAAGAACTCCTTTTCTTGTTTCTATTGTCAATAATGGATTGCATAGTATCTTCCTCATTTTTGGAAAGCTGCTTTTGCCTGAGCCATTTTCTGCATCTCACCTATGTTGTACATCTTTCGTCTGAGGTTAACAAAGTTCCCAAATATTTAAATTCATTTACCTGTTTTAATATTGTTCCACTTGTCTTTATTTTGCACTGAAGTGATGTCTTTTTCTTTGTTGTTACCACTACTTTGGTCTTTCTGCTTTTTAGACTGAGTCCTTTATTTTTGCTTTCTTTCAGTATAATGTCTAACATTTCTTGTAACCCATTTTCACTCTTAACGATTAAGACAGTATCATCAGCGTACCTTAGATTATTTACATTATGACCTCCAATTGTTATTCCAGGCATGTCCCTTATGGACCTTAAAATAATCTCACTATAAATATTAAACAAATCTGGTGACAGCACACAACCTTGCCTAACACCCTGTTTTATTTGTTGAAACATTCCCAATTGGTTTCCACTTCTTATGGCCGCTGTTTGTTGCCAGTACATGTTCTTCATTATTCTTAGATCTTTGCTGTCTAAGTATATGCTTTCTAAAATTTTGATTATTTCTTGGTGCTTTACTTTGTCAAATGCCTTGGTATAATTTATGAAACATAGGTATAGATCTGTTTTCACCTCTATGGCTCTTTCTACTAAAGATCTTCTGTTGTATATGGCATTGCTTGTTCCTTTATCTCTAACAAAACCACACTGTTCATCGCTAATATCTGGACTGATTTTGTTTCGCACTCTTCGCATGATGATTCTTAGTAATATCTTAGTCATGTGGCTCATAAGGCTTATTGTGCGATGATTATCTTACAACGTAGTTAAAGTTAAAATATTCTTGGAAAATATCTTTCTCTACTTTGTCCACGCACAGTAAAGTCGCCCACCACACAGGATACGCTCAACCATATTTATGAGAATCTGTCCTTTTCTTGTATTCTTTAGTTATATATAATTGTTAATGTCTATTGGTGTTTACCGTTTACTAGTAATCTATCTATCTATCTATCTATCTATCTATCTATCTATCTATCTATCTATCTATCTATCTATCTATCTATCTATCTATCTATCTATCTATCTATCTATCTATCTATCTATCTATCTATCTATCCATCCATCCATCCATCCATCCATCCATCCATCCATCCATCCATCCATGCATCCATCCATCCATCCATCCATCCATCCATCCATCCATCTGTCTGTCTGTCTGTCTGTCCGCCCGTTCGTCCGTCCTGTCTGTCTGTCTGTCTGTCTGTCTGTCTGTCGTCCTTTTTGAGCTGAAGACAGCAGATAGAACAGAAAGTCTAGACTCTTGTGTCTTACGATATTTGTTATCATCAGACTTTTCCACAGGACTCGTACTGTGTCTCGCTACACGGTTCTGTTCTGGGCGAGTTGTTCGCTACACGGTTCTGTTCTGGGCGAGTTGTTCGCTACACGGTTCTGTTCTGGGCGAGTTGTTCGCTACACGGTTCTGTTCTGGGCGAGTTGTTCTCTACACGGTTCTGTTCTGGGCGAGTTGTTCGCTACACGGTTCTGTTCTGGGCGAGTTTTTCGCTACACGGTTCTGTTCTGGGCGAGTTGTTCGCTACACGGTTCTGTTCTGGGCGAGTTGTTCGCTACACGGTTCTTTTCTGGGCGAGTTGTTCTCTACACGGTTCTGTTCTGGGCGAGTTGTGCGCTACACGGTTCTGTTCTGGGCGAGTTCTTCAATCTCGACAAGGCAGCTGATGCCTGATGTTGTTGTTTTTCGCCATTTTTATGTTTCTCTAGGTCGGCCACTTTTTCATTTACACCGAGATTCCCATTTGATGGCCTGCTTTTCTCTTGTCGTCTCTTCTCATCACATGACCAACATTTGATCATCTTCTTCTCTTGATTATAGATAAAATAATATTTTTAGTTGCTCTGTCACTTCTCTTATTTCTGCACTAGTCTTGAATCCATTCCGTTCTTATTCTTCTTCCTTTCAGCTCCCTGTGGAGCACAGGTCTTCAACAAACACTTTCAGCTCCCTGTGGAGCAAAGGTCTTCAACTAACACTTTCAGCTCCCTGTGGAGCAAAGGTCTTCAACAAACACTTTCAGCTCCCTGTGGAGCACAGGTCTTCAACAAACACTTTCAGCTCCATGTGGAGCACAGGTCTTCAACAAACACTTTCCAGGCCGTACTATTTCTTGCTATTTTTTTAAGATCCTTCCATGTCTTCCCCATCATCTTCATCTCTGCTTTATCTGTCTTCCCCATCATCTTCATCTCTGCTTTATCTGTCTTCCCCATCATCTTCATCTCTGCTTTATCTGTCTTCCCCATCTTCATCTCTGCTTTATCTGTCTTCCCCATCTTCATCTCTGCTTTATCTGTCTTCCCCATCATCTTCATCTCTGCTTTATCTGTCTTCCCCATCATCTTCATCTCTGCTTTATCTGTCTTCTCCAAGAATTCCTTGGTCTTAGACAAAAAAGGTGAGTCGGCAACCCGGACTCCTTACGGCTTTCTCCGGATTGCGTCATACATTTCTTAGAAAGCCTTTATCTTTCCTGGATACATCTGACTTCATGAGAGAGTCTGGAATTCTACTCTGATTGAGTCTTGATCGCAGAGAGAAAGAGAAAGAGAGAGAGAGAGAGAGAGAGAGAGAGAGATCTTTCCTGGATAGCGAATTTACTGTTTTTTCTTTTCTTTGACTTGTCCATGCTTGTGAAGTTTTTTTTCGGCTTATATGTTTTTTTACAATGCTGGATAGCCAGTGCCATACCCAACCCTCCTTAGTCACCTCTTGCGTAGATGCATGGTAGGGAACAGCGCCACTATTCTTTAATCCCCTTTCGGGCCTCTGCAGATCACGGGCGGATCCATTCCCTTGTCTACGAAGTATTATCCTAAAACATGTTATTTCAAGCGATGCAAATCATGAGTGTAGAATTGGTGTAAAAAATTGGGGGGGGGGAGGGGGGTAGTCGTCGTTGTACTTCTGGTACCCATTAATCGGTGGGTGAACACGCTTGTCTTTTATTGGAACCAAACCCTAACCTCTTGCCCCTAACAGATCAGTTCCCTACCAACACTGCTCTATCGCTCGCCTTGTGTAAGCTCTGCCCTAATCTAACTCACCACAAACTGTCATGTTTCCTCATACAATTACAGTGGCCAATGTTCCGGCACGTAAGAAAGTGTCACACACTGGTGACAGCAGATAGAAACAGGCGCGCAGAGAATGACAATGTATAATTGACTTAGCCGGTAAGGGGGTCATGTAACATTAACCAAGCAATACTCATTCCTCTTGGTGGTCTCTAACAATATTTGTGAACGCTGGGCGTTGAGTTCATTACTGGTCGTGCTATAAATAGACCTTACTAACCGACATCGGTGTCAACAATATACATATGTGTATATGTCAAGGTTTCTGTTTTTGAGATTGTGGTTCTGCCCTATGTGCCGTATTCGGCTCGAAAGGACAATAGATAGATTGATATGTCTTCACAGGTCTCAATCTGAAAAGTAAGAAAACAGAAGTAATGGTCATATCGAAGTAACAATCATCACCAGCATGCAGCATAAAAATAAACGAGACAAATCTGAAACAAGTGCAACGCGTCAAATACTTGGGCACAATAATAACATCGGATGGAAGATGCACCACGGAAATAAAAAGCAGAATAGCTCATGCCAAAATAGCATTTCAGAAAATGAAAAATAACTTAATGCAACAAATCTATGTGAATAGAAATTAGAAAGAGAGTTCATCGATGCTATATAGAACCAATTCTGACCTATGGAAGCGAATCACGGACAGTAGACAAGCAAATGAAAAGACAATTAGAGGCCACAGAGATGGGATTTCTCAGAATAATGTTGAAAGTTTCATGGACAGCTAAAAAGACCAATGAGGATGTTCTAAAAGGGGCCAACACAAAAAGGCATCTCCTAAAAAAACATCAGAAAGAAACAATCAACATTTTTCGGGCACATCATGAGAAGAGGAAAGTTGGAATACTTAGTTACAACTGCAAAAATAAAAGGAAAGAGAGAACGAGGACGATAAAGAGAGAAACTACTGGATAGCTTGGTGTCATGGCATGGAAAACAGTCAACAACAGAACTGATACGATGCAAATGTAGATAGAATATTGTGGAAGGACATGATCGCCTGCGCCAACCGGTATGGCTCATGATGATAATGATGATGATGATATGTCTTCACATACAGTTGAGAGCAGGCTGTTGTCGATCTTCGCTTGTACTTGTCGTGTACTGTTTGTAGTGAACGTTCTCTCCTGTCTGGTTCTGTTAGTATTTGATTGACATGTACGGTAACAGTATGACCATGGAATATTTACACCGTGGAGCCTCGCCTCTATTCTCTTTCATCATTTATTTGCTCATCGGTATTTTCGAATGTTGTGTGATTTCCTTTGCTCATTGTCTGCACGCGCTACGATTCAGAATCATCTGATGTATCTACCTCAATCACGTGTGCCAACACTCGACCATTATCAGACACCCCTCTGTCTATGCAATCGTCCTGGACATGTTTGTGGTCCTGTAACACTACCGAAGGTCTGTGACCAAGATGTTTATTATTCGTACTGACATACCTTTAGTCAAGATGCTACATAAAGTAAAGTACCCCCGTCACGCCAAGTGGCGAATAGGGAATATCGTGTTAGTGACCATAAATTTTACAGACCTTCAGCACATAATTTTCGGGGTATTGTGGTCGGTATTACGCCCGTGCCGCTTTACTTTCCCAGAAAAAAATCCGGTACACATTAAAGGCTGGGTGAACCCGGAGCCGTCGATTGGGATCGAACCCTACCTCTTGTCCTTTGTAGTCCAGTTCACTAACCACTGAGCTATCGCGGCTCCCCAACCTGTTACATAATATTTTGTATTAATTTGTCCAAATTATCTTTCACCCTGTTAGTGGTGAAACCAAATTATTTTTCTACCCTGTCTTGGGACAAACCAAATTATTTTCTACGCTGTTAGATGACAAACCAAATTATTTTCTACGCTGTTAGAGGACAAACCAAATTATTTTCTACGCTGTTAGAGGACAAACCAAATGATTCTTTTAGACTAAGTAAATAATTTGTTTAAATTGTAACATTTGTTCAAAGAAATATTTGAAACAACAGTTTTATCTTAATTTGTCCTTTTCAAACATGTTCCGAGGCATTGTGAAGACGGTCACTTAATTTAAACATACAGCTAACTATAGTCAGCCCACTGTTAGCCTGATAACTGTTGCTAGCCCGTACCGCTGCAGGATTTATGCAATATTGTGGATGCGCCTGACTCTCGTTCTCGAGTCCTAACTACGGATCGTCGCAGGCGGACAGCAGCTGCTGGTTGAACTCCATCTCTACACGAAGACCAGCCGTTCTGTGGTGTGTATTTGATGCAGGGTGTCAATTATTCATTCACAATTTTTCATGTTCCTATCTATCTATTAATATATTTTACTACTTCATCTTTTTTCTTTCTCTCTCTCTCTCTCTCTCTCTCTCTCTTTCCCTCTTCCACTTTCTCTCACTCACTTGACCGTTGAAGTCTGCAGACCTTGCAAAGAGGATCTTTCATTCGAACACTACTAGTTGTGTAGCTTTAAGGTCCTCTCTACTTTCATTTCTCTAATAATTATTGCATGAATGTCGTAACCCAGATTCATTATATTCTAACGGGAGTGAAGGGAAGATACAACACTCCAGATGCGAAACTTTGACACTCATCATATGATTGTAATGCATTGTAACAGCCAGAACATACATACTCAGGAATAAAAGGAAAATGCAGACAAAAATCAAGGCCTTATAAAGCTGTCAAACCTTGCAAATGGAGGAACAAAAGAGAAATTGCAACAGGCAGAAGAAATAGCATTGAAACAATTACCACCAGAAGTGAGCTGCTATGTACCCGGAAACGGCAATTTTTGACGTTCTATTTTTAACTTTTAACTGCCAAGGTCATCTCCAAGGTTCATCATTAACGTGTCATGTTTTCCACCATTTTCCGAGAGGACGAGACAACGGATCTCATTGCCCTGAGATGACGAAACAATGGATCTCATTGCCCTGAGATGACGAGACAACGGATCTCGTTGCCCTGAGATGACGAGACAATGGATCTCATTGCCCTGAGATGACGAGACAATGGATCTCATTGCCCTGAGATGACGAGACAATGGATCTCATTGCCCTGAGATGACGAGACAATGGATCTCATTGCCCTGAGATGACGAGACAACGGATCTCATTGCCCTGAGATGACGAGACAACGGATCTCATTGCCCTGAGATGACGAGACAACAGTTCTCATTGCCCTGAGATGACGAGACAATGGATCTCATTGCCCTGATATGACGAGACAATGGATCTCATTGCCCTGAGATGACGAGACAATGGATCTCATTGCCCTGAGATGACGAGACAACGGATCTCATTGCCCTGAGATGACGAGACAACGGATCTCATTGCCCTGAGATGACGAGACAACGGATCTCACTGCCCTGAGATGACGAGACAACGGATCTCATTGCCCTGAGATGACGAGACAATGGATCTCATTGCCCTGAGATGACGAGACAATGGATCTCATTGCCCTGAGATGACGAGACAACGGATCTCATTGCCCTGAGACGACGAGACAATGGATCTCATTGCCCTGAGATGACGAGACAACAGATCTCATTGCCCTGAGATGACGAGACAGCGGATCTCATTGCCCTGAGATGACGAGACAACGGATCTCATTGCCCTGAGATGACGAGACAACGGATCGCATTGCCCTAAGATGACGAGACAACGGATCTCGTTGCCCTGAGATGACGAGACAACGGATCTCATTGCCCTGAGATGACGAGACAACGGTTCTCATTGCCCTGAGATGACGAGACAACGGATCTCATTGCCCTGAGATGACGAGACAATGGATCTCATTGCCCTGAGATGACGAGACAATGGATCTCATTGCCCTGAGATGACGAGACAACGGATCGCATTGCCCTGAGATGACGAGACAATGGATCTCATTGCCCTGAGATGACGAGACAACGAATCTCATTGCCCTGAGAGGTCGAGACATCGAATCTCATTGCCCTGAGTGGTCGAGACATCGGATCTCATTGCCCTGAGATGACGAGACAACGGATCTCATTGCCCTGAGATGACGAGACAACGGATCTCATTGCCCTGAGATGACGAGACAACGGATCGCATTGCCCTGAGATGATGAGACGACGGATCTCATTGCCCTGAGATGACGAGAAAACGGATCTCATTGCCCTGAGATGACGAGACAACGGATCTCATTGCCCTGAGATGACGAGACAACGGATCTCGCTGCCCTGAGATGACGAGACAACGGATCTCATTGCCCTGAGATGACGAGACAACGGATCTCATTGCCCTGAGATGACGAGACAACGGATCTCGCTGCTCTGAGATGACGAGACAACGGATCTCATTGCCCTGAGATGACGAGACAACGAATCTCATTGCCCTGAGAGGTCGAGACATCGAATCTCATTGCCCTGAGAGGTCGAGACATCGTATCTCATTGCCCATGGAATCAGGGAAGGCTAAAGTCACGAAGAAATCTCTGATTCAAAGATAGAAATGTCCACAATCTTTGTTATTCGAACCAGGGACCTTCTTTTTTTCAGAGCTGGACCTCTTACCTCTTGACCAACCAGTCCAGCAATTCTAGCCCTGATACAATAGTAATGAATGAGTTCCGTGCAGATTTATTTCATCATCATCATCATCATCATCATCATCATCATCATCATCGTCATCATCAAAGAGTTGCTGTTCTTTACTTTTTGAGTAGAATTGACCTTGGCCTATCCTAGGGTTAGTGAATTATTAGGGCGCAATCTGCGGACGGAACTATTTTCCTCCAGGATTTGTGGCTTCTAGTTGCAGTCTTTGAGCTGGTGAAGTGGGGACCTGACCATCCCTTTATCTTGTCCTTCCAATCCCGTCATCTATAGGACCACTCTCTCACAGATTCTGTCTGATGTTGATCCCTTGATGTTGTCCTTCCACTCCCGTCATCTGTAGGACCACTCTCTCACAGATTCTGTCTGATGTTGATCCCTTGATGTTGTCCTTCCAATCCCGTCATCTGTAGGACCACTCTCTCACAGATTCTGTCTGATGTTGATCCCTTGATGTTGTCCTTCCAATCCCGTCATCTGTAGGACCACTCTCTCACAGATTCTGTCTAGTGTTGATCCCTTGATGTTGTCCTTCCAATCCCGTCATCTATAGGACCACTCTCTCACAGATTCTGTCTGATGTTGATCCCTTGATGTTGTCCTTCCAATCACGTCATCTGTATGACCAACTCTCTCACAGATTCTGTCTAATGTTGATCCCTTGATGTTGTCCTTCCAATCACGTCATCTGTATGACCAACTCTCTCACAGATTCTGTCTGATGTTGATCCCTTGATGTTGTCCTTCCAATCCCGTCATCTGTAGGACCACTCTCTCACAGATTCTGTCTGATGGTGGTCCCTTGATGTTGTCCTTCCAGTCACGTCATCTATAGGACCACTCTCTCACAGATTCTGTCTGATGTTGATCCCTTGATGTTGTCCTTCCAATCACGTCATCTGTATGACCAACTCTCTCACAGATTCTGTCTAATGTTGATCCCTTGATGTTGTCCTTCCAATCCCGTCATCTGTAGGACCACTCTCTCACAGATTCTGTCTGATGTTGATCCCTTGATGTTGTCCTTCCAATCACGTCATCTGTATGACCAACTCTCTCACAGATTCTGTCTGATGGTGGTCCCTTGATGTTGTCCTTCCAATCCCGTCATCTGTAGGACGACTCTCTCACAGATTCTGTCTGATGGTGGTCACTGGATAACAGCTCGTGTAAGATCCCTAATGATTGCTTCTTGGACCAGCCTATCTTAACGAACACATTGAACTGAAAACGGCACTGACGTAATAACGACCGCATCACCAAAAAATGTGTCGATGACAAAACAATAGAGGTACAAAAATACCATCCTTCCAGGTTGGTCCTTCTATTTTTATTAAACGGCCCAAGTTTGAGATCCCCAGAGTCTGGCGATATTATCTGACACCAAATCTTCTATCGGTTGTTGTAGTTCTGCCGTTTAGCGTTCTTAGCAAACAGCTACAAGAATATTTAATACAACAAGTGACCGCCTCATTTTTACTTGAGATCAAATCATCATTTTTCTATCTTTCTCTTCAGATTGCCTTTGCTATATTGTTTGATATGCTGTAAAATATATTGCTTCTCCTATCTTGCCCAGTAAGTGCGTGTCCTGCCATCTGATCCGAATTTAAACCAAGATTGTTTGATTGCAATAACTGACTCTGACTCTGAACAAGATCTATAAACAGGTGGCAGGAACTTGGGTTCAATTGTTGGGGATGAAGGCTCAGAACCGAAAATATTAACTAGAAAAGTAACAAATTACGAGCTCTTGTAAAGCAACAATTTATTTGGAAAGATAAACATCACCACTCTCTTCTATAAAATCATTCTGAAACACATCCTTGTTATATCAGTTGTTTGTGTGAGAAACATGAAGAGAAGAGCCAGCGAAGAGAATACAAGCTACGAAGATGAAATGTTACCGTAAGGTTTTGGGACAGCTCTTACTTAGATCGTATCACAAATTGTAAAAATCAAAAGGATACAAAAAGCAATCGAAGTACATGAGATCTTGTGTCTATTGCAAAAAAGACTCAAAATGAAATCGTTTCGCCATGTGTCTCAATCGTCCGTTCAGACATAGATCACACTGCTAGGAACTGTAAGCAGAGAGAAGGAGAGGACGACAGAGAGAGAAGGAAAGGAAGACAGAGAGAGATTCGGATATAATTTTAAAAAATGGACATGACTCGACTTCGCAGAGTGCAAGGTAGGACTGAAGATAGAGAGAAATGGAAAAGGTTGACGAAGTCTGTCTTCTTCTTTTCGCCAGCTTGTAACGGATGACGTTGTACCATGTTTCACCACTTGCGGTTCAGTAACTCATTCATCAGCACTCATTTGTGGCGGGACTCGGCGGGGAAGGAAAGGTCTTGAACAGACTCGAGGTTAGACTGACGGTTAGTCCAGAACATGATGACAATATGTCTCCATGTCCACGAGAAGCACTATCCTCTTTTGGGTTAGAAGCAGTAGTTGATGAGGTTGATAATGTTGCTGGGCTGTGCTAATGTTGATGGGCTGTGATAATGTTGATGGGCTGTGATAATATTGATGGGCTGTGATAATATTGATAGGCTGTGATAATGTTGATGGGCTGTGATAATGTTGTTCGGCTGTGATAATGTTGAAGGGATGTGATAATGTTGCTGGGTTGTGATTATGTTGCTGGGCTGTGATAATGTTGCTGGGATGTGATAATGTTACTGGGCTGTGATAATGTTGCTGTGATGTGATAGTCTTGCTGGGCTGTGATAATGTTGTTCGGCTGTGATAATGTTGCTGCTGGGCTATAATAATGTCACTGGGCTGTGATAATGTTACTGGGCTGTGATAATGTTGCTTGGCTGTGATAATGTTAATGGGCTGTGATAATGTTACTGGGCTGTGATAATGTTGCTGGGTTGTGATAATGTTGCTGGGCTGTGATAATGTTGCTGGGCTGTGATAATGTTGCTGGGCTGTGATAATGTTGATGGGCTGTGATAATGTTGCTGGGATGTGTAAATGTTTCTGGGCTGTGATAATTTTGCTGGGATTTGATAATGTTACTGGGCTGTGATAATGTTGCTGGGGTGTGATAAATTTGCTTTGCTGTGATAATGTTGATGGGCTGTGATAATTTTTGCTGGGCTGTGATAATGTTTCTGGGATGTGATAATGTTGCTGGGCTGTGATAATGTTACTGGGCTGTGATAATGTTGCTGGGCTGTGATAATATTGCTGGGATGTGATAATTTTACTTAGATGTGATAATGTTGCTGGGCTGTGATAATTTTGCTGGGCTGTGATAATGTTGCTGGGCTGTGATAATGTTGCTGCTGGGCTGTAATAATGTCACTGGGCTGTGATAATGTTACTGGGGTGTGATAATGTTGCTGGGCTGTGATAATGTTAATGGGCTGTGATAATGTTACTGGGCTGTGATAATGTTGCTGGGTTGTGATAATGTTGCTGGGCTGTGATAATGTTGCTGGGCTGTGATAATTTTGCTGGGATTTGATAATGTTACTGGGCTGTGATAATGTTGCTGGGCTGTGATAATGTTGCTGGGCTGTGATAATTTTGATGGGCTATGATAATGTTACTGGGCTGTGATAATGTTGCTGGGATGTGATAATGTTGCTGGGCTGTGATAATGTTGCTGGTCTGTGATAATGGTGCTGGGCTGTGATAATGTTGCTGGGCTGTGATAATGTTGATGGGATGTCATAATGTTGATGGGCTGTGTTAATGTTGATGGGCTGTGATAATGTTGCTGGGATGTGATAATGTTGATGGGCTGTGGTAATGTTGCTGGGCTGTGAAAATGTTGCTGGGCTGTGATAATGTTGCTGGGCTGTGATAATGTTGCTGGGCTGTGATAAGGTTGCTGGGCTGTGATAATGTTGCTGGGCTGTGATAATGTTGCAGGGCTGTGATAATGTTGCTGGTCTGTGATAATGTTTCTGAGGTGTGATAATGTTGATGGGCTGTGATAATGTTTCTGGGCTGTAATAATGGCCGCGACTGAATTCAAAATCAAGATAATGACATTTTCTACAAACACTTAAAGCCAAGTGCAGACATTAAAAAAAAAAATTACCACAAAATGAAATAATTGCAGAAAAGAAATAATTGTCGCCGCTTGAGTAAACCTTTAAGTTTTATTTTGTAATCACTTTCCTGTTTGTCCGCAGCAAGTTTGATTGCTAAATCGGCTATTCCTTAATTTCTTCTCTCGTTATTTAGTGTCTGAACAGTGGAAACATAAATACTGAGGGACGAAAAATTGGACGTTTAGAGGAAATTATGCATTTAAGAAAATAACACTCAGAAACGCAAATGGAAGTGTAAAAATTCTAAACGCGGCGTTTGGAAATAACAAATACAGAATAATTATTTTTATTGTTAATGGATTATGAAAGTGCTTTGTTTTTCCAGCTACTTGTTACAGCTGTCAGAGTAAACTTGGAGTATAAAATTAGTGTTTTCCGTCCTTGAAAAATCTCAGATTTGGTGAAGCACAGATTGTTTGAAATATATATTGATATCAAGGCTGACGTTGATAGAAATATAAATATGTATTTTCAACAACTTTAACTTCACAATACTAGGATGAGGAAGACCAAAGTATTCTTGGAGAAGACAGATGGAAGCAGAGATGAAGATGATGGTGAAGACATGGAATGATCTTAAAAGAATGGCAAGAAACAGAACGGCTTGGAAAGTGTTTGTTGAAGACCTATGCTCCACAGGGAGCTGAAAGATAGACGATGAAGAATATTAAGATCATTTCTTTTTAAAATAACGGCAAGCATTTGTGAACGCAATTATAGAATAATATTCTCTAGGACTTTTAGGCACATTGTGGTTAGAGTTTAAAACGAGAAGAGATTAAGTTGAGATTGTAGTTTAGAATGAGCGGTTGATATTAGAGTTTAAGATGGGGTGAGATTAGATTAAATTTAGAGTTTTGGATGAGTATGGATTAGTTTAATATTAGAGTTTAAGATTAACACATGTTGGGGTTAGGGTTTAGAAGGATCAGATTAGCATTAGAGTTTAGGATGCGATGAAATTAGATTAATGTTAAAGTTTAGGATGAATGGAGATTAGTTTAAGATTAGAGTTTGCGATTAGCATATATAAGATTGGGGTTCGAGTTTAGAATGAAAAAGGATTAGATTGACATTTGAGTTTAGGGTGAGATGAAATTAGATTAAGGTTAGAGTTTAAAAAGAGATGAGATTAGATTAAGGTTCGAGTTTAACTTTAGCAAAGACTAGGTTGGGGTTAGTGCTTAGAATGAGTAAAAGGTATTTCCAAATTCGATTTTTTTAGATGAGTAGAGAGTAACCTATTTCTGTGAATGCCGTAGTGAAACTTGGATCGCTATTTACTGCACGACTCTCACATGCTGCAATCGCTAGACGAGATATTATCAACAAATCCTCCAGTATTTATTACAGAGATCTTATCAACAAATCCTCCAGTATTTATTACAGAGATCTTATCAACAAATCCTCCAGTATTTATTACAGAGATCTTATCAACAAATCCTCCAGTATTTATTACAGAGATCTTATCAACAAATCCTCCAGTATTTATTACAGAGATCTTATCAACAAATCCTTTAGTATTTATTACAGAGATCTTATCAACAAATCCTCCAGTATTTATTACAGAGATCTTATCATCAAATCCTCCAGTATTTATTACAGAGATCTTATCAACAAATCCTCCAGTATTTATTACCGAGATCTTATCATCAAATCCTCCAGTATTTATTACAGAGATCTTATCATCAAATCCTCCAGTATTTATTACAGAGATCTTATCATCAAATCCTCCAGTATTTATTACAGAGACCTTATCAACAAATCCTCCAGTATTTATTACAGAGACCTTATCAACAAATCCTCCAGTACTGATTACAGAGACCTTATCAACAAATCCTCCAGTAATTATTACAGAGACCTTATCAACAAATCCTCCAGTAATTCATTACGTAGATAATAAAACAATACTTAATTCAGTCATTGTTCTTCATTGACTTCATTGATAAGTCTTCCAGGACAAACAAATACAAGACAAATTTGAAGCAGACTTAGTCAGGAAAGAAGACAAAATATAAATGGAATATACATATTAAAACGACTTAATCTATTATATTAATCAGAGCTATCACGTTAAACATGCAAGCAAACATCAAGATGGATGGAAATAAGCTTGAGATGAAGAAGCTAGATGTTCAAGAATATAGATATCATGGACAAGTGACTGATAAGGAATAGAAGACAGAAATAAACAAAAGAATAGAAGCGACTAAAAGTATTTTTAACAAGATACACTCACATCCAAGCAAACAACACCAGAAGTAAAATAAGAATAATGAAGTGCTATATCTTCTCCGCCTTCCTGTATTGTGCAAAAGCATGGGCATTAGTTAAGAAAGTAGAAGAAAATTAAGCCTTTGACATATGGATTTAATTGAAGAATTAGAAGAATTGGAAAAATTGGATGGAAAGAGAAATCGGCTATAAAAGTTTTGATAAAAGTTCAAGGCAAGACAGTGTGAAATGGCACATCTTCAGTGCGCTGACAGCACAACATGACCATGATGCAGAACGTACATTTTGTTACATAGATTAATATACTTGTATGAGAGCGAAATAAAGATATGGTGAGGAAAACGAGAAAACATTTGTAAGAACAAATGTAAGAGGAGAAGACAAAAAAAAAAGGAGATCAAGAATGAAGAGAAAGAAAAGAAAACAATTGCAGGAGTATGAAATGACAAAATAAATGGTGGGAAAAGATGAGGAGTAAGATATATACACAATACTAAAGTTGCTAGGATGTACCAGTGGATAAGCTGTACCAGTTGATAAGCTGTACCAGTTGATAAGCTGTACCAGTTGAGATACGTTGTACCTAACTAAAGGTTTGCGGTCTCCGACAACAAGATATTAATGGCTGACATCAATTCACTTCTAGTAAGTCTTTATATCTAGATATCGTTCTTGACACATGTGACCTAGCTACTATTTTATTGTTTCAGTTCCTTCCGAAGGCGGTTTTTTAAAAATGGTAAATTATTAACATGTTCAACTTGTCAGCTTTTAAGAAAAAAGCTCCATCAACCCATGCAATGTTCACGTCATCACATATTGATTGAACTCACAGGTCGACCCCAAGATCTTTAACTTCTTCTTGTAGTTTCATGTTTGGGCATACCGAACAGAAATAGGCCAATTCCCCGATTGGCTTTAGTGAAAGGATAACACCACTCCACGCCTCCGGTGTGAATACAGTGTTAGAGCCCTTGTTTTTGTTAAAACTAGCACATCATACGCTAAGAATAATTATAATTACAAATACCTAGGAAGTCTAATGACAAACGATAATTCTCAAACGGCAGAGATAGAATCAAGATGCAACAAAGCTTGTCAAATCATTGGACATTTATCGCCACTATTGTCCAACAAGGAAATAACTCTGGAGGCAAAACGAGCACTGTACAAAACAATCTTCATCCCAACGTTGTGCTACCAATGCCAAACCTGGACCCTAGATACACGAACTATAAGAAAAATAACCTCTACAGAGATGAAATGTGTTAGACGAATGACAGGAAACAGTCTGAGAGATAAGATCAGAAATAAAGAACTGAGAAAAAAACTAGGAATAGCCCCCGCCATAGAATATATAAGGAAGCAACAGATAAAATGGTTTGGTCACGTGACAAGGCAGAAAAAACAAAACACAACACAACGAGCTTCCAACAAACGTTGTGAGAACACCAGACCCAAGGGTCGACCACGAAAAGGATGGGTCGATGGAATATTAGAAGAACTAGGAAACATAACAGCAGCAGAGGCGAACAGAAGAGCAAAAGACCGCAAATTATATCTCCCCTCGACGCTGAAAGGCAGATGAGGAAGGAAAGTAGAAGAAAAAGAAGTAAACTAACAAGCAACAATATAATAACACATTGTAAACTGCCAAGCAACAAAATAATAACACATTGTAAACTAACAAGCAACAATATAATAACACATTGTAAACTAACAAGCAACAATATAATAACACATTGTAAACTAACAAGCAACAACATAATAACACATTGTAAACTAACAAGCAACAATATAAAAACACATTGTAAACTAACAAGCAACAATATAATAACACATTGTAAACTAACAAGCAACAATATAAAAACACATTGTAAGCTAACAAGCAACAATATAATAACACATTGTAAACTAACAGGCAACAATATAATAACACATTGTAAACTAACAAGCAATAACATAATAACACATTGTAAACTAACAAGCAACAATATAAAAACACATTGTAAACTAACAAGCAACAATATAATAACACATTGTAAACTAACAAGCAACAATATAATAACACATTGTAAACTAACAAGCAACAATATAACACATTGTAAACTAAAATAATAACACATTGTAAACTAATAAGCAACAACATAATAACACATTGTAAACTAACAAGCAACAATATAAAAACACATTGTAAACTAACAAGCAACAATATAATAACACATTGTAAACTAACAAGCAACAATATAATAACACATTGTAAAATAGCAAGCAACAATATAATAACACTTTGTTAACTAACAAGCAACAATATAATAACACATTGAAACTAAAATAATAACACATTGTAAACTAACAAGCAACAACATAATAACACATTGTAAACTAAGAAGCAACAATATAAAAACACATTGTAAACTAACAAGCAACAATATAATAAAACATTGTAAACTAACAAGCAACAATATAATACCACATTGTAAACTAACAAGCAACAATATAATAACACTTTGTTAACTAAAATAATAACACATTGTAAACTAACAAGCAACAATATAATAATACATTGTAAACTAACAAGCAACAATATAATAACACATTGTAAACTACCAAGCAACAATATAATAACACATTGTAAACTAAAATAATAACACATTGTAAACTAACAAGCAACAATATAAAAACACATTGTAAACTAACAAGCAACAATATAATAACACATTGCAAACTAACAAACAACAATATAATAACACATGGTAAACTAACAAGAAATGATATAACAACACATTGTAAACTAACAAGCACCACTATAATAATACATTGTAAACTAACAAGCACCACTATAATAACACATTGTAAACTAACAAGCAACAATATAATAACACAGCGTACGCTAACAAGCAAAAACATAATAATACATGGTAAACTAAAAAGCAACAATATAATAACACATGGTAAACTAACAAGAAATGATATAACAACACATTGTAAACTAACAAGCACCACTATAATAACACATTGTAAACTAACAAGAAATGATATAACAACACATTGTAAACTAACAAGAAATGATATAACAACACATTGCAAACTAACAAGAAACGATAGAATAACACATTGTAAACTAACAAGCAACAAGATCATAACACATTGTAAACTAACAAGCAACAATATAACAACACATTGTAAACTAACAAGCAACAATATAAAAACACATTGTAAACTAACAAGCATCAATATAATAACACATTGTAAACTAACAAACAACAATATAATAACACATTGTAAACTAACAAACAACAATATAATAACACATTGTAAACTAACAAGAAACGATATAATAACACATTGTAAACTAGCAAGAAACGATATAACAACACATTGAAAACTAACAAGCAACAACATAATAACACATTGTAAACTAACAAACACCAATATGATAACACATTGTAAACTAACAAGCAACAACATAATAACACATTATAAACTAACAAACAACATTAAGATAACACATTGTAAACTAACAAGCAACAACATAATAACACATTGTAAACCAACAAGCAAAAACATATTAACACATTGTAAACTAACAAGAATCAACATAATAACACATTGTAAACTAACAAGAAACGATATAATAACACATTGTAAACTAACAAGCAACAACATAATAACACAACGTACACTAACAAGAAACGATATAACAGCACATTGTAAGCTAACAAGAAACGATATAACAACACATTGTAAACTAACAAACAACAGTATAATAACACATTGTAAACTAACAAGAAACGATATAACAACACATTGTAAACTAACAAGCAACAATATAAAAACACATTGTAAACTAACAAGCAACAATATAATAACACATTGTAAACTAACAAGCAACAATATAATAACACATTGTAAACTAACAAGCAACAATATAACACATTGTAAACTAAAATAATAACACATTGTAAACTAATAAGCAACAACATAATAACACATTGTAAACTAACAAGCAACAATATAAAAACACATTGTAAACTAACAAGCAACAATATAATAACACATTGTAAACTAACAAGCAACAATATAATAACACATTGTAAAATAGCAAGCAACAATATAATAACACTTTGTTAACTAACAAGCAACAATATAATAACACATTGAAACTAAAATAATAACACATTGTAAACTAACAAGCAACAACATAATAACACATTGTAAACTAAGAAGCAACAATATAAAAACACATTGTAAACTAACAAGCAACAATATAATAAAACATTGTAAACTAACAAGCAACAATATAATACCACATTGTAAACTAACAAGCAACAATATAATAACACTTTGTTAACTAAAATAATAACACATTGTAAACTAACAAGCAACAATATAATAATACATTGTAAACTAACAAGCAACAATATAATAACACATTGTAAACTACCAAGCAACAATATAATAACACATTGTAAACTAAAATAATAACACATTGTAAACTAACAAGCAACAATATAAAAACACATTGTAAACTAACAAGCAACAATATAATAACACATTGCAAACTAACAAACAACAATATAATAACACATGGTAAACTAACAAGAAATGATATAACAACACATTGTAAACTAACAAGCACCACTATAATAATACATTGTAAACTAACAAGCACCACTATAATAACACATTGTAAACTAACAAACAACAACATAATAAACCATTGTAAACTAACAAGCAACAATATAATAACACAGCGTACGCTAACAAGCAAAAACATAATAATACATGGTAAACTAAAAAGCAACAATATAATAACACATGGTAAACTAACAAGAAATGATATAACAACACATTGTAAACTAACAAGCACCACTATAATAACACATTGTAAACTAACAAGAAATGATATAACAACACATTGTAAACTAACAAGAAATGATATAACAACACATTGCAAACTAACAAGAAACGATAGAATAACACATTGTAAACTAACAAGCAACAAGATCATAACACATTGTAAACTAACAAGCAACAATATAACAACACATTGTAAACTAACAAGCAACAATATAAAAACACATTGTAAACTAACAAGCATCAATATAATAACACATTGTAAACTAACAAACAACAATATAATAACACATTGTAAACTAACAAACAACAATATAATAACACATTGTAAACTAACAAGAAACGATATAATAACACATTGTAAACTAGCAAGAAACGATATAACAACACATTGAAAACTAACAAGCAACAACATAATAACACATTGTAAACTAACAAACACCAATATGATAACACATTGTAAACTAACAAGCAACAACATAATAACACATTATAAACTAACAAACAACATTAAGATAACACATTGTAAACTAACAAGCAACAACATAATAACACATTGTAAACCAACAAGCAAAAACATATTAACACATTGTAAACTAACAAGAATCAACATAATAACACATTGTAAACTAACAAGAAACGATATAATAACACATTGTAAACTAACAAGCAACAACATAATAACACAACGTACACTAACAAGAAACGATATAACAGCACATTGTAAGCTAACAAGAAACGATATAACAACACATTGTAAACTAACAAACAACAGTATAATAACACATTGTAAACTAACAAGAAACGATATAACAACACATTGTAAACTAACAAGCAACAATATAAAAACACATTGTAAACTAACAAGCAACAATATAATAACACATTGTAAACTAACAAGCAACAATATAATAACACATTGTAAACTAACAAGCAACAATATAACACATTGTAAACTAAAATAATAACACATTGTAAACTAATAAGCAACAACATAATAACACATTGTAAACTAACAAGCAACAATATAAAAACACATTGTAAACTAACAAGCAACAATATAATAACACATTGTAAACTAACAAGCAACAATATAATAACACATTGTAAAATAGCAAGCAACAATATAATAACACTTTGTTAACTAACAAGCAACAATATAATAACACATTGAAACTAAAATAATAACACATTGTAAACTAACAAGCAACAACATAATAACACATTGTAAACTAAGAAGCAACAATATAAAAACACATTGTAAACTAACAAGCAACAATATAATAAAACATTGTAAACTAACAAGCAACAATATAATACCACATTGTAAACTAACAAGCAACAATATAATAACACTTTGTTAACTAAAATAATAACACATTGTAAACTAACAAGCAACAATATAATAATACATTGTAAACTAACAAGCAACAATATAATAACACATTGTAAACTACCAAGCAACAATATAATAACACATTGTAAACTAAAATAATAACACATTGTAAACTAACAAGCAACAATATAAAACACATTGTAAACTAACAAGCAACAATATAATAACACATTGCAAACTAACAAACAACAATATAATAACACATGGTAAACTAACAAGAAATGATATAACAACACATTGTAAACTAACAAGCACCACTATAATAATACATTGCAAACTAACAAGCACCACTATAATAACACATTGTAAACTAACAAACAACAACATAATAAACCATTGTAAACTAACAAGCAACAATATAATAACACAGCGTACGCTAACAAGCAAAAACATAATAATACATGGTAAACTAAAAAGCAACAATATAATAACACATGGTAAACTAACAAGAAATGATATAACAACACATTGTAAACTAACAAGCACCACTATAATAACACATTGTAAACTAACAAGAAATGATATAACAACACATTGTAAACTAACAAGAAATGATATAACAACACATTGCAAACTAACAAGAAACGATAGAATAACACATTGTAAACTAACAAGCAACAAGATCATAACACATTGTAAACTAACAAGCAACAATATAACAACACATTGTAAACTAACAAGCAACAATATAAAAACACATTTTAAACTAACAAGCATCAATATAATAACACATTGTAAACTAACAAACAACAATATAATAACACATTGTAAACTAACAAACAACAATATAATAACACATTGTAAACTAACAAGAAACGATATAATAACACATTGTAAACTAGCAAGAAACGATATAACAACACATTGAAAACTAACAAGCAACAACATAATAACACATTGTAAACTAACAAGCAACAATATAATAACACATTGTAAACTAACAAGCAACAATATAATAACACATTGTAAACTAACAAGCAACAATATAACACATTGTAAACTAAAATAATAACACATTGTAAACTAATAAGCAACAACATAATAACACATTGTAAACTAACAAGCAACAATATAAAAACACATTGTAAACTAACAAGCAACAATATAATAACACATTGTAAACTAACAAGCAACAATATAATAACACATTGTAAAATAGCAAGCAACAATATAATAACACTTTGTTAACTAACAAGCAACAATATAATAACACATTGAAACTAAAATAATAACACATTGTAAACTAACAAGCAACAACATAATAACACATTGTAAACTAAGAAGCAACAATATAAAAACACATTGTAAACTAACAAGCAACAATATAATAAAACATTGTAAACTAACAAGCAACAATATAATACCACATTGTAAACTAACAAGCAACAATATAATAACACTTTATTAACTAAAATAATAACACATTGTAAACTAACAAGCAACAATATAATAATACATTGTAAACTAACAAGCAACAATAAAATAACACATTGTAAACTACCAAGCAACAATATAATAACACATTGTAAACTAAAATAATAACACATTGTAAACTAACAAGCAACAATATAAAAACACATTGTAAACTAACAAGCAACAATATAATAACACATTGCAAACTAACAAACAACAATATAATAACACATGGTAAACTAACAAGAAATGATATAACAACACATTGTAAACTAACAAGCACCACTATAATAATACATTGTAAACTAACAAGCACCACTATAATAACACATTGTAAACTAACAAACAACAACATAATAAACCATTGTAAACTAACAAGCAACAATATAATAACACAGCGTACGCTAACAAGCAAAAACATAATAATACATGGTAAACTAAAAAGCAACAATATAATAACACATGGTAAACTAACAAGAAATGATATAACAACACATTGTAAACTAACAAGCACCACTATAATAACACATTGTAAACTAACAAGAAATGATATAACAACACATTGTAAACTAACAAGAAATGATATAACAACACATTGCAAACTAACAAGAAACGATAGAATAACACATTGTAAACTAACAAGCAACAAGATCATAACACATTGTGAACTAACAAGCAACAATATAACAACACATTGTAAACTAACAAGCAACAATATAAAAACACATTTTAAACTAACAAGCATCAATATAATAACACATTGTAAACTAACAAACAACAATATAATAACACATTGTAAACTAACAAACAACAATATAATAACACATTGTAAACTAACAAGAAACGATATAATAACACATTGTAAACTAGCAAGAAACGATATAACAACACATTGAAAACTAACAAGCAACAACATAATAACACATTGTAAACTAACAAACACCAATATGATAACACATTGTAAACTAACAAGCAACAACATAATAACACATTATAAACTAACAAACAACATTAAGATAACACATTGTAAACTAACAAGCAACAACATAATAACACATTGTAAACCAACAAGCAAAAACATATTAACACATTGTAAACTAACAAGAATCAACATAATAACACATTGTAAACTAACAAGAAACGATATAATAACACATTGTAAACTAAAATAATAACACATTGTAAACTAACAAGCAACAATATAATAACACATTGTAAACTAACAAGCAACAATATAACACATTGTAAACTAAAATAATAACACATTGTAAACTAATAAGCAACAACATAATAACACATTGTAAACTAACAAGCAACAATATAATAACACATTGTAAACTAACAAGCAACAATATAATAACACATTGTAAACTAACAAGCAACAATATAATAACACATTGTAAACTAACAAGCAACAATATAATAACACTTTAAACTAAAATAATAACACATTGTAAACTAACAAGCAACAATATAATAACACATTGTAAACTAACAAGCAACAATATAAAAACACATTGTAAACTAACAAGCAACAATATAATAACACATTGTAAACTAAAATAAAACACATTGTAAACTAACAAGCAACAATATAATAACACATTGTAAACTAACAAGCAACAATATAATAACACATTGTAAACTAACAAGCAACAATATAATAACACATTGTAAACTAACAAGAAACTAATATAAAAACACATTGTAAACTAACAAGCAACACTATAATAATACATTGTAAACTAACAAACAACAATATAATAACACATATAATATATAACACATTGTAAACTAACAAGCACCACTATAATAATACATAATAACAAGCACCATTGTAAACTAACAAGCAACAATATAATAACACAGCGTACGCTAACAAGCAAAAACATAATAATACATGGTAAACTAAAAAGCAACAATATAATAACACATGGTAAACTAACAAGAAATGATATAACAACACATTGTAAACTAACAAGCACCACTATAATAACACATTGTAAACTAACAAGAAATGATATAACAACACATTGTAAACTAACAAGAAATGATATAACAACACATTGCAAACTAACAAGAAACGATAGAATAACACATTGTAAACTAACAAGCAACAAGATCATAACACATTGTAAACTAACAAGCAACAATATAACAACACATTGTAAACTAACAAGCAACAATATAAAAACACATTGTAAACTAACAAGCATCAATATAATAACACATTGTAAACTAACAAACAACAATATAATAACACATTGTAAACTAACAAACAACAATATAATAACACATTGTAAACTAACAAGAAACGATATAATAACACATTGTAAACTAGCAAGAAACGATATAACAACACATTGAAAACTAACAAGCAACAACATAATAACACATTGTAAACTAACAAACACCAATATGATAACACATTGTAAACTAACAAGCAACAACATAATAACACATTATAAACTAACAAACAACATTAAGATAACACATTGTAAACTAACAAGCAACAACATAATAACACATTGTAAACCAACAAGCAAAAACATATTAACACATTGTAAACTAACAAGAATCAACATAATAACACATTGTAAACTAACAAGAAACGATATAATAACACATTGTAAACTAACAAGCAATAATAACACAACGTAAACTAACAAGCAACAATATAATAACACATTGTAAACTAACAAACAACAATATAACACATTGTAAACTAACAAGAAATAACACATTGTAAACTAACAAGCAACAATATAAAAACACATTGTAAACTAACAAGCAACAATATAATAACACATTGTAAACTAACAAGCAACAATATAATAACACATTGTAAACTAACAAGCAACAATATAATAACACATTGTAAACTAACAAGCAACAATATAATAACACATTGTAAACTAAAATAATAACACATTGTAAACTAACAAGCAACAACATAATAACACATTGTAAACTAACAAGCAACAATATAAAACACATTGTAAACTAACAAGCAACAATATAATAACACATTGTAAACTAACAAGCAACAATATAATAACACATTGTAAACTAACAAGCAACAATATAATAACACTTTGTTAACTAAAATAATAACACATTGTAAACTAACAAGCAACAATATAATAACACATTGTAAACTAACAAGTAAACAAAACAAGCAACAATATAATAACACATTGTAAACTACCAAGCAACAATATAATAACACATTGTAAACTAAAATAATAACACATTGTAAACTAACAAGCAACAATATAAAAACACATTGTAAACTAACAAGCAACAATATAATAACACATTGCAAACTAACAAACAACAATATAATAACACATGGTAAACTAACAAGAAATGATATAACAACACATTGTAAACTAACAAGCACCACTATAATAATACATTGTAAACTAACAAGCACCACTATAATAACACATTGTAAACTAACAAGCAACAATATAATAACACAGCGTACGCTAACAAGCAAAAACATAATAATACATGGTAAACTAAAAAGCAACAATATAATAACACATGGTAAACTAACAAGAAATGATATAACAACACATTGTAAACTAACAAGCACCACTATAATAACACATTGTAAACTAACAAGAAATGATATAACAACACATTGTAAACTAACAAGAAATGATATAACAACACATTGCAAACTAACAAGAAACGATAGAATAACACATTGTAAACTAACAAGCAACAAGATCATAACACATTGTAAACTAACAAGCAACAATATAACAACACATTGTAAACTAACAAGCAACAATATAAAAACACATTGTAAACTAACAAGCATCAATATAATAACACATTGTAAACTAACAAACAACAATATAATAACACATTGTAAACTAACAAACAACAATATAATAACACATTGTAAACTAACAAGAAACGATATAATAACACATTGTAAACTAGCAAGAAACGATATAACAACACATTGAAAACTAACAAGCAACAACATAATAACACATTGTAAACTAACAAACACCAATATGATAACACATTGTAAACTAACAAGCAACAACATAATAACACATTATAAACTAACAAACAACATTAAGATAACACATTGTAAACTAACAAGCAACAACATAATAACACATTGTAAACCAACAAGCAAAAACATATTAACACATTGTAAACTAACAAGAATCAACATAATAACACATTGTAAACTAACAAGAAACGATATAATAACACATTGTAAACTAACAAGCAACAACATAATAACACAACGTACACTAACAAGAAACGATATAACAGCACATTGTAAGCTAACAAGAAACGATATAACAACACATTGTAAACTAACAAACAACAGTATAATAACACATTGTAAACTAACAAGAAACGATATAACAACACATTGTAAACTAACAAGCAACAATATAAAAACACATTGTAAACTAACAAGCAACAATATAATAACACATTGTAAACTAACAAGCAACAATATAATAACACATTGTAAACTAACAAGCAACAATATAACACATTGTAAACTAAAATAATAACACATTGTAAACTAATAAGCAACAACATAATAACACATTGTAAACTAACAAGCAACAATATAAAAACACATTGTAAACTAACAAGCAACAATATAATAACACATTGTAAACTAACAAGCAACAATATAATAACACATTGTAAAATAGCAAGCAACAATATAATAACACTTTGTTAACTAACAAGCAACAATATAATAACACATTGAAACTAAAATAATAACACATTGTAAACTAACAAGCAACAACATAATAACACATTGTAAACTAAGAAGCAACAATATAAAAACACATTGTAAACTAACAAGCAACAATATAATAAAACATTGTAAACTAACAAGCAACAATATAATACCACATTGTAAACTAACAAGCAACAATATAATAACACTTTGTTAACTAAAATAATAACACATTGTAAACTAACAAGCAACAATATAATAATACATTGTAAACTAACAAGCAACAATATAATAACACATTGTAAACTACCAAGCAACAATATAATAACACATTGTAAACTAAAATAATAACACATTGTAAACTAACAAGCAACAATATAAAAACACATTGTAAACTAACAAGCAACAATATAATAACACATTGCAAACTAACAAACAACAATATAATAACACATGGTAAACTAACAAGAAATGATATAACAACACATTGTAAACTAACAAGCACCACTATAATAATACATTGTAAACTAACAAGCACCACTATAATAACACATTGTAAACTAACAAACAACAACATAATAAACCATTGTAAACTAACAAGCAACAATATAATAACACAGCGTACGCTAACAAGCAAAAACATAATAATACATGGTAAACTAAAAAGCAACAATATAATAACACATGGTAAACTAACAAGAAATGATATAACAACACATTGTAAACTAACAAGCACCACTATAATAACACATTGTAAACTAACAAGAAATGATATAACAACACATTGTAAACTAACAAGAAATGATATAACAACACATTGCAAACTAACAAGAAACGATAGAATAACACATTGTAAACTAACAAGCAACAAGATCATAACACATTGTAAACTAACAAGCAACAATATAACAACACATTGTAAACTAACAAGCAACAATATAAAAACACATTGTAAACTAACAAGCATCAATATAATAACACATTGTAAACTAACAAACAACAATATAATAACACATTGTAAACTAACAAACAACAATATAATAACACATTGTAAACTAACAAGAAACGATATAATAACACATTGTAAACTAGCAAGAAACGATATAACAACACATTGAAAACTAACAAGCAACAACATAATAACACATTGTAAACTAACAAACACCAATATGATAACACATTGTAAACTAACAAGCAACAACATAATAACACATTATAAACTAACAAACAACATTAAGATAACACATTGTAAACTAACAAGCAACAACATAATAACACATTGTAAACCAACAAGCAAAAACATATTAACACATTGTAAACTAACAAGAATCAACATAATAACACATTGTAAACTAACAAGAAACGATATAATAACACATTGTAAACTAACAAGCAACAACATAATAACACAACGTACACTAACAAGAAACGATATAACAGCACATTGTAAGCTAACAAGAAACGATATAACAACACATTGTAAACTAACAAACAACAGTATAATAACACATTGTAAACTAACAAGAAACGATATAACAACACATTGTAAACTAACAAGCAACAATATAAAAACACATTGTAAACTAACAAGCAACAATATAATAACACATTGTAAACTAACAAGCAACAATATAATAACACATTGTAAACTAACAAGCAACAATATAACACATTGTAAACTAAAATAATAACACATTGTAAACTAATAAGCAACAACATAATAACACATTGTAAACTAACAAGCAACAATATAAAAACACATTGTAAACTAACAAGCAACAATATAATAACACATTGTAAACTAACAAGCAACAATATAATAACACATTGTAAAATAGCAAGCAACAATATAATAACACTTTGTTAACTAACAAGCAACAATATAATAACACATTGAAACTAAAATAATAACACATTGTAAACTAACAAGCAACAACATAATAACACATTGTAAACTAAGAAGCAACAATATAAAAACACATTGTAAACTAACAAGCAACAATATAATAAAACATTGTAAACTAACAAGCAACAATATAATACCACATTGTAAACTAACAAGCAACAATATAATAACACTTTGTTAACTAAAATAATAACACATTGTAAACTAACAAGCAACAATATAATAATACATTGTAAACTAACAAGCAACAATATAATAACACATTGTAAACTACCAAGCAACAATATAATAACACATTGTAAACTAAAATAATAACACATTGTAAACTAACAAGCAACAATATAAAAACACATTGTAAACTAACAAGCAACAATATAATAACACATTGCAAACTAACAAACAACAATATAATAACACATGGTAAACTAACAAGAAATGATATAACAACACATTGTAAACTAACAAGCACCACTATAATAATACATTGCAAACTAACAAGCACCACTATAATAACACATTGTAAACTAACAAACAACAACATAATAAACCATTGTAAACTAACAAGCAACAATATAATAACACAGCGTACGCTAACAAGCAAAAACATAATAATACATGGTAAACTAAAAAGCAACAATATAATAACACATGGTAAACTAACAAGAAATGATATAACAACACATTGTAAACTAACAAGCACCACTATAATAACACATTGTAAACTAACAAGAAATGATATAACAACACATTGTAAACTAACAAGAAATGATATAACAACACATTGCAAACTAACAAGAAACGATAGAATAACACATTGTAAACTAACAAGCAACAAGATCATAACACATTGTAAACTAACAAGCAACAATATAACAACACATTGTAAACTAACAAGCAACAATATAAAAACACATTTTAAACTAACAAGCATCAATATAATAACACATTGTAAACTAACAAACAACAATATAATAACACATTGTAAACTAACAAACAACAATATAATAACACATTGTAAACTAACAAGAAACGATATAATAACACATTGTAAACTAGCAAGAAACGATATAACAACACATTGAAAACTAACAAGCAACAACATAATAACACATTGTAAACTAACAAGCAACAATATAATAACACATTGTAAACTAACAAGCAACAATATAATAACACATTGTAAACTAACAAGCAACAATATAACACATTGTAAACTAAAATAATAACACATTGTAAACTAATAAGCAACAACATAATAACACATTGTAAACTAACAAGCAACAATATAAAAACACATTGTAAACTAACAAGCAACAATATAATAACACATTGTAAACTAACAAGCAACAATATAATAACACATTGTAAAATAACAAGCAACAATATAATAACACTTTGTTAACTAACAAGCAACAATATAATAACACATTGAAACTAAAATAATAACACATTGTAAACTAACAAGCAACAACATAATAACACATTGTAAACTAAGAAGCAACAATATAAAAACACATTGTAAACTAACAAGCAACAATATAATAAAACATTGTAAACTAACAAGCAACAATATAATACCACATTGTAAACTAACAAGCAACAATATAATAACACTTTATTAACTAAAATAATAACACATTGTAAACTAACAAGCAACAATATAATAATACATTGTAAACTAACAAGCAACAATAAAATAACACATTGTAAACTACCAAGCAACAATATAATAACACATTGTAAACTAAAATAATAACACATTGTAAACTAACAAGCAACAATATAAAAACACATTGTAAACTAACAAGCAACAATATAATAACACATTGCAAACTAACAAACAACAATATAATAACACATGGTAAACTAACAAGAAATGATATAACAACACATTGTAAACTAACAAGCACCACTATAATAATACATTGTAAACTAACAAGCACCACTATAATAACACATTGTAAACTAACAAACAACAACATAATAAACCATTGTAAACTAACAAGCAACAATATAATAACACAGCGTACGCTAACAAGCAAAAACATAATAATACATGGTAAACTAAAAGCAACAATATAATAACACATGGTAAACTAACAAGAAATGATATAACAACACATTGTAAACTAACAAGCACCACTATAATAACACATTGTAAACTAACAAGAAATGATATAACAACACATTGTAAACTAACAAGAAATGATATAACAACACATTGCAAACTAACAAGAAACGATAGAATAACACATTGTAAACTAACAAGCAACAAGATCATAACACATTGTGAACTAACAAGCAACAATATAACAACACATTGTAAACTAACAAGCAACAATATAAAAACACATTTTAAACTAACAAGCATCAATATAATAACACATTGTAAACTAACAAACAACAATATAATAACACATTGTAAACTAACAAACAACAATATAATAACACATTGTAAACTAACAAGAAACGATATAATAACACATTGTAAACTAGCAAGAAACGATATAACAACACATTGAAAACTAACAAGCAACAACATAATAACACATTGTAAACTAACAAACACCAATATGATAACACATTGTAAACTAACAAGCAACAACATAATAACACATTATAAACTAACAAACAACATTAAGATAACACATTGTAAACTAACAAGCAACAACATAATAACACATTGTAAACCAACAAGCAAAAACATATTAACACATTGTAAACTAACAAGAATCAACATAATAACACATTGTAAACTAACAAGAAACGATATAATAACACATTGTAAACTAACAAGCAACAACATAATAACACAACGTACACTAACAAGAAACGATATAACAGCACATTGTAAGCTAACAAGAAACGATATAACAACACATTGTAAACTAACAAACAACAGTATAATAACACATTGTAAACTAACAAGAAACGATATAACAACACATTGTAAACTAACAAGAAACGATATAACAACACATTGTAAACTAACAAACAACAATATAATAACACATTGTAAACTAACAAACAACAACATAATAACACATTGTAAACTAACAAACAACAATATAATAACACATGTAAACTAACAAGCAACAATATAATAACACATTGTAAACTAACAAGCAACAATATAATAACACATTGTAAACTAACAAGAAATGATATAACACATTGTAAACTAACAAGCAAAACATAATAACACATTGTAAACTACAAGCAACAATATAATAACACATTGTAAACTAAAAAGCAACAATATAATAACATATTGTAAACTAACACGCAAAAACATAATAACACATTGCAAACTAACAAGAAACGATATAATAACACATTGTAAACTAACAAGCAACAATATAATAACACATTGTAAACTAACAAGTGACAATATAATAACACATTGTAAACTAACAAGCAAAAATATAATAACACATTGTAAACTAGCAAACAACAATATAATAACACATTGTAAACTAACAAGCAATAATATAATAACACATTGTAAACTAACAAGCAACAATATAATAACACATTGTAAACTAACAAGCAACAATATAATAACACATTGTAAACTAATAAGCAACAATATAATAACACAGCGTACGCTAACAAGCAACAATATAATAACACATTGTAAACTAACAAGCAACAATATAATAACACAGCGTACGCTAACAAACAACAATATAATAACACATTGTAAACTAACAAGCAACAATATAATAACACATTGTAAACTAACAAGCAACAATATAATAACACATTGTAAACTAACAAGCAACAATATAATAACACATTGAAAACTAACAAGCAACAATATAATAACACATTGTAAACTAACAAGCAACAATATAATAACACATTGTAAACTAAAAAGCAACAATATAATAACACATTGTAAACTAACAAGCAACAATATAATAACACATTGTAAACTAGCAAGAAACGATATAATAACACATTGTAAACTAAAAAGCAACAATATAATAACATATTGTAAACTAACACGCAAAAACATAATAACACATTGCAAACTAACAAGAAACGATATAATAACACATTGTAAACTAACAAGCAACAATATAATAATACATTGTAAACTAACAAGCAACAATAAAATAACACATTGTAAACTACAAGCAACAATATAATAACACATTGTAAACTAAAATAATAACACATTGTAAACTAACAAGCAACAATATAAAAACACATTGTAAACTAACAAGCAACAATATAATAACACATTGCAAACTAACAAACAACAATATAATAACACATGGTAAACTAACAAGAAATGATATAACAACACATTGTAAACTAACAAGCACCACTATAATAATACATTGTAAACTAACAAGCACCACTATAATAACACATTGTAAACTAACAAACAACAACATAATAAACCATTGTAAACTAACAAGCAACAATATAATAACACAGCGTACGCTAACAAGCAAAAACATAATAATACATGGTAAACTAAAAAGCAACAATATAATAACACATGGTAAACTAACAAGAAATGATATAACAACACATTGTAAACTAACAAGCACCACTATAATAACACATTGTAAACTAACAAGAAATGATATAACAACACATTGTAAACTAACAAGAAATGATATAACAACACATTGCAAACTAACAAGAAACGATAGAATAACACATTGTAAACTAACAAGCAACAAGATCATAACACATTGTGAACTAACAAGCAACAATATAACAACACATTGTAAACTAACAAGCAACAATATAAAAACACATTTTAAACTAACAAGCAACAATATAATAACACATTGTAAACTAACAAACAACAATATAATAACACATTGTAAACTAACAAACAACAATATAATAACACATTGTAAACTAACAAGAAACGATATAATAACACATTGTAAACTAGCAAGAAACGATATAACAACACATTGAAAACTAACAAGCAACAACATAATAACACATTGTAAACTAACAAACACCAATATGATAACACATTGTAAACTAACAAGCAACAACATAATAACACATTATAAACTAACAAACAACATTAAGATAACACATTGTAAACTAACAAGCAACAACATAATAACACATTGTAAACTAACAAGCAAAAACATATTAACACATTGTAAACTAACAAGAATCAACATAATAACACATTGTAAACTAACAAGAAACGATATAATAACACATTGTAAACTAACAAGCAACAACATAATAACACAACGTACACTAACAAGAAACGATATAACAGCACATTGTAAGCTAACAAGAAACGATATAACAACACATTGTAAACTAACAAACAACAGTATAATAACACATTGTAAACTAACAAGAAACGATATAACAACACATTGTAAACTAACAAGAAACGATATAACAACACATTGTAAACTAACAAACAACAATATAATAACACATTGTAAACTAACAAACAACAACATAATAACACATGGTAAACTAACAAACAACAATATAATAACACATGGTAAACTAACAAGCAACAATGTAATAACACATTGTAAACTAACAAGCAACAATATAATAACACATTGTAAACTAACAAGAAATGATATAACACATTGTAAACTAACAAGCAAAAACATAATAACACATTGTAAACTACCAAGCAACAATATAATAACACATTGTAAACTAAAAAGCAACAATATAATAACATATTGTAAACTAACAAGCAAAAACATAATAACACATTGCAAACTAACAAGAAACGATATAATAACACATTGTAAACTAACAAGCAACAATATAATAACACATTGTAAACTAACAAGTGACAATATAATAACACATTGTAAACTAACAAGCAAAAATATAATAACTCATTGTAAACTAGCAAACAACAATATAATAACTCATTGTAAACTAACAAGCAATAATATAATAACACATTGTAAACTAACAAGCAACAATATAATAACTCATTGTAAACTAACAAGCAACAATATAATAACTCATTGTAAACTAATAAGCAACAATATAATAACACAGCGTACGCTAACAAGCAACAATATAATAACACATTGTAAACTAACAAGCAACAATATAATAACACAGCGTACGCTAACAAACAACAATATAATAACACAGCGTACGCTAACAAGCAACAATATAATAACACAGCGTACGCTAACAAGCAACAATATAATAACACATCGTACTCTAACAAGCAACAATATAATAACACATTGAAAACTAACAAGCAACAATATAATAACACATTCTAAACTAACAAGCAACAATATAATAACACATTGTAAACTAAAAAGCAACAATATAATAACACATTGTAAACTAACAAGCAACAATATAATAACTCATTGTAAACTAGCAAGAAACGATATAATAACACATTGTAAACTAAAAAGCAACAATATAATAACATATTGTAAACTAACACGCAAAAACATAATAACACATTGCAAACTAACAAGAAACGATATAATAACACATTGTAAACTAACAAGCAACAATATAATAACACATTGTAAACTAACAAGTGACAATATAATAACACATTGTAAACTAACAAACAACAATATAATAACACATTGTAAACTAACCTTAAACGATATAATAACACATTGTAAACTAGCAAGAAACGATATAACAACACATTGAAAACTAACAAGCAACAACATAATAACACATTGTAAACTAACAAACACCAATATGATAACACATTGTAAACTAACAAGCAACAACATAATAACACATTGTAAACTAACAAACAACATTAAGATAACACATTGTAAACTAACAAGCAACAACATAATAACACATTGTAAACCAACAAGCAAAAACATATTAACACATTGTAAACTAACAAGAATCAACATAATAACACATTGTAAACTAACAAGAAACGATATAATAACACATTGTAAACTAACAAGCAACAACATAATAACACAACGTACACTAACAAGAAACGATATAACAGCACATTGTAAGCTAACAAGAAACGATATAACAACACATTGTAAACTAACAAACAACAGTATAATAACACATTGTAAACTAACAAGAAACGATATAACAACACATTGTAAACTAACAAGAAACGATATAACAACACATTGTAAACTAACAACAACAATATAATAACACATTGTAAACTAACAAACAACAACATAATAACACATGGTAAACTAACAAACAACAATATAATAACACATGGTAAACTAACAAGCAACAATGTAATAACACATTGTAAACTAACAAGCAACAATATAATAACACATTGTAAACTAACAAGAAATGATATAACACATTGTAAACTAACAAGCAAAAACATAATAACACATTGTAAACTACAAGCAACAATATAATAACACATTGTAAACTAACAAGCAACAATATAATAACATATTGTAAACTAACAAGCAAAAACATAATAACACATTGTAAACTAACAAGAAACGATATAATAACACATTGAAAACTAACAAGCAACAATATAATAACACATTGTAAACTAACAAGCAACAATATAATAACACATTGTAAACTAAAAAGCAACAATATAATAACACATTGTAAACTAACAGAGCAACAATATAATAACACATTGTAAACTAACAAGAAACGATATAATAACACATTGTAAACTAAAAAGCAACAATATAATAACATATTGTAAACTAACACGCAAAAACATAATAACACATTGCAAACTAACAAGAAACGATATAATAACACATTGTAAACTAACAAGCAACAATATAATAACACATTGTAAACTAACAAGTGACAATATAATAACACATTGTAAACTAACAAGCAAAAATATAATAACTCATTGTAAACTAGCAAACAACAATATAATAACACATTGTAAACTAACAAGCAATAATATAATAACACATTGTAAACTAACAAGCAACAATATAATAACTCATTGTAAACTAACAAGCAACAATATAATAACTCATTGTAAACTAATAAGCAACAATATAATAACACAGCGTACGCTAACAAGCAACAATATAATAACACATTGTAAACTAACAAGCAACAATATAATAACACAGCGTACGCTAACAAACAACAACATAATAACACAGCGTACGCTAACAAGCAACAATATAATAACACAGCGTACGCTAACAAGCAACAATATAATAACACATCGTACTCTAACAAGCAACAATATAATAACACATTGAAAACTAACAAGCAACAATATAATAACACATTCTAAACTAACAAGCAACAATATAATAACACATTGTAAACTAAAAAGCAACAATATAATAACACATTGTAAACTAACAAGCAACAATATAATAACTCATTGTAAACTAGCAAGAAACGATATAATAACACATTGTAAACTAAAAAGCAACAATATAATAACATATTGTAAACTAACACGCAAAAACATAATAACACATTGCAAACTAACAAGAAACGATATAATAACACATTGTAAACTAACAAGCAACAATATAATAACACATTGTAAACTAACAAGTGACAATATAATAACACATTGTAAGCTAACAAGCAAACATATAATAACACATTGTAAACTAAACAAGCAAAAATATAATAACTCATTGTAAACTAGCAAACAACAATATAATAACTCATTGTAAACTAACAAGCAATAATATAATAACACATTGTAAACTAACAAGCAACAATATAATAACTCATTGTAAACTAACAAGCAACAATATAATAACTCATTGTAAACTAATAAGCAACAATATAATAACACAGCGTACGCTAACAAGCAACAATATAATAACACATTGTAAACTAACAAGCAACAATATAATAACACAGCGTACGCTAACAAACAACAATATAATAACACAGCGTACGCTAACAAGCAACAATATAATAACACAGCGTACGCTAACAAGCAACAATATAATAACACATCGTACTCTAACAAGCAACAATATAATAACACATTGTAAACTAACTAGCAACAATATAATAACACAGCGTACTCTAACAAGCAACAATATAATAACACATTGTAAACTAACAAGCAACAATATAATAACACAGCGTTGACTAACAAGCAACAATATAATAACGCGTCGTACGCATAGAAAAACAGAACATGCACTTAGCAAAGAACTACATGACCTATAATAATTAAACAAAGCTTTGAACTACAGTCCCCACTTGATGTAAAGTAGCAAACAACAATATAAAAACACATTGTAAACTAACAAGCAACAATATAATAACACATTGTAAACTAACAAGCAACAATATAATACCACATTGTAAACTAACAAGCAACAATATAATAACACTTTGTTAACTAAAATAATAACACATTGAAAACTAACAAGCAACAATATAATAACACATTGTAAACTAACAAGCAACAATATAATAACACATTGTAAACTACCAAGCAACAATATAATAACACATTGTAAACTAAAATAATAACACATTGTAAACTAACAAGCAACAATATAAAAACACATTGTAAACTAACAAGTAATAATATAATAACACATTGCAAACTAACAAACAACAATATAATAACACATGGTAAACTAACAAGAAATGATATAACAACACATTGTAAACTAACAAGCACCACTATAATAATACATTGTAAACTAACAAGCACCACTATAATAACACATTGTAAACTAACAAACAACAACATAATAAAACATTGTAAACTAACAAGCAACAATATAATAACACAGCGTACGCTAACAAGCAAAAACATAATAATACATGGTAAACTAAAAAGCAACAATATAATAACACATGGTAAACTAACAAGAAATGATATAACAACACATTGTAAACTAACAAGAAATGATATAACAACACATTGCAAACTAACAAGAAACGATAGAATAACACATTGTAAACTAAAAAGCAACAATATAATAACATATTGTAAACTAACACGCAAAAACATAATAACACATTGCAAACTAACAAGAAACGATATAATAACACATTGTAAACTAACAAGCAACAATATAATAACACATTGTAAACTAACAAGTGACAATATAATAACACATTGTAAACTAACAAGCAAAAATATAATAACTCATTGTAAACTAGCAAACAACAATATAATAACTCATTGTAAACTAACAAGCAATAATATAATAACACATTGTAAACTAACAAGCAACAATATAATAACTCATTGTAAACTAACAAGCAACAATATAATAACTCATTGTAAACTAATAAGCAACAATATAATAACACAGCGTACGCTAACAAGCAACAATATAATAACACATTGTAAACTAACAAGCAACAATATAATAACACAGCGTACGCTAACAAACAACAACATAATAACACAGCGTACGCTAACAAGCAACAATATAATAACACAGCGTACGCTAACAAGCAACAATATAATAACACATCGTACTCTAACAAGCAACAATATAATAACACATTGAAAACTAACAAGCAACAATATAATAACACATTCTAAACTAACAAGCAACAATATAATAACACATTGTAAACTAAAAAGCAACAATATAATAACACATTGTAAACTAACAAGCAACAATATAATAACTCATTGTAAACTAGCAAGAAACGATATAATAACACATTGTAAACTAAAAAGCAACAATATAATAACATATTGTAAACTAACACGCAAAAACATAATAACACATTGCAAACTAACAAGAAACGATATAATAACACATTGTAAACTAACAAGCAACAATATAATAACACATTGTAAACTAACAAGTGACAATATAATAACACATTGTAAGCTAACAAGCAAACATATAATAACACATTGTAAACTAAACAAGCAAAAATATAATAACTCATTGTAAACTAGCAAACAACAATATAATAACTCATTGTAAACTAACAAGCAATAATATAATAACACATTGTAAACTAACAAGCAACAATATAATAACTCATTGTAAACTAACAAGCAACAATATAATAACTCATTGTAAACTAATAAGCAACAATATAATAACACAGCGTACGCTAACAAGCAACAATATAATAACACATTGTAAACTAACAAGCAACAATATAATAACACAGCGTACGCTAACAAACAACAATATAATAACACAGCGTACGCTAACAAGCAACAATATAATAACACAGCGTACGCTAACAAGCAACAATATAATAACACATCGTACTCTAACAAGCAACAATATAATAACACATTGTAAACTAACTAGCAACAATATAATAACACAGCGTACTCTAACAAGCAACAATATAATAACACATTGTAAACTAACAAGCAACAATATAATAACACAGCGTTGACTAACAAGCAACAATATAATAACGCGTCGTACGCATAGAAAAACAGAACATGCACTTAGCAAAGAACTACATGACCTATAATAATTAAACAAAGCTTTGAACTACAGTCCCCACTTGATGTAAAGTAGCAAACAACAATATAAAAACACATTGTAAACTAACAAGCAACAATATAATAACACATTGTAAACTAACAAGCAACAATATAATACCACATTGTAAACTAACAAGCAACAATATAATAACACTTTGTTAACTAAAATAATAACACATTGAAAACTAACAAGCAACAATATAATAACACATTGTAAACTAACAAGCAACAATATAATAACACATTGTAAACTACCAAGCAACAATATAATAACACATTGTAAACTAAAATAATAACACATTGTAAACTAACAAGCAACAATATAAAAACACATTGTAAACTAACAAGTAATCATATAATAACACATTGCAAACTAACAAACAACAATATAATAACACATGGTAAACTAACAAGAAATGATATAACAACACATTGTAAACTAACAAGCACCACTATAATAATACATTGTAAACTAACAAGCACCACTATAATAACACATTGTAAACTAACAAACAACAACATAATAAAACATTGTAAACTAACAAGCAACAATATAATAACACAGCGTACGCTAACAAGCAAAAACATAATAATACATGGTAAACTAAAAAGCAACAATATAATAACACATGGTAAACTAACAAGAAATGATATAACAACACATTGTAAACTAACAAGAAATGATATAACAACACATTGCAAACTAACAAGAAACGATAGAATAACACATTGTAAACTAAAAAGCAACAATATAATAACATATTGTAAACTAACACGCAAAAACATAATAACACATTGCAAACTAACAAGAAACGATATAATAACACATTGTAAACTAACAAGCAACAATATAATAACACATTGTAAACTAACAAGTGACAATATAATAACACATTGTAAACTAACAAGCAAAAATATAATAACTCATTGTAAACTAGCAAACAACAATATAATAACTCATTGTAAACTAACAAGCAATAATATAATAACACATTGTAAACTAACAAGCAACAATATAATAACTCATTGTAAACTAACAAGCAACAATATAATAACTCATTGTAAACTAATAAGCAACAATATAATAACACAGCGTACGCTAACAAGCAACAATATAATAACACATTGTAAACTAACAAGCAACAATATAATAACACAGCGTACGCTAACAAACAACAATATAATAACACAGCGTACGCTAACAAGCAACAATATAATAACACAGCGTACGCTAACAAGCAACAATATAATAACACATCGTACTCTAACAAGCAACAATATAATAACACATTGAAAACGAACAAGCAACAATATAATAACACATTCTAAACTAACAAGCAACAATATAATAACACATTGTAAACTAAAAAGCAACAATATAATAACACATTGTAAACTAACAAGCAACAATATAATAACTCATTGTAAACTAGCAAGAAACGATATAATAACACATTGTAAACTAAAAAGCAACAATATAATAACATATTGTAAACTAACACGCAAAAACATAATAACACATTGCAAACTAACAAGAAACGATATAATAACACATTGTAAACTAACAAGCAACAATATAATAACACATTGTAAACTAACAAGTGACAATATAATAACACATTGTAAGCTAACAAGCAAACATATAATAACACATTGTAAACTAACAAGCACAAATATAATAACTCATTGTAAACTAGCAAACAACAATATAATAACTCATTGTAAACTAACAAGCAATAATATAATAACACATTGTAAACTAACAAGCAACAATATAATAACTCATTGTAAACTAACAAGCAACAATATAATAACTCATTGTAAACTAATAAGCAACAATATAATAACACAGCGTACGCTAACAAGCAACAATATAATAACACATTGTAAACTAACAAGCAACAATATAATAACACAGCGTACGCTAACAAACAACAATATAATAACACAGCGTACGCTAACAAGCAACAATATAATAACACAGCGTACGCTAACAAGCAACAATATAATAACACATCGTACTCTAACAAGCAACAATATAATAACACATTGTAAACTAACTAGCAACAATATAATAACACAGCGTACTCTAACAAGCAACAATATAATAACACATTGTAAAATAACAAGCAACAATATAATAACACAGCGTTGACTAACAAGCAACAATATAATAACGCGTCGTACGCATAGAAAAACAGAACATGCACTCAGCAAAGAACTACATGACCTATAATAATTAAACAAAGCTTTGAACTACAGTCCCCACTTGATGTAAAGTAGCAAACAACAATATAAAAACACATTGTAAACTAACAAGCAACAATATAATAACACATTGTAAACTAACAAGCAACAATATAATACCACATTGTAAACTAACAAGCAACAATATAATAACACTTTGTTAACTAAAATAATAACACATTGAAAACTAACAAGCAACAATATAATAACACATTGTAAACTAACAAGCAACAATATAATAACACATTGTAAACTACCAAGCAACAATATAATAACACATTGTATACTAAAATAATAACACATTGTAAACTAACAAGCAACAATATAAAAACACATTGTAAACTAACAAGTAATCATATAATAACACATTGCAAACTAACAAACAACAATATAATAACACATGGTAAACTAACAAGAAATGATATAACAACACATTGTAAACTAACAAGCACCACTATAATAATACATTGTAAACTAACAAGCACCACTATAATAACACATTGTAAACTAACAAACAACAACATAATAAAACATTGTAAACTAACAAGCAACAATATAATAACACAGCGTACGCTAACAAGCAAAAACATAATAATACATGGTAAACTAAAAAGCAACAATATAATAACACATGGTAAACTAACAAGAAATGATATAACAACACATTGTAAACTAACAAGAAATGATATAACAACACATTGCAAACTAACAAGAAACGATAGAATAACACATTGTAAACTAAAAAGCAACAATATAATAACATATTGTAAACTAACACGCAAAAACATAATAACACATTGCAAACTAACAAGAAACGATATAATAACACATTGTAAACTAACAAGCAACAATATAATAACACATTGTAAACTAACAAGTGACAATATAATAACACATTGTAAACTAACAAGCAAAAATATAATAACTCATTGTAAACTAGCAAACAACAATATAATAACTCATTGTAAACTAACAAGCAATAATATAATAACACATTGTAAACTAACAAGCAACAATATAATAACTCATTGTAAACTAACAAGCAACAATATAATAACTCATTGTAAACTAATAAGCAACAATATAATAACACAGCGTACGCTAACAAGCAACAATATAATAACACATTGTAAACTAACAAGCAACAATATAATAACACAGCGTACGCTAACAAACAACAATATAATAACACAGCGTACGCTAACAAGCAACAATATAATAACACAGCGTACGCTAACAAGCAACAATATAATAACACATCGTACTCTAACAAGCAACAATATAATAACACATTGAAAACGAACAAGCAACAATATAATAACACATTCTAAACTAACAAGCAACAATATAATAACACATTGTAAACTAAAAAGCAACAATATAATAACACATTGTAAACTAACAAGCAACAATATAATAACTCATTGTAAACTAGCAAGAAACGATATAATAACACATTGTAAACTAAAAAGCAACAATATAATAACATATTGTAAACTAACACGCAAAAACATAATAACACATTGCAAACTAACAAGAAACGATATAATAACACATTGTAAACTAACAAGCAACAATATAATAACACATTGTAAACTAACAAGTGACAATATAATAACACATTGTAAGCTAACAAGCAAACATATAATAACACATTGTAAACTAACAAGCAAAAATATAATAACTCATTGTAAACTAGCAAACAACAATATAATAACTCATTGTAAACTAACAAGCAATAATATAATAACACATTGTAAACTAACAAGCAACAATATAATAACTCATTGTAAACTAACAAGCAACAATATAATAACTCATTGTAAACTAATAAGCAACAATATAATAACACAGCGTACGCTAACAAGCAACAATATAATAACACATTGTAAACTAACAAGCAACAATATAATAACACAGCGTACGCTAACAAACAACAATATAATAACACAGCGTACGCTAACAAGCAACAATATAATAACACAGCGTACGCTAACAAGCAACAATATAATAACACATCGTACTCTAACAAGCAACAATATAATAACACATTGTAAACTAACTAGCAACAATATAATAACACAGCGTACTCTAACAAGCAACAATATAATAACACGTCCTACGCATAGAAAAACAGAACATGCACTCAGCAAAGAACTACATGACCTATAATAATTAAACAAAGCTTTGAACTACAGTCCCCACTTGATGTAAACTAGCAAACAACAATATAAAAACACATTGTAAACTAACAAGCAACAATATAATAACACATTGTAAACTAACAAGCAACAATATAATACCACATTGTAAACTAACAAGCAACAATATAATAACACTTTGTTAACTAAAATAATAACACATTGAAAACTAACAAGCAACAATATAATAACACATTGTAAACTAACAAGCAACAATATAATAACACATTGTAAACTACCAAGCAACAATATAATAATACATTGTAAACTAAAATAATAACACATTGTAAACTAACAAGCAACAATATAAAAACACATTGTAAACTAACAAGTAATAATATAATAACACATTGCAAACTAACAAACAACAATATAATAACACATGGTAAACTAACAAGAAATGATATAACAACACATTGTAAACTAACAAGCACCACTATAATAATACATTGTAAACTAACAAGCACCACTATAATAACACATTGTAAACTAACAAACAACAACATAATAAAACATTGTAAACTAACAAGCAACAATATAATAACACAGCGTACGCTAACAAGCAAAAACATAATAATACATGGTAAACTAAAAAGCAACAATATAATAACACATGGTAAACTAACAAGAAATGATATAACAACACATTGTAAACTAACAAGAAATGATATAACAACACATTGCAAACTAACAAGAAACGATAGAATAACACATTGTAAACTAACAAGCAACAATATAACAACACATTGTAAACTAACAAGCATCAATATAATAACACATTGTAAACTAACAAACAACAATATAATAACACATTGTAAACTAACAAACAACAATATAATAACACACTGTAAACTAACAAGAAACGATATAATAACACATTGTAAACTAGCAAGAAACGATATGACAACACATTGTAAACTAACAAACACCAATATGATAACACATTGTAAACTAACAAGCAACAACATAATAACACATTATAAACTGACAAACACCAATATGATAACACATTGTAAACTAACAAGCAACAACATAATAACACATTATAAACTAACAAACAACAATAAGATAACACATTGTAAACTAACAAGCAACAACATAATAACACATTGTAAACCAACAAGCAACAACATATTAACACATTGTAAACTAACAAGAATCAACATAATAACACATTGTAAACTAACAAGAAACGATATAATAACACATTGTAAACTAACAAGCAACAAAATAATAACACATAGTAAACTAACAAGCAACAATATAATAACACATTGTAAACTAACAAGAAACGATATAACAACACATTGTAAACTAACAAGAAACGATATAACAACACATTGTAAACTAACAAACAACAATATAATAACACATTGTAATTTAACAAGAAACGATATAACAACACATTGTAAACTAATAAGAAACGATATAACAACACATTGTAAACTAAAAAGAAACGATATAACAGCACATTGTAAGCTAACAAGAAACGATATAACAACACATTGTAAACTAACAAACAACAGTATAATAACACATTGTAAACTAACAAGAAACGATATAACAACACATTGTAAACTAACAAGAAACGATATAACAACACATTGTAACCTAACAAACAACAATATAATAACACATTGTAAACTAACAAACAACAACATAATAACACATGGTAAACTAACAAACAACAATATAATAACACATGGTAAACTAACAAGCAACAATGTAATAACACATTGTAAACTAACAAGCAACAATATAATAACACATTGTAAACTAACAAGAAATGATATAATAACACATTGTAAACTAACAAGCAAAAACATAATAACACATTGTAAACTACCAAGCAACAATATAATAACACATTGTAAACTAACAAGCAACAATATAATAACATATTGTAAACTAACAAGCAAAAACATAATAACACATTCTAAACTAAAAAGCAACAATATAATAACATATTGTAAACTAACACGCAAAAACATAATAACACATTGCAAACTAACAAGAAACGATATAATAACACATTGTAAACTAACAAGCAACAATATAATAACACATTGTAAACTAACAAGTGACAATATAATAACACATTGTAAGCTAACAAGCAAACATATAATAACACATTGTAAACTAACAAGCAAAAATATAATAACTCATTGTAAACTAGCAAACAACAATATAATAACTCATTGTAAACTAACAAGCAATAATATAATAACACATTGTAAACTAACAAGCAACAATATAATAACTCATTGTAAACTAACAAGCAACAATATAATAACTCATTGTAAACTAATAAGCAACAATATAATAACACAGCGTACGCTAACAAGCAACAATATAATAACACATTGTAAACTAACAAGCAACAATATAATAACACAGCGTACGCTAACAAGCAACAATATAATAACACAGCGTACGCTAACAAGCAACAATATAATAACACAGCGTACGCTAACAAGCAACAATATAATAACACATCGTACTCTAACAAGCAACAATATAATAACACATTGTAAACTAACTAGCAACAATATAATAACACAGCGTACTCTAACAAGCAACAATATAATAACACATTGTAAACTAACAAGCAACAATATAATAACACAGCGTAGACTAACAAGCAACAATATAATAACGCGTCGTACGCATAGAAAAACAGAACATGCACTCAGCAAAGAACTACATGACCTATAATAATTAAACAAAGCTTTGAACTACAGTCCCCACTTGATGTAAACTAGCAAACAACAATATAAAAACACATTGTAAACTAACAAGCAACAATATAATAACACATTGTAAACCAACAAGCAACAATATAATACCACATTGTAAACTAACAAAGCAACAATATAATAAAACTTTGTTAACTAAAATAATAACACATTGTAAACTAAGAAGCAACAATATAAAAACACATTGAAAACTAATAAGCAACAATATAATAACACATTGCAAACTAACAAACAACAATATAATAACACATGGTAAACTAACAAGAAATGATATAACAACACATTGTGAACTAACAAGCACCACTATAATAATACATTGTAAACTAACAAGCACCACTATAATAACACATTGTAAACTAACAAACAACAACATAATAAACCATTGTAAACTAACAAGCAACAATATAATAACAGCGTACGCTAACAAGCAAAAACATAATAATACATATTAAACTAAAAAGCAACAATATAATAACACATGGTAAACTAACAAGAAATGATATAACAACACATTGTAAACTAACAAGAAATGATATAACAACACATTGCAAACTAACAAGAAACGATAGAATAACACATTGTAAACTAACAAGCAACAAGATCATAACACATTGTAAACTAACAAGCAACAATATAACAACACATTTTAAACTAACAAGCATCAATATAATAACACATTGTAAACTAACAAACAACAATATAATAACACATTGTAAACTAACAAACAACAATATAATAACACATTGTAAACTAACAAGAAACGATATAATAACACATTGTAAACTAGCAAGAAACGATATAACAACACATTGTAAACTAACAAGCAACAACATAATAACACATTGTAAACTAACAAACACCAATATGATAACACATTGTAAACTAACAAGCAACAACATAATAACACATTATAAACTAACAAACAACAATAAGATAACACATTGTAAACTAACAAGCAACATCATAATAACACATTGTAAACCAACAAGCAACAACATATTAACACATTGTAAACTAACAAGAATCAACATAATAACACATTATAAACTAACAAGAAACGATATAATAACACGTTGTAAACTAACAAGCAACAACATAATAACACAACGTACACTAACAAGCAACAATATAATAACACTTTGTAAACTAACAAGAAACGATATAATAACACATTGTAAACTAACAAGCAACAACATAATAACACAACGTACACTAATAAGCAACAATATAATAACACTTTGTAAAATAACAAAAAACGATATAATAACACATTGCAAACTAACAAGCAACAAAATAATAACACATAGTAAACTAACAAGCAACAATATAATAACACATTGTAAACTAACAAACAACAATATGATAACACATTGTAAACTAACAAGCAACAACATAATAACACATTATAAACTGACAAACACCAATATGATAACACATTGTAAACTAACAAGCAACAACATAATAACACATTATAAACTAACAAACAACAATAAGATAACACATTGTAAACTAACAAGCAACAACATAATAACACATTGTAAACCAACAAGCAACAACATATTAACACATTGTAAACTAACAAGAATCAACATAATAACACATTGTAAACTAACAAGAAACGATATAATAACACATTGTAAACTAACAAGCAACAAAATAATAACACATAGTAAACTAACAAGCAACAATATAATAACACATTGTAAACTAACAAGAAAGGATATAACAACACATTGTAAACTAGCAAGAAACGATATAACAACACATTGTAAACTAACAAACAACAATATAATAACACATTGTAATTTAACAAAAAACGATATAACAACACATTGTAAACTAATAAGAAACGATATAACAACACATTGTAAACTAACAAGAAACGATATAACAGCACATTGTAAGCTAACAAGAAACGATATAACAACACATTGTAAACTAACAAACAACAGTATAATAACACATTGTAAACTAACAAGAAACGATATAACAACACATTGTAAACTAACAAGAAACGATATAACAACACATTGTAAACTAACAAACAACAACATAATAACACATGGTAAACTAACAAACAACAATATAATAACACATGGTAAACTAACAAGCAACAATGTAATAACACATTGTAAACTAACAAGCAACAATATAATAACACATTGTAAACTAACAAGAAATGATATAATAACACATTGTAAACTAACAAGCAAAAACATAATAACACATTGTAAACTACCAAGCAACAATATAATAACACATTGTAAACTAACAAGCAACAATATAATAACATATTGTAAACTAACAAGCAAAAACATAATAACACATTCTAAACTAAAAAGCAACAATATAATAACATATTGTAAACTAACACGCAAAAACATAATAACACATTGCAAACTAACAAGAAACGATATAATAACACATTGTAAACTAACAAGCAACAATATAATAACACATTGTAAACTAACAAGTGACAATATAATAACACATTGTAAGCTAACAAGCAAACATATAATAACACATTGTAAACTAACAAGCAAAAATATAATAACTCATTGTAAACTAGCAAACAACAATATAATAACTCATTGTAAACTAACAAGCAATAATATAATAACACATTGTAAACTAACAAGCAACAATATAATAACTCATTGTAAACTAACAAGCAACAATATAATAACTCATTGTAAACTAATAAGCAACAATATAATAACACAGCGTACGCTAACAAGCAACAATATAATAACACATTGTAAACTAACAAGCAACAATATAATAACACAGCGTACGCTAACAAGCAACAATATAATAACACAGCGTACGCTAACAAGCAACAATATAATAACACAGCGTACGCTAACAAGCAACAATATAATAACACATCGTACTCTAACAAGCAACAATATAATAACACATTGTAAACTAACTAGCAACAATATAATAACACAGCGTACTCTAACAAGCAACAATATAATAACACATTGTAAACTAACAAGCAACAATATAATAACACAGCGTAGACTAACAAGCAACAATATAATAACGCGTCGTACGCATAGAAAAACAGAACATGCACTCAGCAAAGAACTACATGACCTATAATAATTAAACAAAGCTTTGAACTACAGTCCCCACTTGATGTAAACTAGCAAACAACAATATAAAAACACATTGTAAACTAACAAGCAACAATATAATAACACATTGTAAACTAACAAGCAACAATATAATACCACATTGTAAACTAACAAAGCAACAATATAATAAAACTTTGTTAACTAAAATAATAACACATTGTAAACTAAGAAGCAACAATATAAAAACACATTGAAAACTAATAAGCAACAATATAATAACACATTGCAAACTAACAAACAACAATATAATAACACATGGTAAACTAACAAGAAATGATATAACAACACATTGTGAACTAACAAGCACCACTATAATAATACATTGTAAACTAACAAGCACCACTATAATAACACATTGTAAACTAACAAACAACAACATAATAAACCATTGTAAACTAACAAGCAACAATATAATAACAGCGTACGCTAACAAGCAAAAACATAATAATACATATTAAACTAAAAAGCAACAATATAATAACACATGGTAAACTAACAAGAAATGATATAACAACACATTGTAAACTAACAAGAAATGATATAACAACACATTGCAAACTAACAAGCAACAATATAACAACACATTTTAAACTAACAAGCATCAATATAATAACACATTGTAAACTAACAAACAACAATATAATAACACATTGTAAACTAACAAACAACAATATAATAACACATTGTAAACTAACAAGAAACGATATAATAACACATTGTAAACTAGCAAGAAACGATATAACAACACATTGTAAACTAACAAGCAACAACATAATAACACATTGTAAACTAACAAACACCAATATGATAACACATTGTAAACTAACAAGCAACAACATAATAACACATTATAAACTAACAAACAACAATAAGATAACACATTGTAAACTAACAAGCAACAACATAATAACACATTGTAAACTAACAAGCAACAATATAATAACACATTGTAAACTAACAAGTGACAATATAATAACACATTGTAAGCTAACAAGCAAACATATAATAACACATTGTAAACTAAACAAGCAAAATATAATAACTCATTGTAAACTAGCAAACAACAATATAATAACTCATTGTAAACTAACAAGCAATAATATAATAACACATTGTAAACTAACAAGCAACAATATAATAACTCATTGTAAACTAACAAGCAACAATATAATAACTCATTGTAAACTAATAAGCAACAATATAATAACACAGCGTACGCTAACAAGCAACAATATAATAACACATTGTAAACTAACAAGCAACAATATAATAACACAGCGTACGCTAACAAACAACAATATAATAACACAGCGTACGCTAACAAGCAACAATATAATAACACAGCGTACGCTAACAAGCAACAATATAATAACACATCGTACTCTAACAAGCAACAATATAATAACACATTGTAAACTAACTAGCAACAATATAATAACACAGCGTACTCTAACAAGCAACAATATAATAACACATTGTAAACTAACAAGCAACAATATAATAACACAGCGTTGACTAACAAGCAACAATATAATAACGCGTCGTACGCATAGAAAAACAGAACATGCTCTTAGCAAAGAACTACATGACCTATAATAATTAAACAAAGCTTTGAACTACAGTCCCCACTTGATGTAAAGTAGCAAACAACAATATAAAAACACATTGTAAACTAACAAGCAACAATATAATAACACATTGTAAACTAACAAGCAACAATATAATACCACATTGTAAACTAACAAGCAACAATATAATAACACTTTGTTAACTAAAATAATAACACATTGAAAACTAACAAGCAACAATATAATAACACATTGTAAACTAACAAGCAACAATATAATAACACATTGTAAACTACCAAGCAACAATATAATAACACATTGTAAACTAAAATAATAACACATTGTAAACTAACAAGCAACAATATAAAAACACATTGTAAACTAACAAGTAATAATATAATAACACATTGCAAACTAACAAACAACAATATAATAACACATGGTAAACTAACAAGAAATGATATAACAACACATTGTAAACTAACAAGCACCACTATAATAATACATTGTAAACTAACAAGCACCACTATAATAACACATTGTAAACTAACAAACAACAACATAATAAAACATTGTAAACTAACAAGCAACAATATAATAACACAGCGTACGCTAACAAGCAAAAACATAATAATACATGGTAAACTAAAAAGCAACAATATAATAACACATGGTAAACTAACAAGAAATGATATAACAACACATTGTAAACTAACAAGAAATGATATAACAACACATTGCAAACTAACAAGAAACGATAGAATAACACATTGTAAACTAAAAAGCAACAATATAATAACATATTGTAAACTAACACGCAAAAACATAATAACACATTGCAAACTAACAAGAAACGATATAATAACACATTGTAAACTAACAAGCAACAATATAATAACACATTGTAAACTAACAAGTGACAATATAATAACACATTGTAAACTAACAAGCAAAAATATAATAACTCATTGTAAACTAGCAAACAACAATATAATAACTCATTGTAAACTAACAAGCAATAATATAATAACACATTGTAAACTAACAAGCAACAATATAATAACTCATTGTAAACTAACAAGCAACAATATAATAAATCATTGTAAACTAATAAGCAACAATATAATAACACAGCGTACGCTAACAAGCAACAATATAATAACACATTGTAAACTAACAAGCAACAATATAATAACACAGCGTACGCTAACAAACAACAATATAATAACACAGCGTACGCTAACAAGCAACAATATAATAACACAGCGTACGCTAACAAGCAACAATATAATAACACATCGTACTCTAACAAGCAACAATATAATAACACATTGAAAACGAACAAGCAACAATATAATAACACATTCTAAACTAACAAGCAACAATATAATAACACATTGTAAACTAAAAAGCAACAATATAATAACACATTGTAAACTAACAAGCAACAATATAATAACTCATTGTAAACTAGCAAGAAACGATATAATAACACATTGTAAACTAAAAAGCAACAATATAATAACATATTGTAAACTAACACGCAAAAACATAATAACACATTGCAAACTAACAAGAAACGATATAATAACACATTGTAAACTAACAAGCAACAATATAATAACACATTGTAAACTAACAAGTGACAATATAATAACACATTGTAAGCTAACAAGCAAACATATAATAACACATTGTAAACTAACAAGCAAAAATATAATAACTCATTGTAAACTAGCAAACAACAATATAATAACTCATTGTAAACTAACAAGCAATAATATAATAACACATTGTAAACTAACAAGCAACAATATAATAACTCATTGTAAACTAACAAGCAACAATATAATAACTCATTGTAAACTAATAAGCAACAATATAATAACACAGCGTACGCTAACAAGCAACAATATAATAACACATTGTAAACTAACAAGCAACAATATAATAACACAGCGTACGCTAACAAACAACAATATAATAACACAGCGTACGCTAACAAGCAACAATATAATAACACAGCGTACGCTAACAAGCAACAATATAATAACACATCGTACTCTAACAAGCAACAATATAATAACACATTGTAAACTAACTAGCAACAATATAATAACACAGCGTACTCTAACAAGCAACAATATAATAACACATTGTAAACTAACAAGCAACAATATAATAACACAGCGTTGACTAACAAGCAACAATATAATAACGCGTCGTACGCATAGAAAAACAGAACATGCACTCAGCAAAGAACTACATGACCTATAATAATTAAACAAAGCTTTGAACTACAGTCCCCACTTGATGTAAACTAGCAAACAACAATATAAAAACACATTGTAAACTAACAAGCAACAATATAATAACACATTGTAAACTAACAAGCAACAATATAATACCACATTGTAAACTAACAAGCAACAATATAATAACACTTTGTTAACTAAAATAATAACACATTGAAAACTAACAAGCAACAATATAATAACACATTGTAAACTAACAAGCAACAATATAATAACACATTGTAAACTACCAAGCAACAATATAATAACACATTGTAAACTAAAATAATAACACATTGTAAACTAACAAGCAACAATATAAAAACACATTGTAAACTAACAAGTAATAATATAATAACACATTGCAAACTAACAAACAACAATATAATAACACATGGTAAACTAACAAGAAATGATATAACAACACATTGTAAACTAACAAGCACCACTATAATAATACATTGTAAACTAACAAGCACCACTATAATAACACATTGTAAACTAACAAACAACAACATAATAAAACATTGTAAACTAACAAGCAACAATATAATAACACAGCGTACGCTAACAAGCAAAAACATAATAATACATGGTAAACTAAAAAGCAACAATATAATAACACATGGTAAACTAACAAGAAATGATATAACAACACATTGTAAACTAACAAGAAATGATATAACAACACATTGCAAACTAACAAGAAACGATAGAATAACACATTGTAAACTAACAAGCAACAATATAACAACACATTGTAAACTAACAAGCATCAATATAATAACACATTGTAAACTAACAAACAACAATATAATAACACATTGTAAACTAACAAACAACAATATAATAACACACTGTAAACTAACAAGAAACGATATAATAACACATTGTAAACTAGCAAGAAACGATATGACAACACATTGTAAACTAACAAACACCAATATGATAACACATTGTAAACTAACAAGCAACAACATAATAACACATTATAAACTGACAAACACCAATATGATAACACATTGTAAACTAACAAGCAACAACATAATAACACATTATAAACTAACAAACAACAATAAGATAACACATTGTAAACTAACAAGCAACAACATAATAACACATTGTAAACCAACAAGCAACAACATATTAACACATTGTAAACTAACAAGAATCAACATAATAACACATTGTAAACTAACAAGAAACGATATAATAACACATTGTAAACTAACAAGCAACAAAATAATAACACATAGTAAACTAACAAGCAACAATATAATAACACATTGTAAACTAACAAGAAACGATATAACAACACATTGTAAACTAACAAGAAACGATATAACAACACATTGTAAACTAACAAACAACAATATAATAACACATTGTAATTTAACAAGAAACGATATAACAACACATTGTAAACTAATAAGAAACGATATAACAACACATTGTAAACTAACAAGAAACGATATAACAGCACATTGTAAGCTAACAAGAAACGATATAACAACACATTGTAAACTAACAAACAACAGTATAATAACACATTGTAAACTAACAAGAAACGATATAACAACACATTGTAAACTAACAAGAAACGATATAACAACACATTGTAAACTAACAAACAACAATATAATAACACATTGTAAACTAACAAACAACAACATAATAACACATGGTAAACTAACAAACAACAATATAATAACACATGGTAAACTAACAAGCAACAATGTAATAACACATTGTAAACTAACAAGCAACAATATAATAACACATTGTAAACTAACAAGAAATGATATAATAACACATTGTAAACTAACAAGCAAAAACATAATAACACATTGTAAACTACCAAGCAACAATATAATAACACATTGTAAACTAACAAGCAACAATATAATAACATATTGTAAACTAACAAGCAAAAACATAATAACACATTCTAAACTAAAAAGCAACAATATAATAACATATTGTAAACTAACACGCAAAAACATAATAACACATTGCAAACTAACAAGAAACGATATAATAACACATTGTAAACTAACAAGCAACAATATAATAACACATTGTAAACTAACAAGTGACAATATAATAACACATTGTAAGCTAACAAGCAAACATATAATAACACATTGTAAACTAACAAGCAAAAATATAATAACTCATTGTAAACTAGCAAACAACAATATAATAACTCATTGTAAACTAACAAGCAATAATATAATAACACATTGTAAACTAACAAGCAACAATATAATAACTCATTGTAAACTAACAAGCAACAATATAATAACTCATTGTAAACTAATAAGCAACAATATAATAACACAGCGTACGCTAACAAGCAACAATATAATAACACATTGTAAACTAACAAGCAACAATATAATAACACAGCGTACGCTAACAAGCAACAATATAATAACACAGCGTACGCTAACAAGCAACAATATAATAACACAGCGTACGCTAACAAGCAACAATATAATAACACATCGTACTCTAACAAGCAACAATATAATAACACATTGTAAACTAACTAGCAACAATATAATAACACAGCGTACTCTAACAAGCAACAATATAATAACACATTGTAAACTAACAAGCAACAATATAATAACACAGCGTAGACTAACAAGCAACAATATAATAACGCGTCGTACGCATAGAAAAACAGAACATGCACTCAGCAAAGAACTACATGACCTATAATAATTAAACAAAGCTTTGAACTACAGTCCCCACTTGATGTAAACTAGCAAACAACAATATAAAAACACATTGTAAACTAACAAGCAACAATATAATAACACATTGTAAACCAACAAGCAACAATATAATACCACATTGTAAACTAACAAAGCAACAATATAATAAAACTTTGTTAACTAAAATAATAACACATTGTAAACTAAGAAGCAACAATATAAAAACACATTGAAAACTAATAAGCAACAATATAATAACACATTGCAAACTAACAAACAACAATATAATAACACATGGTAAACTAACAAGAAATGATATAACAACACATTGTGAACTAACAAGCACCACTATAATAATACATTGTAAACTAACAAGCACCACTATAATAACACATTGTAAACTAACAAACAACAACATAATAAACCATTGTAAACTAACAAGCAACAATATAATAACAGCGTACGCTAACAAGCAAAAACATAATAATACATATTAAACTAAAAAGCAACAATATAATAACACATGGTAAACTAACAAGAAATGATATAACAACACATTGTAAACTAACAAGAAATGATATAACAACACATTGCAAACTAACAAGAAACGATAGAATAACACATTGTAAACTAACAAGCAACAAGATCATAACACATTGTAAACTAACAAGCAACAATATAACAACACATTTTAAACTAACAAGCATCAATATAATAACACATTGTAAACTAACAAACAACAATATAATAACACATTGTAAACTAACAAACAACAATATAATAACACATTGTAAACTAACAAGAAACGATATAATAACACATTGTAAACTAGCAAGAAACGATATAACAACACATTGTAAACTAACAAGCAACAACATAATAACACATTGTAAACTAACAAACACCAATATGATAACACATTGTAAACTAACAAGCAACAACATAATAACACATTATAAACTAACAAACAACAATAAGATAACACATTGTAAACTAACAAGCAACAACATAATAACACATTGTAAACCAACAAGCAACAACATATTAACACATTGTAAACTAACAAGAATCAACATAATAACACATTATAAACTAACAAGAAACGATATAATAACACGTTGTAAACTAACAAGCAACAACATAATAACACAACGTACACTAACAAGCAACAATATAATAACACTTTGTAAACTAACAAGAAACGATATAATAACACATTGTAAACTAACAAGCAACAACATAATAACACAACGTACACTAATAAGCAACAATATAATAACACTTTGTAAACTAACAAAAAACGATATAATAACACATTGCAAACTAACAAGCAACAAAATAATAACACATAGTAAACTAACAAGCAACAATATAATAACACATTGTAAACTAACAAACAACAATATGATAACACATTGTAAACTAACAAGCAACAACATAATAACACATTATAAACTGACAAACACCAATATGATAACACATTGTAAACTAACAAGCAACAACATAATAACACATTATAAACTAACAAACAACAATAAGATAACACATTGTAAACTAACAAGCAACAACATAATAACACATTGTAAACCAACAAGCAACAACATATTAACACATTGTAAACTAACAAGAATCAACATAATAACACATTGTAAACTAACAAGAAACGATATAATAACACATTGTAAACTAACAAGCAACAAAATAATAACACATAGTAAACTAACAAGCAACAATATAATAACACATTGTAAACTAACAAGAAAGGATATAACAACACATTGTAAACTAACAAGAAACGATATAACAACACATTGTAAACTAACAAACAACAATATAATAACACATTGTAATTTAACAAGAAACGATATAACAACACATTGTAAACTAATAAGAAACGATATAACAACACATTGTAAACTAACAAGAAACGATATAACAGCACATTGTAAGCTAACAAGAAACGATATAACAACACATTGTAAACTAACAAACAACAGTATAATAACACATTGTAAACTAACAAGAAACGATATAACAACACATTGTAAACTAACAAGAAACGATATAACAACACATTGTAAACTAACAAACAACAATATAATAACACATTGTAAACTAACAAACAACAACATAATAACACATGGTAAACTAACAAACAACAATATAATAACACATGGTAAACTAACAAGCAACAATGTAATAACACATTGTAAACTAACAAGCAACAATATAATAACACATTGTAAACTAACAAGAAATGATATAATAACACATTGTAAACTAACAAGCAAAAACATAATAACACATTGTAAACTACCAAGCAACAATATAATAACACATTGTAAACTAACAAGCAACAATATAATAACATATTGTAAACTAACAAGCAAAAACATAATAACACATTCTAAACTAAAAAGCAACAATATAATAACATATTGTAAACTAACACGCAAAAACATAATAACACATTGCAAACTAACAAGAAACGATATAATAACACATTGTAAACTAACAAGCAACAATATAATAACACATTGTAAACTAACAAGTGACAATATAATAACACATTGTAAGCTAACAAGCAAACATATAATAACACATTGTAAACTAACAAGCAAAAATATAATAACTCATTGTAAACTAGCAAACAACAATATAATAACTCATTGTAAACTAACAAGCAATAATATAATAACACATTGTAAACTAACAAGCAACAATATAATAACTCATTGTAAACTAACAAGCAACAATATAATAACTCATTGTAAACTAATAAGCAACAATATAATAACACAGCGTACGCTAACAAGCAACAATATAATAACACATTGTAAACTAACAAGCAACAATATAATAACACAGCGTACGCTAACAAGCAACAATATAATAACACAGCGTACGCTAACAAGCAACAATATAATAACACAGCGTACGCTAACAAGCAACAATATAATAACACATCGTACTCTAACAAGCAACAATATAATAACACATTGTAAACTAACTAGCAACAATATAATAACACAGCGTACTCTAACAAGCAACAATATAATAACACATTGTAAACTAACAAGCAACAATATAATAACACAGCGTAGACTAACAAGCAACAATATAATAACGCGTCGTACGCATAGAAAAACAGAACATGCACTCAGCAAAGAACTACATGACCTATAATAATTAAACAAAGCTTTGAACTACAGTCCCCACTTGATGTAAACTAGCAAACAACAATATAAAAACACATTGTAAACTAACAAGCAACAATATAATAACACATTGTAAACTAACAAGCAACAATATAATACCACATTGTAAACTAACAAAGCAACAATATAATAAAACTTTGTTAACTAAAATAATAACACATTGTAAACTAAGAAGCAACAATATAAAAACACATTGAAAACTAATAAGCAACAATATAATAACACATTGCAAACTAACAAACAACAATATAATAACACATGGTAAACTAACAAGAAATGATATAACAACACATTGTGAACTAACAAGCACCACTATAATAATACATTGTAAACTAACAAGCACCACTATAATAACACATTGTAAACTAACAAACAACAACATAATAAACCATTGTAAACTAACAAGCAACAATATAATAACAGCGTACGCTAACAAGCAAAAACATAATAATACATATTAAACTAAAAAGCAACAATATAATAACACATGGTAAACTAACAAGAAATGATATAACAACACATTGTAAACTAACAAGAAATGATATAACAACACATTGCAAACTAACAAGCAACAATATAACAACACATTTTAAACTAACAAGCATCAATATAATAACACATTGTAAACTAACAAACAACAATATAATAACACATTGTAAACTAACAAACAACAATATAATAACACATTGTAAACTAACAAGAAACGATATAATAACACATTGTAAACTAGCAAGAAACGATATAACAACACATTGTAAACTAACAAGCAACAACATAATAACACATTGTAAACTAACAAACACCAATATGATAACACATTGTAAACTAACAAGCAACAACATAATAACACATTATAAACTAACAAACAACAATAAGATAACACATTGTAAACTAACAAGCAACAACATAATAACACATTGTAAACCAACAAGCAACAACATATTAACACATTGTAAACTAACAAGAATCAACATAATAACACATTATAAACTAACAAGAAACGATATAATAACACGTTGTAAACTAACAAGCAACAACATAATAACACAACGTACACTAACAAGCAACAATATAATAACACTTTGTAAACTAACAAGAAACGATATAATAACACATTGTAAACTAACAAGCAACAACATAATAACACAACGTACACTAATAAGCAACAATATAATAACACTTTGTAAACTAACAAAAAACGATATAATAACACATTGCAAACTAACAAGCAACAAAATAATAACACATAGTAAACTAACAAGCAACAATATAATAACACATTGTAAACTAACAAGAAACGATATAACAACACATTGTAAACTAACAAGAAACGATATAACAACACATTGTAAACTAACAAACAACAATATAATAACACATGTAATTTAACAAGAAACGATATAACAACACATTGTAAAATAATAAGAAACGATATAACAACACATTGTAAACTAACAAGAAACGATATAACAGCACGTTGTAAGCTAACAAGAAACGATATAACAACACATTGTAAACTAACAAACAACAGTATAATAACACATTGTAAACTAACAAGAAACGATATAACAACACATTGTAAACTAACAAGAAACGATATAACAACACATTGTAAACTAACAAACAACAATATAATAACACATTGTAAACTAACAAACAACAACATAATAACACATGGTAAACTAACAAACAACAATATAATAACACATGGTAAACTAACAAGCAACAATGTAATAACACATTGTAAACTAACAAGCAACAATATAATAACACATTGTAAACTAACAAGAAATGATATAATAACACATTGTAAACTAACAAGCAAAAACATAATAACACATTGTAAACTACCAAGCAACAATATAATAACACATTGTAAACTAACAAGCAACAATATAATAACATATTGTAAACTAACAAGGAAAAACATAATAACACATTGCAAACTAACAAGAAACGATATAATAACACATTGAATACTAACAAGCAACAATATAATAACACATTGTAAACTAACAAGCAACAATATAATAACACATTGTAAACTAAAAAGCAACAATATAATAACACATTGTAAACTAACAACCAACAATATAATAACTCATTGTAAACTAGCAAGAAACGATATAATAACACATTGTAAACTAAAAAGCAACAATATAATAACATATTGTAAACTAACACGCAAAAACATAATAACACATATCAAACTAACAAGAAACGATATAATAACACATTGTAAACTAACAAGCAACAATATAATAACACATTGTAAACTAACAAGTGACAATATAATAACACATTGTAAACTAACAAGCAAACATATAATAACACATTGTAAACTAACAAGCAAAAATATAATAACTCAATGTAAACTAGCAAACAACAATATAATAACTCATTGTAAACTAACAAGCAATAATATAATAACACATTGTAAACTAACAAGCAACAATATAATAACTCATTGTAAACTAACAAGCAACAATATAATAACACATCGTACTCTAACAAGCAACAATATAATAACACATTGTAAACTAACTAGCAACAATATAATAACACAGCGTACTCTAACAAGCAACAATATAATAACACATTGTAAACTAACAAGCAACAATATAATAACACAGCGTAGACTAACAAGCAACAATATAATAACGCGTCGTACGCATAGAAAAACAGAACATGCACTCAGCAAAGAACTACATGACCTATAATAATTAAACAAAGCTTTGAACTACAGTCCCCACTTGATACCGGATTCATAGATTACAAAAAGGCTTTTGATAATTTAGACAGAATAATGCTTTGGAAGTTGCTGAGACGCTACGCAATCCGCATATGTTTTTTAACCTGATAAAAACAATGTATGAAGGAATAAAATGTAGTGTGTTGCATGAAGGGTAGCTCACAGAAGCATTTGCAATAAGAACAGGCGAGAAAAGCAGGGATGCCTTCTATCTCCATTTCTCTTTCTGCTGGTCATAGATAGGAATATGAGAATAACGTTGAACAACAGACATGGAATCCAGTGGTCACTGACCAAACAACTTGATGATTTAGACTTTGCTGACGACATAGCTCTCCTATCACATAATCATCAACAGATGCAAGATAAGATGAACATACTAGATGAGAGATTACAACAGCTGGGACTGAAAATAAAAAGAGATAAAATTTTGACCAAAATTATTAGAATAAATGCAGTTGGCAATAACCAAATAAAAATAAGAGAAACACCTCTACAAGACATGCACTTTTACATATATCTGGGAAGTAATATAGATAAAGAATTGGCTGAAGAACAGAGGATGATACCAATTACCAATAAAAGGATACAAAAAACAAGACTTGCCTTCGTTGCACTAGCAACATATAGACATTTAGTTAAATAAACAAATACAAATATTCAAGTCTAATGTTAAATAAGTCCGTTAAATCAATATAGCGGTGACACAAGGAGAACAACAAAAATGACAATCACGAAGATACAGACCTTCATTGATGGATGCTTGTGCAGAATAAAATGATGGAAATAGCAGGACAAAATGACTAACGAAGATTTATAGGAAAGTACTAGTCAAATACCAGTAGATAAAGAGGTACAACGAAGTCGATGGCGCTGGATGGGACACGGACTGCGGTTGCCAGCTGAGAATATCACACGATAGGTCTTTTTTTTTTTTTTTGGAATACCCAGAGGAAGAGACAAAGAGGACCAAGGAACTTTTGGAGAAGACAGATGGAAGCAGAGATGAAGATGACTGGAAAGACACGGAATAATCTTAAAAGAATGGCAAGAAACAGAACGACTTGGAAAGTGTTTGTTGAAGACCTATGCTCCACAGGAGCTGAAAGGTAGAAGAGATACGCAAGCAAGCAGCAAAATAATAAAACACCGTCCAAAAAATACAACACAATAACAACACAGCGTCCACAAACAAACAACACAATAATAACACAGCGTCCACAAACAAACAACACAATAATAACACAGCGTCCACAAACAAACAACACAATAATAACACGGCGTCCACAAACAAACAACACAATAATATAACAGCGTCCACAAACAAACAACACAATAATAACACAGCGTCCACAAACAAAGAACACAATAATAACACGGCGTCCACAAACAAACAACACAATAATATAACAGCGTCCACAAACAAACAACACAATAATAACACGGCGTCCACAAACAAAGAACACAATAATATAACAGCGTCCACAAACAAACAACACAATAATAACACGGCGTCCACAAACAAATAACACAATAATAACACGGCGTCCACAAACAAAGAACACAATAATATAACAGCGTCCACAAACAACCAACACAATAACAACACGGCGTCCACAAACAAAGAACACAATAATATAACAGCGTCCACAAATAAACAACACAATAATAACACACCGGAAGCAACAACATAATAATATCACAGCGTCCACAAACAAACAACACAATAATAACACACCGGAAGCAACAACACAATAATAACAAGGCGTTCACAAACAAACAACACAATAATAATACCTTGTATGGAAAAACAACACAATAATAACACACCGGAAGTAACAACACAATAATAACACAGCGTCCACAAACAAACAACACAATAATAACACAGCGTCCACAAACAAACAACACAATAATAACACAGCGTCCTCAAACAAACAACACAATAATAACACAGCGTCCACAAACAAACAACACAATAATAACACAGCGTCCACAAACAAACAACACAATAATAACACACCGGAAGCAACAACACAATAATAACACAGCGTCCACAAACAAACAACACAATAATAACACAGCGACCACAAACAAACAACACAATAATAACACACCGGAAGCAAGAACACAATAATAACACAGCGTCCACAAACAAACAACACAATAATAACACAGCGTCCACAAACAAACACAATAATAACACAGCCTAAGCAGGAACAGAATAATAACACATTCTAAACAAGCAGGCAAAATATAATAACGCAGAGTCCACAAACAAAAAACATAATAATAATAGTATAGAGTAAACAAAAGAACACAATAATAACACAGCGTCCCGAAAACAAAAAAACAGGATAATAACACGGCGTCCAAAAACAAAGAACACAATAATACTACTGCCGGCTCTTTTCCCTAGAAAACAATGTTCTTTATTCGTTTTGATTGATTTGAACCTCAAAACCAGAAGTTAGAACGTGACTTCAAAAGGTCGGTTTTAAAGTGAAAACGTTTTTGTTTTGACCAAAGCTATGAGATTTATTGTGGCAGGACAATGGTTTAACAACATTCTGGCATGAACAAGCTGAAGAAAACCCTCTCTGAACGTCATCAATAATTGCGTCCTTATAATGATGATCGAGTAGTCACCGGTGTCCAACAGAACAACTGTCGCCAGTATATTGAAAGCCTGATCTGAAATTTGAAAATACAAATCAAGTGCTTGATGACATCAAACATAATTTAGCACTTTATGAAGTGAGCACTTGTTAAAATGCCACTATTTTCTTAGGTTTTATCTCAAGGGTACTCTTTAACTCATACACAGAATTTGAGTTGTTTAAGTGGGTAATGTCGCTTCGTCCTCCGCAATGTGGGAAGGACACAGGACTTCGACAACCATGAGTCCACGTCACTTCCTAGGATGAAAAAGATGGGAGTAGAGATGGGCACAGGACTTAAAAAACCATGAGTCCACGTCACTCCTTCGGATGAAAGAGATGGGAGTTATGGTGGGCACAGCCATAAACGGGAAACTTAGTGGGCGTGTAAGAAAACTTATCAACCAACACAAAACTGGAGTCGTCAGTCGCTGGACGTGCTGAGGCTTGCTAAGGAGGGGATCTGAGCACCCATGGACATGTCCGGAGTGCAATGATGATGACCCGCAAATAACTCAATTACTCAAATAACGTCGCTTCGATGTATTATTCTGTGCCAGTTATTAATCAATGGTAGTATGGGACGATGACGTCTAGAGCTCAAACGGTAACTCCCTTGCGCTCTACACTGGGCACGAGGAGCAGTCCTTGAAGCGTTTGGTCAACAGACAGTGAGGACAAGCTTGTGGGGAAATTCCTGTAAAAATCAAAACTGAGACAAAGTTAATTTACTCTGAAGGATTTGTTTTTAATTTGTCGCAGCTGAAACAGGCATAATTGACTAACAGACGAAACAATTGTGTTGGTTACTTGGCACCTGATTTTAGTAGAATTCTGCAAGTCTGAAGTCCGCGTCCAGATGTGTTTGACAATTTCAATTAGTTCTGATCAAAACCTTGTTTTCCTGTAATTCTGTCAGTCCTTGTTCAGCCCAACATGCAGAAGGTCACCTCAAGCTCTCAGTGCAAGCCGGTGCTCATTTGTTTGTAGTTTGATTGCTTCTTTTCATATTTCACTATTTTATTCTTCGTTCATTAAGTTCATTTCTGCACATTAATTTTTTCGATGAATATTCTTCGTTCATTAAGTTCATTTCTGCACATTAATTTTTTCGATGAATTTGGCTTTTTTAAATAACTTTTGTGAGGGGTATTTTTGGTTGTGTGTAGCGCCAAGACAATCTCTCAAAGCGTCATAACATATGCAGGCTTGGAGTACGAGGTCCATGTCGTATGTGTGCTAGTATGTGTGTTAGTATGTGTGCTAGTATGTGTGCAAGTATGTGTGCAAGTATGTGTGCTAGTATGTGTGCAAGTATGTGTGCTAGTATGTGTGCTAGTATGTGTGCTAGTATGTGTGCAAGTATGTGTGCTAGTATGTGTGCTTGTATGTGTGCAAGTATGTGTGCTAGTATGTGTGCTAGTATGTGTGCTAGTATGTGTGCTAGTATGTGTGCTAGTATGTGTGCAAGTATGTGTGCTAGTATGTGTGCAAGTATGTGTACTAGTATGTGTGCTTGTATGTGTGCTAGTATGTGTGCTAGTATGTGTGCTAGCATGTGTTTAAGTATGTGTGCACGTATGTGTGCTAGTATGTGTGCAAGTATGTGTGCTAGTATGTGGGCTAGTATATGTGCAAGTATGTGTGCTAGTATGTGTGTTAGTATGTGTGCTAGTATGTGTGCAAGTATGTGTGCTAGTATGTGTGCTAGTATGTGTGCTAGTATGTGTGCTAGTATGTGTGCAAGTATGTGTGCTAGTATGTGTGCTAGTATGTGTGCTAGTATGTGTGCTAGTATGTGTATTAGTATGTGTGCTAGTATGTGTGCATGTATGTGTGCTAGTATGTGTGCAAGTATGTGTGCTAGTATGTGTGCAAGTATGTGTGCTAGTATGTGTGCTAGTATGTGTGCTAGTATGTGTGCAAGTATGTGTGCTAGTATGTGTGCTAGTATGTGTGCTAGTATGTGTGCTAGTATGTGGGCTAGTATGTGTGCACGTATGTGTGCTAGTATGTGTGCAAGTATGTGTGCTAGTATGTGGGCTAGTATATGTGCAAGTATGTGTGCAAGTATGTGTGCTAGTATGTGTGCTAGTGTATGTGCAAGTATGTGTGCTAGTATGTGTGCAAGTATATGTGCTTGTATGTGTGCAAGTGTGTGTGCAAGTATGTGTGCATGTATGTGTGCAAATATGTGTGCTATTATTTGTGCAAGTATGTGTGCACTTATGTGTGCTAGTATAGCAGCGTGCTCTCTCCGCTCAGAAATCAACAGTGACCTCTTTAATGCACTTGAATGGACTTGATTGGAACACACCTGGTACCAGAACACTTGTACTGGCTTTGATGGTGTCTGACTTCCCCTAACTGCCTTGATGAGATGGCGGGGACATCCCTTTACTGTATCGGGGCCCACATGTCGTGACGACTTGAGTCTTGATGACCTGTGTTGGTTGATAAGTTGAGTCGACCTCTGCGGGTGATCGATGGTCACTTCTCGAGACTGTCGCCTCGTTTGAACTCTGCCCTTGTGTGGGACCCTTGGTCGGGTGATCGCCTACCTTGGTACTCCCCGCTGTTTCGTGTTACGACCGTCGGTTATCTGCAGACGAGCGTGCGCGTGCTGGCCCCTTCCAGTGTTCGTTCTTAGCTAGACACAGACTATTACAGCTAGCGCTCGAGAAAACATTCACTGAACACCAGGTAAAAATAACACACCTGAGGTTTTATTCTCAAAAGTCCACCTCACACAACACGTTCACAATCACAATGATAATGGTATGTTAGCAGCTTCTCACACATTGCCTGCTAACCGTGCGGCATTCTCCTGTGTTATCTACGACACTGCAGAATTATACTGCAGCATTCTCTCAAGCCACTCTGGCCTTGCCTACCTTCCTCTAAGTAATAGTTATAATATGAATTCCTCCACTAGCACCCACTAGCAGCCATATTGCTAATCACGAAGCTGGCGATATCGGTCTCGCTCAACCTCACCTATACTGTTGTCTCCTGGAGCGATGTACTCCGTATCGGGCCCTATTTTTTGGTTGATAGGAACTCTGCGAATCTGTCTCGCTCAGCGCCACTTACATTGCTCGGTGTCGCTGCCTGCACACCCCACTCTAATTTCATGCTCCTACACAAAGCCTGACTTATTGAACTTCTTTCCCCTACTGTCACTTGAATGGTCGTAGCTGCTAAACTGCACACTCTGATGATGCCTAACATGGTGAGACTAACTCACGGATTGACACTAACTTGTTCGTTGCTGCTAACTTGCACAATTATATTCTAACTTCGTGTTTCTGACGAAGCCTACCAGGTGAGACCATCTCATTGACTGTCAATACATGGTTGGTGCTGCTAACTTTCACAACTATCTTATCAACTACTCTAAGACACTTCTACTTATCACTGCTCCTGGAATGTGTGTTCCCCGCAGCGACTACACACCAACTAACTTACTCTATCACTTGTTGGTGAACTAACTCAATCCTGCTCACGGTACCGGTTGCAACACACAACCGTCCGCATAGAGCCATCGTTTTATCTCGAATGATCTTCCCAACCTATCCTTTGTCTAACCTTTTCTCCCTTCAACCAATCAATACCTCGTTCCTACATTGTGTCTCACAATTCCCGTGAGTCACGATGTGTTCATCCTCTTTACTTCTTAACCCTTCTTCCCGTGGACCCCATGATTTTATTTTAATCAAACCATCTCATCTCCCCTCGATTTCAATTACATCACACTCCTCTTATCGTACACTCTTTAATCACTGCTACCTCCCTGCTTCACTAGTATGTGTGCTAGTATGTGTGCAAGTATGTCTGCAAGGATGTGTGCAAGTATGTGTACTAGTATGTTTGCTTGTATGTGTGCAAGTATGTGTGCAAGTATGTGTGCAAGTTTGTGTGCAAGTATGTGTGCAAGTTTGCGTGCAAGTTTGTGTACAAGTACGTGTGCAGGTATGTGTGCAGGTATGTGTGCAAGTATTTGTGCAAGTATGTGTGCAAGTATGTGTGCAAAGTATGTGTGTAATCATGTGTGCAAGTATGTGTACAAGTATGTGTGCAAGTATGTGTTCTAGTATGTGTGCTAGTATGTGTGCAAGTAGGTGTACACGTATGTGTGCTAGTACGTGTGCTAGTATGTGTGCATGTATGTGTGCAAGTATGTTTGCAAATATTCGTGCTAACATGTGTGCTAGTATGTGTGCTAGTATGTGTGCAAGCATGTGTGCAAATATGTGTGCCAATATGTGTGCTAGTATGAGTACTAGTATGTGTGCAGTGCAGGTATGTGTGCAAGTATGTGTGCAAGTATGTGTGCTATTATGTGTGCAAATATGTGTGCTAGTATTAGTGTAAGTATGTGTGCTAGTATGTGTGCAAGTATGTGTGCTAGTATGTATGCAAGTGTGTGTGCTAGTATGTGTGCTAGTATGTGTGCTATTATGTGTGCAAGTATGTGTGCAAGTATGTGTGCAAGTATGTGGGCAAGTATGTATGCTAGTATGTGTGCAAATATGTGTGCTAGTATGTGTGCAAGTATGTGTGCTAGTATGTGTGCAAGTATGTGTGCTATTATATGTGCAGTGCAGATATGTGTGCAAGTATGTGTGCTAGTATGTGTGCAAGTATGTGTGCTAGTATGTGTGCAAGTATGTGTGTAGTATGTGTGCTAGTATGTGGTGCTAGTATGTGTGCTAGTATGTGTGCTAGTATGTGTGCTAGTATGTGTGCAAGTATGTGTGTAGTATGTGTGCTAGTATGTGTGCAAGTATGTGTGCTAGTATGTGGTGCTAGTATGTGTGCTAGTATGTGTGCTAGTATGTGTGCTAGTATGTGTGCTAGTATGTGTGCTAGTATGTGTGCTAGTATGTGTACTAGTATGTGTGCTATTATGTGTGCTAGTATGTGTGGTAGTATGTGGTGCTAGTATGTGTGCTAGTATGTGTGCTAGTATGTGTGCTAGTGTGTGTGCTAGTATGTGTGCTAGTATGTGTGCTAGTATGTGTGCAAGTGTGTGTGCTAGTATGTGTGCTAGTATGTGTGCAAGTATGTGTGCAAGTATGTGTGCAAGTATGTGGGCATATATGTGTGCTAGTATGTGGTGCTAGTATGTGTGCTAGTATGTGTGCTAGTATGTGTGCTAGTATGTGTGCTAGTATGTGTGCTAGTATGTGTACTAGTATGTGTGCTAGTATGTGTGCTAGTATGTGTGCTAGTATGTGTACTAGTATGTGTGCTAGTATGTGTGCTAGTATGTGTGCTAGTATGTGTGCTAGTATGTGTGCTAGTATGTGTACTAGTACGTGGGAAGTGGATCTCAGCATGTTCAGAGTGCAATGAATTGATAAATAAAAATAACTGTTGTCTCTCTCTCTCTCTCTCTCTATATATATATATATATATATATATATATATATATATATATATATATATACATACATATATATATTTATATATATAAAGGAAGTGAGAGAGATATAGAGAGAGATAGACAGACATACTGAGAGGGAAAGAAAATATTAGTCGTTGTATTATCCATATCGCACATCAAACAAATGTTCATTACACTCAGATCTTCTCAAAATAAAATTCCCGGCAGTGAAAAAAGATAAACCGGTTCACATGTCATCTCCGTCCTCCTCATGGCTCGCCTGTATTGAAGCAACATAGCTGCTGACTGACATGAAGATCCTGGAGTCCAACCAAGGTTGTACATTCGCGGAGAGCATCGAAATCTTTAACATCTCATCCTTCTTTCCAAGCGCATGGTTTGGGATATACGAGCGTCCATCTTTATAACGTAGCAAGCAAGACATTGCTGAAAATGGACGCACCTTCAACGCTTGATTCATTTAAAGAAATCAGCCAGGACGCACAAAAACGGTACCCCGGCTCAGGATCCTTAAAGTGAATTTTCGGTTGACTGGGTACAACGATCTATATGAAGGAGCTAAAAGTAATTAGAGAGAGAGAGCGAGAGAGAGGGAGAGAGAGAGAGAGAGAGAGAGAGAGAGTAAGCTTTTTGAAACTTTAATGATGATAGAGCTAGTGGCCCATATATATTAAGATATCATTTTACAAACTCTGTACCGACCCGTTCCATTCACGTGTTTTGTTGTCAGAAGTAACCACACTAATTAACATACATGGTTGAACTATTGTTTGCTGAGCCTCATTTGCAGTCATGAAAGATGGACACGCTATATAGAGACAGGTAAGCGAGAAAGCAAATGAATATAATAAAGAAATAAATATTCTTGTCACTGGTCAGAGACAAACCTTCGATTCTGTTAAATCAGTCAGTTGTGACGGACACTGCAGAAATATACAAAGTGTAAATGGACAGCAACTTGGAGTCCTATGTTTAGAAAGGGAACGTGCTGTTCCAACAACCGTAGCCATGATACACTGGTTGCTACAACAGCAGGAAACGACAAAGGCTTGTCACCACTCCTGCCGTCATTTATAAAGACATTACCAAAACTGCACGATCTAAACCTAGAGAAGTTGATATTGACAGGTAAGCAGAGCTCATAGTAGAAATAAGTAAATCAACGTCAACGCAATATCACTGGCCTCATCTACCAAGGGAACATGAGGATAAGCAACGAGACGACAGAACTAATTTACAATAAACCAAAATCTATCATAACTTTGTGTTACTAACAATGAGATCAATACTAAACAACGTAACAGAGTTGAGACATGACGTAATATCTCTACAAATAACGTAGAATTAGATGACGCGATTCAAACAATAAGTTCCCTGGACAGCTAAAAAGGTCAATGAGGAAATTCTCAAAAAGGCCAACACAAAAAGGGAACTCCTAACAAACATCAGAAAGAAACAATCAACATTTTTTCGGCACATCATGAGAAGAGGAAAGTTGGAATACTTGGTTACAACTGGCAAAATAAAAAGAAAGAGAGATCGCGGACGACAAAGAGAGAAAATACTGGATAGCTTGGTTTCATGACATGGAAAACAGTCAACAACAGAACTGATACGATGCACTGTAGATAGAAGATTGTGGAAGGACATGATCGCCTACGCCAACCGGTATAGCACATGATGATGATGATTCAAACAGGAATGCAGAAAGCAAATAGCATAATCTATCAAATAACACCGTTCCTATAACAAGAGAATGTAAATACGGAAACAAAAACATGAATTAATAGATGCGATGCTATAGTTCGTTCACAAATACGTGCCCACAGAGTTGATTAATTATCTCGGAAACTGTTTGATGAATTTCTGTAATTCTTTTTTCGTGAAATCTTATTTTTTTCACCGACCTTCAGATTTGATAACATTTAAGTATAAAGGTAGTCTGAATATGGCACAAATCATATTTTGTTATATAATTTTAGGAAAATATCAAACCGCGTTCTCTAAACATTAGATTTAACATTGTCTTACAATGCAAGTCAAAGGCGTATCCGTATCACATTGAAGAGTGTCACAATTGTTCATTTAGTTTATATCTTCGTCACAGAGATTGGTTGCAAAAGTGCCTGTACAATAACATAGTTAGCTTTTGCATAGTGATGAATTTACACTTTAAACTCTTCATGACTTTAAAAACAGCTTACAAATTGTCACATGTAAAGGAATATACATTAATAGTAAATATGTTGTCCACGTACGCATCTGGACCTATTTAACATCATCATCGAGGGCCATCTCCGCAATTAAGGTTGGCTACCATGGAGCGCCATTCTGTGTGTCTCTTGCTTTGATGGTGCAGATTGTCATAGGTTGATTTGTCTATCTTTTGATGTTACTCGTCCATGTTAGTCCTATTTAACAAGAAAAAAAAAAAAGAAATCGGAAATGACAAAGATGGCGCGTCTTTCAAAATCACGTTAAAAAAATGCGAGCAAGTGCCAAGATTGTGTGGATACACACGTTACATTTCGCCTTTTAAAATGACAATGTTGATTACAAGATATGTGGATATTGTAAATTCCTAAAAATTAGGACAACCAAGAAAATCATATTTTTATATACCTTAAATAAAGAAAAAATGTTCCTAAATGCATGACAGTAGGGAAAAAATCAGGCTTAAGGTCGGTGAAAAAATAAGATTTCATTAAAAAAATTTTTTGAAATTCATCAGTTTCCGAGATAATTAATAAACTCTGTGGGCACGAATATCTGAACGAACTATAGTAGCAACATTATGCTACTTTTGCCATATAAGGACCGTCCTAAAAATACACAAGCGTTACATCAAGATAAATTACATGCATAGAAATGTTGCAAACAAAAACAAGGAAGCATAGAGTAATCTCAGAGCCGAGAAAAAACTAGTGACAATTCCATGAAATGACAGATCGAATATCACAGAATGAAACATTTGATAAGACCAAAGAAAACTGCAGCGTAGAGAGAAGGAGTCAGAGAAAGTGGATAGGCGGACTTAGGGGAGTCAACAAATACATCAAGATGACTGCCACCAAAGACATGCAGCAAGCGATACCACATACATCGCAGTAGACGCAGTTGGGCACAAGAAGAAATAACACCATGGAAAACTTTACACGCAGTTGGGCACACGAAGAAATAACACCAAGGAAAACTTTACACGCAATTGGGCACAAGAAGCAATGACACCAAGGAAAACTTTACACGCAGTTGGGCTGAAGAAGAAATAACACCAAGGAAAACTTTACACGCAGTTGGGCTGAAGAAGAAATAACACCAAGGAAAACTTTACACGCAGTTGGGCTGAAGAAGAAATAACACCAAGGAAAATAGTAGACGCAGTTGGACTGAATGAATAAATAACACCAAGGAAAATAGTAGACGCAGTTGGGATGAAGAAGAAATAACACCAAGGAAAATAGTAGACGCAGTTGGACTGAAGAATAAATAACACCAAGGAAAATAGTAGACGCAGTTGGGATGAAGAAGAAATAACACCAAGGAAAATAGTAGACGCAGTTGGGATGAAGAAGAAATAACACCAAGGAAAATGAAAACATGTGACAATGATTAGCTCGTACGGCCGGGTTTAAATGACGGGGTAGCTTGTGGATTTTGCCGCCTTCTTGTGGAGACACACCACGTTCAACTTCAGACTCTCTTCTAGGTTATTTTATACCGAAATTGGATTACGCCTCCGGTGCGACCAAAGATGGTGGTGTGTTTTCGCGGGTTCGTCGGCAATGAAGTGTGATTTCATTGCTCTGTGATTCTGAATGAAGAGAATAAGAAGCTCACGGTGTATCCACGTGATGAAGAGCTGAATGATTGGGTGTGGCTAGTCTATAACTCGGAAACGGACGGTGCGACCGAGTGAGTGCACGTAAGTCTAGACCATCCACAGCAATCGACTTTCAGCAACAAAACCAACAATGACGACAAGACGAATTCAGAAGAAGCCTAAACGACAACATCGAAGAAGGAAAACAAAATAACGTAAACGTGTCGGTACGTGTAAGAAACTGTCGAATCGCGAGAGGCTAGACCTAAAGTATGTGCGCGTTACATAATGGAACTGACTCAATCCGAGCCAACATCTATTTTGTCCAAAGCTGCTCACCATTGTCACCAGTTCTATTTAACGTGTACACAATAACGATCACGGTACAACAGCTGGATGGGAGGGGAAGAACTATGACTTTTGTTGATGACATTCTGGTATATCGACAGGGAAGAGACAGACGGGAAATCGCCTCCACAATGCAAGACGAACTCGATCGCATTTCTTCCTGGTGTGGAGTATCAGGTGCATTGGTTAATCCTAATAAAGCATCAATTGCATGATTCTCCTTTAACAATCATATCCTTAACACAGAAACACGCTTGGTACGAATGGGAGCTGATAAGGTGACCAGGGACAGGTTGATGACGTACTTCAGAGTTAAGTTTGATCGCAACCTGTGTTTTCGGGACCACGTCGAGCATGTGATAACAAAATCCTGCAAAGGATTAGCCGCTTTGAAGTTCATGGCAGCTGCCAACATCGGGCAAAGGCTACTTACTCTTCTGTTCCATGGACTAGACCTCGCACCAATCAAATAGACCATGGCAATGCTTACTGTCAGTAAGACGCAAATTGACAAGCTGGAGAAAATACAGAATGAAGCTCTGCGCTTTATCTTGGGGGATACGAAGGACACTCCCTGTGTAGCAATGAGGTATGCTCTTGATTTTCCAATCAGGATGACAGAATCAAGATCTTGAGGGTACGAGCATACCTGAAGATTAGTACAGATAAAGGGCATCCATTGCACCACGAGCTCAACAACGAGAAACGTATCAGGATAAAAAGAGGCAATTCATGGGTGGGCCGAGAAGAAAATGTCATCAACCAGGTCTGTGGGTTTACTAATATAAACACTGGCGAGGAGTGGATACCTTTCCTAAGTCATTCAGGGTGACATTCTTGTGTATTGTCACACGCGACAGGAAATGTAGAGAACATAACTCAGTCGCGGACAATGCGAAGGTCAACAGCTTCATCTGAGATAACACCGATGAGAAAGATGCAGTCATCTATACAGACGGATCTGTAATACAAGGAGTGCCAAAGAAGTGTATGGACATTTACAGTACGCTCGGCAGGCAGAATAGTCGAAGACGACAGTGGTACATACGTTATGACAACGAGCAGCATGACGATGGAGGTGATGGCGGTGACCAGGGCATTCATCTGGTTAGAGTTACAAGACTACATCCACATCCGTATACTAAGTGATTCAATGGGCATGATAAGAAACGTGGAGCGGGCGTTGTACGTATGCAATGGGTAAAGTCCTTGCAGAAGTCAAAAATACGTATTGCCACCTGTGTCTACGTCTCTGGGCATGTGGCAGTACGGGGAAATGAAAGAGTGGACAGGTTGGCTAGCTGTGCTATTGTTGAAGAAGGTCAACAAATGGATCTGGCAGACATCATCAATACCCTCCGAGATGTGGGAAGGGCACAAGATTTCGACAACCATGAGTCCACGTCACTTCTTCGGATGATAAAGATGGGAGTTAAGATGGGCACAGCCAGAAACGAGAAACTCAGATGGCATGTATGAAGACTAATCAACCAACACAGAACTGGAGTCATCAGTCGCTGGACACTGCGGGACTCGCTGAGGAGGGGATCTGAGCACGTCTATAGACATTTTCGGAACGCAATGATGATGACCCGCAAATAACTCAATACCATATTTGCTATAAAACAGACTGTAGTGAAAATACCATTATTATTTTCCCGCAGCTCTACATCAGCGTCAGAATTTGTATCCACCAAAGTCTTCCATTGATTTTCTGCTGATAAATTTCCGGTAAGAAAAAAAATATGTACGGTTTATCAGACAAAAAACACGGCCCGTCCACGTGACTTCTTTATTGTCATTCAGTGTTTAGCGTCCGGCCATATTTATGTCGTGGAACTCGATTAGCAAAATTGATTTCCACGGCTGCTTAGGTCTAATTGGATTGGTCGTTCTCGGTGACTATTTTAGTCGCTTGTCATTCTAGCTAATTTCTCAGGCATCAATCAGGACGACCATTAAACAAATACGTGTACTACGTCACGTGTTCTGCGTCTTGCGTTTGCATATATTAATTTTTTTTTTTTAATCTGAAAGGTTACTACATCCTTGGTGAGCAATCCCAACTATGTCGAGCCACTAATTTTTCTCAGTTTGGTTATGTAGATCCGTATTATTTTACTATGACAAACAATGGACAAGAAAGGAATCAATTTGCAGAGAAATCACATAAACTGTACTTCAGTTTTCTTTGTATTTGTTTACTCCTTCAAGCATTGGGAGGCCATGACAGATTCCTTAATGGTCATTTGGATCTGTTTCCTTAAGGATCGCGCTCCATCTTACAGGCGGTCATTTTCCTAGTCCCAACCTTTGTGGAACATTCCTCTGGGGTGTGACATGACGGGCTGTTTTCTCTGAGAGCTTCCACAATCGTGATGCTTCTGTTTGTAGGAGAAGAATGTATATAATCTATCAGCGATATATTACTAATTACAAATGTTGTTGTTTAGAATGTATCGGATATGTCTTAACTGAATTTAATTATCTGGGAACAATGTTAACCTCATATGGTAGATCTAGAACAGAGGTGAGACGCAAAATAGCTCAGTCAAAAGCAACGTTCCAAAAAAATGAGGAAGATTCTGTGCTCATAATGTTTCTTCCTAATATTGGATATTAGCTCACTTTTTTAGTTGGCCCCTTTCAGAACGTTTTCATTGATCTTCTTAGCTGTCCATAGTATTCTCAACATTCTTCTGTAAAACCACATTTCCATAGCCTCCAGTGATTTTCTTGTCTGTTGTCCTATTGTCCATGATTCACATCCATATGTTAAGACTGACTCTACATAACATTTAAGAACTCTTTTTCTTGTTTCATTTATCAAAAATGAATTCATTTTATGAATGCTATCATGCTCGTCTCTGCTTCCATCTGTCTTCTTGAAGATTACTTTGGTCTTCCCCTTTGTCTTTTTCTTTTGGGATTCCAGGAATGACCTTGTGTGTAATATTCTCAGTGGCCGCCCGAAGTGTGTGTTCTATCCAGTGCCATCGTCTTCGCTGTATCTCTGTATCCGGTGTTTGACTGGCACTTTCCAATAATTCTACCATTGTGATATTGTCCTGCCATTTCCATCCTTTTATTCTGCGGAATCATCCATTAATGAAGATCAGTATCTTCATGATTGTCATATTTCTTGTTCTCCATGTTTCACGGCCATTTAATAGGACTGACTTAACATAGGAGTTGACATTTTTTTAATACAACATTATTTTTTAAAAATTAAATTAGCTTTACCCTTCTGTAACATTAACCTCTGTACAGTCCATGCATTGTAATGATTTCAAGATGTTCATTTAGTGTAACAAATTATGTTTACTGTAACACAGTTAGAGGAAAGAATAACCTTTATTGCACACAACGCAACCTATGAGGTGCTCACATTAAATGGCTCAGATTGTCTTATTAAATGCTGAAGGTTTCCTGCAGCTCGCAGATTATCAACAGGGTTAAATTCCTTTCTTGCAAACCGTCTTGCCGTTTATTAGGCTGAATCAAATTCATGAAGTCTTTGATCTGTAGTTTACCAGTTGCCGTTTCCTGTTCCGAGTGGGGAACATAAATGACAGATTTTAGTATAACTAGGCTTGTTAAATACAAAAATAAACAACAACAAAAACCAAGTCAGTCTATTTAAATGGCTGTGAAACATGGAGAACGGCAAAAATGACAATCATGAAGATACAGATCTTCATAAATGGATGCTTACATAGAATAAAAGGATTGAAATGGCAGGACAAAATCACTAACATAGAATTATGGAAAAGTACTAGTCAAATACCAGTGGATAAAGAGATACAGCGAAGACGAAGGCGACACACACTGCGGAAGTCAACTGAAAGTATTACACAACAGGCCCTTTTTTGGAATCCCCAGGGAAAAAAACGAGAGGACACTGATCACACCATCGGCTGTTGTTCTTTGAACACACTGGTCACACCATCGGTTGTCATTCTTTGAACACACTGGTCACACCATCGGTTGTCATTCTTTGAACACACTGGTCACACTATCGGTTGACATTCTTTCAAAACGATGGTCACTCCATCGGTTGTTGTTCTTTCAACACACTGGTCACACCATCGGTTGTTGTTCTTTCAACACACTGGTCACACCATCGGTTGTTGTTCTTTCAACACACTGGTCACACCATCGGTTGTTGTTCTTTCAACACACTGGTCACACCATCGGTTGTTGTTCTTTCAACACACTGGTCACACCAGCGGTTGACATTCTTTCAACCCCTGGTCACACCATCGGTTGTTTTCAACACACTGGTCACCCGATCAGTTGTTGATTTTTTCTAAACACTGGTCACACTACGGGTTGTCGTTCTTTCAACACACTGATCACACTATCGGTTGTCGTTCTTTCAACACACTGGTCACACTATCGGTTGTCGTTCTTTCAACACACTGGTCACACCACGGGTTGTCGTTCTTTCAACACACTGGTCACACTATCAATTGTCGTTCTTTCAACACACTGGTCACACTATCGGTTGTCGTTCTTTCAACACACTGGTCACACCACGGGTTGTCGTTCTTTCAACACACTGATCACACTATCGGTTGTCGTTCTTTCAACACACTGGTCACACCACGGGTTGTCGTTCTTTCAACACACTGATCACACTATCGGTTGTTTTCAACACACTGGTAACACCACGGGTTGTCGTTCTTTCAACACACTGATCACACCATCGGTTGTTTTCAACACACTGGTCACACCACGGGTTGTCGTTCTTTCAACACTGTGATCACACCATCGGTTGTTTTCAACACACTGGTCACACCACGGGTTGTCGTTCTTTCAACACTGTGATCACACTATCGGTTGCTTTCAACACACTGATCACACTATCGGTTGTCTTCAACACACTGATCGCACCATGGGTTGTTTTCAACACACTGGACACACCACGGGTTGTCATTCTTTCAACACACTGATCACACCATCGGTTGTTTTCAACACCCTGGTCACACCACGGGTTTTCGTTCTTTCAACACACTGATCACACTATCGGTTTTCGTTCTTTCAACACACTGATCACACTATCGGTTGTCTTCAACACACTGATCGCACCATGGGTTGTTTTCAACACACTGGTCACACCACGGGTTGTCATTCTTTCAACACACTGATCACACCATCGGTTGTTTTCAACACCCTGGTCACACCACGGGTTTTCGTTCTTTCAACACACTGATCACACTATCGGTTTTCGTTCTTTCAACACACTGATCACACTATCGGTTGTCTTCAACACACTGATCACACTATCGGTTGTCTTCAACACACTGATCACACTATCGGTTGTCTTCAACACACCGATCACACCATCTTTATTTGTCTGTTCCTTACTCTTTTAGTCGACTGATTAATGCTTGTCTTTCAGGATCTAGCAATGAAAGTATGCCAATGGTTCAGTTAGAATTAAGAAAGAGAGTTCATCGGTGCTATGTATAGTGAATTGTGTCATCTGGAAGTGAATCATGGACAGTAGACAAAACACATGAAAAGGCGATTAAAGGCCACAGAGATGAGATTTATCAGAAAAGTGTTGAAAGTTCCCTGAACAGCTAAAATGACCAATGAGGATATTCCTCAAAAAGGCTAACACATAAAAGATAGCTCTTAAGAAACATCAGAAAGAAACAATCAACATTATTCCGGTACATCATGAGAAAAGGAATGTTGGAATACTTGGTTACAACTGGCAAAATACAGGGAAAGAGGGATCGCTGACACTAAAGAGAGAAGATACTAGATAGCCTGATGTCATTGCATCGTAAAGAGTCAACAACAGAATTGATATTCCATTGTGGATAGAAGATTGTGGAAAGACATGATCGTCTGCGCCAACCGGTATGACACATGATGATGATGAATGATTCAGTTCGTGTTGAAAAATCCATTAAAGATTCGTATCAAGTGAGGTTAGCCAACATCATCGTGTGCCCAAGGTGTAACAGTATAGGTGAATGAAAGTATGAGGTAGATAACTCAGCCGGTACCCATTTCAAAACAGACTATAACAGTGGCATAGAATAACGGTCAACAGCGTTAGTGACACAATAACAAGTAGTGCTAATGAAAAGTTCATAGCGGGTAGTGGACAAACCTGAGAACTAAGATGAAGGAAGGGTGCAGAATAGTACTCAGACATAACAAGTTTCGGGAGAATGGAAATTTTCCAAGAAGTTGCTGTGAAAGTGTGGATAAACACATCGCTTGACCATCAGGTAAATATGTTGACAAACAATTTCCAGGACAGGTCAAAGTCATGAAGTAAACATTATTTTGAAACTCATGAGAGATCAAGCTGACCAGATGGTATGTTGGAGTCACAAACATCTTGTTTGGACAATTTTGAGACAGATGTCACGGAGCGGTCAAGTTTGGAGGTGGAAGTCACAGAACGGACAACTTCGCAAGTCATAAACAACTTGTTTTGGTCAGGTCTAAGACATAGGTCAGATCTGGGTCAAATGTGATTCAGGATTGTGGACTCTAGTGGTTAGAGGGATTGAAAATTGTCACTTCGCGACAATTGCGACAAAGTCATTGGCTGCAGATATTCCACGAGCAAAGTTATGTTGGGGTGTTTAAGCTTCGACACAATAGGTTTTCAGTAAGTTAGGAATTGAGAGTCAGGAAGAGTAGTTAGACCAGCAATTAAATTCAGGATAAGTAGTTAGGAGGAAGACAGAGCTAGTCAGTAGTTAGGAGGAAGACAGAGCTAGTCAGTAGTTAGGAGGAAGACAGAGCTAGTCAGTAGTTAGGAATTTCCAAGAGTTAGGAACCAGAGTCAGGAGGTTAGTTAGGAATTGAAAGTCAGAAGGTTAGTTAGGAATCTCCAAAGGTTAGGAACGCAATTCAGAAGAGATAAGTAGGTAGTTTTAAGCTTGTTGAGAAGTTATTAAGGAACATACTAGAGAGTAGTAAGAAGCAGTTAGAATCATAAATGTGGACTAGTCAAGCTTACAGTAGGAAAAGATATATGTTGGACATTAGTTGAGCAGTAGACAGAACCAGAACAAGTGAATTAAAACATAATGAACATTTAGTTGTGAAAGTGTTTTTTGAGAGTGTTTCCAAAGTTGTACTTCAGAAAACAAGTTGTAAGTATGTTGTGAGAGAGATTACTTTATAATATGCCCTTAGAAACTATTTCAATAAATATTCGGTGGTTTTATAACAAAAGTTTACAATGGGATGTCAAACTAGGTCCTCCAGAGTAAATAGATCAGGCTTGGGAATCTCAATTGCCTTGGTTGTCTGTGTCACCATATATTAAGTTGACTTGAGAAACAAGCTTCACTGTGTCCATAGAGACCTGCAGAAGCCACTGAACTTCAGTAAAGGTATTCTGACATACAAGTCTGAAGCTAACGTGTAAACGACCGAGCTTAATACGTGCCAAAGCTATTTAATTGCGGAGTTAATGTCCGGTATTTAACATAATTGTCTGTCTGGAAGTTGTGAAACTACTTCGAAAACTGTCGTGCTCAAACGTCAGAACGTATTTTGTTTCTAATCGAGATTCATGATTCTTCCCGCGCCATGACGTCACAAAGGGATTGTTGTGTTTTTCGCCACTCATCTCTTTTCTGGGCGAGATGTTCGATCCTATTTAATGAGTTTATGCCTGTCAACCTTGCTTCTCTTATAAGCTTGACATTAGTACGGTATAATTGAAATTAAATGCTTTATGTTCCCACGTTAAAATACTGTTGAATGTATATACGTGTTTGGAAACATCAATTACTGTTTGTATGTTTTGTCCGGACTTCCGGTCAATATGGCGGATATGCGGCAATGAACTTTTGAGGCAATGTTTGAAAAGCTTCATTGTTGCAGTTTCCTCATATTCCAAGTCCGGCTTGTTGCAGTTTCCTCATATTCCAAGTCCGGCTTGTTGCAGTTTCCTCATATTCCAAGTCCGGCTGGTTGCAGTTTCCTCATATTCCAAGTCCGGCTTGTTGCAGTTTCCTCATATTCCAAGTCCGGCTTGTTGCAGTTTCCTCATATTCCAAGTCCGGCTTGTTGCAGTTTCCTCATATTCCAAGTCCGGCTTGTTGCAGTTTCCTCATATTCCAAGTCCGGCTTGTTACAGTTTCCTCATATTCCAAGTCCGGCTTGTTGCAGTTTCCTCATATTCCAAGTCCGGCTTGTTGCAGTTTCCTCATATTCCAAGTCCGGCTTGTTACAGTTTCCTCATATTCCAAGTCCGGCTTGTTGCAGTTTCCTCATATTCCAAGTCCGGCTTGTTGCAGTTTCCTCATATTCCAAGTCCGGCTTGTTGCAGTTTCCTCATATTCCAAGTCCGGCTTGTTGCAGTTTCCTCATATTCCAAGTCCGGCTTGTTGCAGTTTCCTCATATTCCAAGTCCAGCTTGTTGCAGTTTCCTCATATTCCAAGTCCGGCTTGTTGCAGTTTCCTCATATTCCAAGTCCGGCTTGTTGCAGTTTCCTCATATTCCAAGTCCGGCTTGTTGCAGTTTCCTCATATTCCAAGTCCGGCTTGTTGCAGTTTCCTCATATTCCAAGTCCGGCTTGTTGCAGTTTCCTCATATTCCAAGTCCGGCTTGTTGCAGTTTCCTCATATTCCAAGTCCGGCTTGTTGCAGTTTCCTCATATTCCAAGTCCGGCTTGTTGCAGTTTCCTCATATTCCAAGTCCGGCTTGTTGCAGTTTCCTCATATTCCAAGTCCGGCTTGCTGAAGGAGTCACTGAGATTAGTGCTCTGTGCACACCGTGAGCTGTGTATTTCATCAGAAGGTTTTTCTTTATTCAAATTGCTTACGATGAATGATGATATCGTATAACGAAGGACAGTTCAGTTGCATTCACTATCGGGGCTACTTTACCTTATGTCTTTTGACGTGTGCTATATTTGCTACGATGGGGACTGCAACTTCCTTTTTTCTTTGAATATTCTTTGAAATGTTAATTCTGATGATTTCCCTGGCACGGCCTGTTGAGCAATTATGGATTTTAATTCGTTTGCGGTGATACCGGGGCCTTCGAATAACTGTAACTATGTTTTGTCCCTCAAAGTTAAACTTGTTGAAATAACGTAGCAAATCAATTTTCTTGGCATATTTGCATAGCTGGAAAACAGTTTCTTATATAGGGGCGTTAACTCTTGCCACGAACTGATGTCCCCTTATATACTTAGAAGCTTCAAGGGAGATGATATGTCATTCTTTATTTCTAGTTTAACGAAGATTTCTGGTATAAGTGAGCTCGATTACGTTTATTCTAAAAACAATGTATTATATCCTTGTCTGCCGACATGTTGTCTCATATCGCTAATAATGTATCGATTGCAGCTGTAATGTTGAATCGGTAGCCGGTGTTTACGTGACAAAGTATTTATTAATTTGTTTGATTTTATTTGTCTATTTTTAGCAACTTGGGTGGCAATATCAACTGGCTGGAGATAAATGGTAGACCCCACTGGCGCCATATCTGTCACAACCCTTTCACGCCTAGTGGTAACATATGGGCTATACATATCTCCGTGATTCGAATTTTCTTTGAATTCCAAGCAGAGAAAACTGACAGATTCTGCCTGAAGCACAGTTGTTTGTTTTCAACTCATAGTGGCATTTTAGTTATCATCTTGGCAATCCATCAGTATTTATCTGAAGATATCATGAGACTAGTACATTCCACTTACTTTTATCAGTGATATTTGAGTAAAGTGGTTTCAATTTGTGATGCCAGGTACAAAACGTCCAGATTTGAGCTCAAGTATATATAGTTTCTATTCAAACAAGTTTTTTTTAAATATTTAATTTTGAGATAGAGCTACTAATCACTGTAGCTGTATAAAAGAAGAAGCATATGTTCTCCATGGCAATATAGAGATGTAAATATTAACTAAAGTAGCAATGATAAACAATTGTGGAAGGAGAAACCAAACTGATCGCAACATACACATATTATGAGCTGTGAGGGACGATGCAAAGAAGAAACAAAAATATCATGAATTTGTGATACTAAAATATCATGAATTTGTGATACTAAAATATCATGAATTTGTGATACTAAAATATAATGAATTTGTGATACTAAAATATCATGAATTTGTGATACTAAAATATCATGAATTTGTGATACTTAAACAATGATGAATTGGAAGAAAATGATTTCTTTTTTAGGTCCTAACTTCGAAAACTGAGAATAACAAGTTGAGTTGTAACAAATCAATTCTCCTGCATAGTTGTGAAACATGGACAATAAAACAGAAAACAGAGAAGAAACTTGGAGCCGCTGAAATGTTATTTTATGGAAAAATAGGAAATTCTGATTGGACAGAGAAGAAAACAAATAATGAACTTATGAAAGAGCAAAAAGGATCTCCTGTTTCAGGTCATTTCAGAGAGGAATACATATCGGATTTCATTAGCCACAGACCGGAGATGGGTAATGAAAAGAAAAGTACGAACCAACCACAGATCGAGGAGAGAAATGTTGACCCCCTGAGGCAGGATTCGAACCCGGAACCTTATTGTTCAGAGGCCAGCGTCTTACCTCTAGACCACCAAGTCTGTAGAGTCTAGGACTCTCGTCTTATCTGTCAAGTCTAGCTCAGCGTCACAAGGCTTTTTTTCCTCAGATCTTATGGAAACATTCATAATCAATTGTATGAAGCAGGTTCCCCATGGGGAGAACAGTTCACAATAGCCGACATATCGGTCATAGGTCCGCGTTGGTATAAGAAGGCAACACACATGCACAAGACACACTTCCTTGTTTTCGATCTCATGGTGATATCTTCGTGTAAGGCTGTGACTGAGGCCAGATACAAATCTATGTAATTGTGTTGTTGTCTTGCACATGATGGATGCCTTTTACGCGTCTGTAGTTGAGAGAATGCGGCTATGATAAGGACCCCATGTTGAAGGCCATCCCCGACATGATACAACATAGCTATTGACGTATATGCATCTTTAAAACACTACTACCATTTTGGACAGAAAGTATAGCAAATATGAAAGATAATTGACAGTGTTATTATAATCAATGAGTGCACAACAAGCGAGACACTGGAGTCTTCACACTCCCACTTCGTTCTCAACTTCAAGCACTAAATCCGATGTTTCAACCATATCAACTATAACAATCAATGAGTAGCAATCGGTCATGATCTCTTTTACATTTCACCACCTCTCATTACAAAGCTGTTTGTTTATTATATATTTCTTCTTCAACTATAAATCACATATGTCCCATCTCTTTGTTCAATTTCCCGCTCTTCAATCTTCCTTTCAGCTCCCCGTGGAGCATAGATCTTCAACATATACTTTTTCAAGGTGCCCTATTTCTATTTTTAGACCGTACCATGTTTCCCCTACTCCTCATCTGTGCTTCCCCTTGTCGCCACCAAGGATATTTTGGTCTTCCTCTTTATCTCTTCCCATGTGAATTCCAAAAATGGTTTGTCGTAAAATGATCTCACATGACTTCCGCAGTATATATCCTATCCAGCGCCTTCGTCTTCGTTGTATCTCCTTGTCCTCGCCTTCTCTTCTTCAACCCACCGATGAAGGCTTTTAAACGTAATAGGAGCCTTCGGGACGAAAGTCCGCCTCAGTAACCAGACCAGAACCTGCTGGGTACGACCCGGTGCAACAGATCATACAGCACGTGTCCTTTCGTACTACGGACGTGTTCCCGAATGGCCATATTGATATCCATGAAGGCTTTACGTGCATTTCTCGGAAACTGATATACACTATAATCTGTCGACGTTATCTCAAGATAGATATTGGCCAAACAGGTGGAAGTCTTAGGGACAGAATGTGTGAACACTTATATAACATCAAACGTGTTCCTGACTCTTCCCATGTCAGATTCCCGGGCCATATTACCTCTCATGACTTCCATGTTACTGGTATCATCTGTTGTTCCTCTGATGACTTCCGTGTTACTGGTATCATCTGTTGTTCCTCTCATGACTTCCATGTTACTGGTATCATCTGTTGTTCCTCTGATGACTTCCATGTTACTGGTATCATCTGTTGTTCCTCTGATGACTTCCATGTTACTGGCATCATCTGTTGTTCCTCTGATGACTTCCATGTTACTGGCATCATCTGTTGTTCCTCTGATGACTTCCATGATACTGGCATCATCTGTTGTTCCTCTGATGACTTCCATGTTACTGGCATCATCTGTTGTTCCTCTGATGACTTCCATCATACTGGCATCATCTGTTGTTCCTCTGATGACTTCCATGTTATTGGCATCATCTGTTGTTCCTCTGATGACTTCCATCATACTGGCATCATCTGTTGTTCCTCTGATGACTTCCATCATACTGGCATCATCTGTTGTTCCTCTGATGACTTCCATGTTACTGGCATCATCTGTTGTTCCTCTGATGACTTCCATGTTACTGGCATCATCTGTTGTTCCTCTGATGACTTCCATGATACTGGCATCATCTGTTGTTCCTCTGATGACTTCCATGTTACTGGCATCATCTGTTGTTCCTCTGATGACTTCCATGCTACTGGTATCATCTGTTGTTCCTCTGATGACTTCCGTGTTACTGGCATCATCTCTTGCTCCTCTCATGACTTCCATGTTACTGGCATCATCTGTTGTTCCTCTCATGACTTCAGTGTTACTGGCATCATCTGATGTTCCTCTGATGACTTCCATGTTACTGGCATCATCTGTTGTTCCTCTGATGACTTCCGTGTTACTGGCATCATCTGTTGTTCCTCTGATGACTTCCGTGTTACTGGCATCATTTGTTGTTCCTCTGATGACTTCCGTGTTACTGGCATCATCTGTTGTTCCTCTGATGACTTCCGTGTTACTGGCATCATCTGTTGTTCCTCTGATGACTTCCATGTTATTGGCATCATCTGTTGTTCCTCTGATGACTTCCGTGTTACTGGCATCATTTGTTGTTCCTCTGATGACTTCCGTGTTACTGGCATCATTTGTTGTTCCTCTGATGACTTCCGTGTTACTGGCATCATTTGTTGTTCCTCTGATGACTTCCGTGTTACTGGCATCATTTGTTGTTCCTCTGATGACTTCCGTGTTACTGGCATCATTTGTTGTTCCTCTGATGACTTCCGTGTTACTGGCATCATTTGTTGTTCCTCTGATGACTTCCGTGTTACTGGCATCATTTGTTGTTCCTCTGATGACTTCCGTGTTACTGGCATCATTTGTTGTTCCTCTGATGACTTCCGTGTTACTGGCATCATCTGTTGTTCCTCTGATGACTTCCGTGTTACTGGTATCATCTGTTGTTCCTCTGATGACTTCCGTGTTACTGGCATCATCTGTTGTTCCTCTGATGACTTCCGTGTTACTGGCATCATTTGTTGTTCCTCTGATGACTTCCGTGTTACTGGCATCATCTGTTGTTCCTCTGATGACTTCCGTGTTACTGGCATCATCTGTTGTTCCTCTGATGACTTCCGTGTTACTGGCATCATTTGTTGTTCCTCTGATGACTTCCGTGTTACTGGCATCATTTGTTGTTCCTCTGATGACTTCCGTGTTACTGGCATCATCTTTCGTTCCTCTTATACCCGCAGTCGGTTCGCGATGTAGAACCGACTGATGGACCTATTCGGTACTCTCCAAACGAGAGGATTAAATTCATTTCACTCTTTTCTTTAATCTCTTTTCTCCTCTCCTTTTCTTTCCTGTGTCATATCCTTATTACTCCGTGCGTTATCTTTATTACCTCTCCTACTCTTATTCTCCTTTCTCACCCATACTCTCTCTATCTCTGTCTCTCTATCTCTCTCTCTCCCTCCCTCTTCTTCTCGTGTTCTTTCTACACTATGGGGCACCTCTTTCATTATACATAAGATAGTTATTAGATCTGTGACTTGTCTACTATTCCTAAAACCTCTTGTTCATCTCTCAAATATTTCCCTATGGCTTCTCTTAGTCTCGCCAGAATGAGTCTGCTTGGTATTTTTCCTGGTACCGATATTATTCCCCTATAATTTGTGCACTCATGTAAACATGCGTTTTTTGATAGTTTAATCATATAACCCTCATTTCCAGTTTTTAGCTCTCATATTTCATCGAGTAGATTATGTAGCATATAATTTTTGTCTTTTGTTCATTTCTTATTTCTCCTGCCAAAATCTCTATGTTCAATTTATGTCTCCTGTTCATCTCTTATTTCTCGAGCCACCATCTCTTTGTTCAATTTATGTCTCTTATTCACTTCTTATTTCGCAAGCTACCATCTCTTTGTTCAATTTATGTCTCTTATTCACTTCTTATTTCTCAAGCCACCATCTCTTTGTTCAATTTATGTCTCCTGTTCATCTCTTATTTCTCAAGCCACCATCTCTTTGTTCAATTTATGTCTCCTGTTCATCTCTTATTTCTCGAGCCACCATCTCTTTGTTCAATTTATGTCTCTTATTCACTTCTTTTTTCTCAAGCCACCATCTCTTTGTTCAATTTATGTCTCCTGTTCATCTCTTATTTCTCGAGCCCCCATCTCTTTGTTCAATTTATGTCTCTTATTCACTTCTTATTTCTTAAGCCACCATCTCTTTGTTCAATTTATGTCTCTTATTCACTTTTTATTTCTCAAGCTACCATCTCTTTATTCAATTTATGCCTCTTGTTCATCTCTTATTTCTCAAGCCACCATCTCTTTGTTCAATTTATGCCTCTTGTTCATCTCTTATTTCTCCAGCCCCCATCTCTTTATTCATTTTATGTATCTTATTCACCTTTTAACTTTCTCGTGCCCCTCCCTATGTACCGTATCTTATTCACCTTAAGGATTTCCCAGTGATAACCAAGAGCTTCATTTTATTGTGACGCAAATTTCTTGTGTGGTCTTTAACTGCCCTCAAAATTATGTAGTGTTTCCTCTGTAATGAGACTTTCTCCGCCTCTATGCAACATTTTACGTCATTCTCCGCCTCTATGCAACATTTTACGTCATTCTACGCCTCTATGCAACATTTTACGTCATTCTCCGCCTCTATGTAACATTTTACGTCATTCCCCGCCTCTATGCAACATTTTACGTAATTCCCGCCTCTATGCAACATTTTACGTCATTCTCCGCATCTATGCAACATTTTACGTCATTCCCCGCATCTATGCAACATTTTACGTCATTCTCCGCCTCTATGCAACAAATTTACGTCATTCTCCGCATCTATGCAACATTTTATGTCATTCCCCGCCTTTATGCAACATTTTACGTCATTCTCCGCCTCTATGCAACATTTTACGTCATTCTCCGCCTCTATGCAACATTTTACGTCATTCTCCGCCTTTATGCAACATTTTTCGTCATTCTCCGCCCCTATGCAACATTTTACGTCATTCTCCGCCTTTATGCAACATTTTACGTCATTCTCCGCCTTTATGCAACATTTTACGTCGTTCTCCGCCTTTATGCAACATTTTACGTCATTCTCCGCCTCTATGCAACATTTCACGTATAATAAATTCACATGACAAGATCACAGTAACTAACTATTTTGTCAACAAAAACACAATCATTCATTACTGATCAGATTTCTCAAATATTAGCTTTCTTTTTTTTTGCCTGAATCTGTTGCGACTTCTGACAAGAATTGGTCTCTACTTTCACTCGAAGCTCACTTTAACACGTCCTTGCTGTTACAGTTTTTGCCTTCACAAAAACCATTATTTGAACGTGCCGGATGAGCGTAATATAATATTGTATTATTTCCATAAAATATTGTCTTCCGCTCTCTTCAACTATATTTTTTGACCGATTTCTTTTATTTTGTTGATCTTTTCTTGAGTTCTAGAAAAACATAGTATGTGGTCTTGCTTGTTAGAACAAAGTATATTTTAGTTTAGTAGAAGTGAAACAAGCAACTTTTAATAAAACCTTAAAGTCAGGTGTACTCATGACAATCCTTGATATTTTAAAGACAATCATACAAATAAAAACATAACAGAAAGGAACAGTCAGTCATCTGGTCATATCTTATTTTTAATTTCTTCTTCTGTTTCCGCCGACTAGTTTTGCATCATTCGTTGTTTTTGTGCAGTTCAAATTACTAAATTGTCTTGTTTAAATTGAATCTCTAACGAAACAAAACATAATTTGTTAGTCATTGGAATATTCTCCTCGAACCGCCACTCAGATCTCCTCACTAGCGAACTCCGCGGTAGGAAGCGATGAACTGGTTCACTATTTCTCCCTCGCTCTCCCTTTAGATCTCCATGTGGACTAAGCCAAAGATCCGGCAGTCGAATCACGAATAGCATCGACATCTTTATCTCGCACTTCTTTTCGAGGTGACGGGATGTACGATCGTCCGTTAATATGAAATAATATGCACAACATTTGTTAACAATGGATGCGCGCACTAGGCTTGATTCGCTTTAAAGAGCGCAGCCAGATGCATGAACACAGTATCGCCGGCGTAAAATCCTTAAAGTGGAACCTTCGATACATAACGATCGATGTGAAGGTGCTGAATGTCATCGATGCTGCACAAATCCAAAGGCGGTTATTGAAAAGCTCTTAATGCCATGACGTAAAATACACAACGACTTCACCTAAGATGAAGGTCATATTCACACAACCTAATTCACAAAAAAGGACTGCTGTTAAGTAGACAAACTCCGTACCACCGGCGAAAACCCTTTAAGTTGAACCTCTAGTTAACTTAACGCCGTGATCTACAATAGAGAGATGAAATTAATCAGTTTCCAAACGAAAATCCTGGAGCTAACAAAGGAGCACAAACTCTATTCCACCATCTTGGAACCGGAAGTCTAAGTAACAAGACACAAAGTACTGAACACAATCCATGCACAGCAACATATCGCAAGAACTTTTACGAAAGAAAAAAAAAAGATGTGATAAATAAAATACGTAGGCATGATCATTGTGTGCATAACCAGCGAGAAACAGTGACTAACTGCTCTAGTTCAGTCGGCAGATCCACTTCACTGCACATCGGACAAACGCCTAGAACCCTTCATCATCTTGCAGCACAGCACGCCACGCGCTAACGAAATAACTAAAGATGGGTTCAACAAACTCAATAGCATCGAAAGAAGACCTTAACAATGGAGAATGTAATAGGGTAGACACTTATCTGTTGACAAGTTTGCCCAGGCAGTGGTCATATCTGGTCTACTATTTTCTATTTTTAAACTGTCAAGATTTCTTAGCGTCCATAAAATGCACATGGACCTCTTATTTTATACCATAAAGTGGACATGGGACAAATTCTTTATATCATAAAGTGCACATAAAGGTAACAATTTAAAAAAATAGTAAAGTACCCCCGTCACGCTAGTGACGTATAGGGAATATGATGTTGTTGACCATAAATTTTACAGACCTTCAGCACGTGAACTTTTGGGGTAATGTGGTCGGTATTACGCCCGTTCCGCTTTACTTTGCCAGAAAAAAATGCGGTACCCATTTAAGGCTGGGTGAAACGGAAGCCGTCGGTTGGGATCTAACCTTACCTCTTGTCCTTTGTAGTCCAGTTCACTAACCACAGAGCTATCGCGGCAATAAAGTCCACATAGGACATTTTGTTTTGTACGATAAAGTACACATGGGACTTCTTGTTTTATATCATAAAGTGTACATGGGATCTCTTGTTGTATATCTTTATCATAAAGAGCCAGACATTGGGTCTCACTGCCCAAAGACCAGAAGAGTAAAATTCTGAAATGTGAATCGAAAACTTGGAACCCAGGAGCTTCCAGAATCGAGGCCGACGTCTTAGTTCTAGACCAATTAGCCCTGGAAACAAAACAGAAGAAGCGGTCAATCAAAGAGCAAAATTATCAAAGTTCCATCGAAAGTCAAAAGCAAAGCACAAAACATTGATTCGATGTAGTGGATCCTTCAAATCACATTCCTGAAAAAAATTAGCAGACATTTCATGTAAAGAACTTTTACCAGCACTCATATGAAAGTTATTTGTAAAGTAGGGCTCTTCGGAGATTAATCACTAAGGGAGAGTGGATCAGTTCCATAATAACTATATTATAGACAGGAGCTTATGGTTGCCAGTCATAAAGAATCTTGTAAACAATAATTAGCAAAATTAGTTTCTTGGGAACAAAATGCCACAGAAAAAAATCTAATAATATTCAGAATTTTGAAAAAAGAGAATGAAGACAAAGGAAACGACTTGTATATTGTTGAAAAGTGGCTTGTAAATATCTTACAAAGACAATTACAATAAAACGACCACATCAAAAGAAATAGTGGGCTCGAAAGGAAATAATGGACTGCATGGTTCCAGGAATACCAGACAGGATGGAGCAAGAAGAAAGAGGTTTCAAGACTTCAAAGAGTCCTTGAACATGACAACAATAGTAGGAGACCCGGCTACAGAACGTTCAACAAACAACATGACATATCCGACACGGCTACAGAACGTTCAACAAACAACATGACATATCCGACCCGGCTACAGAACGTTCAACAAACAACATGACAACAATAGTAGGAGACCCGGCTACAGAACGTTCAACAAACAACATGACAACAATAGTAGGAGACCCGGCTACAGAACGTTCAACAAACAACATGACATATCCGACACGGCTACAGAACGTTCAACAAACAACATGACACATCCGACCCGGCTACAGAACGTTCAACAAACAACATGACATATCCGACCCGGCTACAGAACGTTCAACAAACAACATGACATATCCGACCCGGCTACAGAACGTTCAACAAAGAACATGACATATCCGACCCGGCTACAGAATGTTCAACAAACAACATGACATATCCGACCCGGCTACAGAACGTTCAACAAACAACATGACATATCCGACCCGGCTACAGAACGTTCAACAAACAACATGAAATATCCGACCCGGCTACAGAACGTTCAACAAAGAACATGACATATCCGACCCGGCTACAGAACGTTCAACAAACAACATGACATATCCGACCCGGCTACAGAACGTTCAACAAACAACATGACATATCCGACCCGGCTACAGAATGTTCAACAAACAACATGACATATCCGACACGGCTACAGAACGTTCAACAAACAACATGACATATCCGACCCGGCTACAGAACGTTCAACAAAGAACATGACATATCCGACCCGGCTACAGAACGTTCAACAAAGAACATGACATATCCGACCCGGCTACAGAACGTTCAACAAACAACATGACATATCCGACCCGGCTACAGAACGTTCAACAAACAACATGACATATCCGACCGGCTACAGAACGTTCAACAAACAACATGACATATCCGACCCGGCTACAGAACGTTCAACAAAGAACATGACATATCCGACCTGGCTAGAGAACGTTCAACAAAGAACATGACATATCCGACCTGGCCAGAGAACGTTCAACAAAGAACATGTCATATCCGACCTGGCTACAGAACGTTCAACAAACAACATGACATATCCGACCCGGCTACAGAACGTTCAACAAAGAACATGACATATCCGACCTGGCTACAGAACGTTCAACAAAGAACATGCCATATCCGACCTGGCTAGAGAACGTTCAACAAAGAACATGACATATCCGACCCGGCTAGAGAACGTTCAACAAAGAACATGACATATCCGACCCGGCTAGAGAACGTTCAACAAAGAACATGACATATCCGACCCGGCTAGAGAACGTTCAACAAAGAACATGACATATCCGACCTGGCTAGAGACGGTTCAACAAAGAACATGACATATCCGACCCGGCTAGAGAACGTTCAACAAAGAACATGACATATCCGACCCGGCTAGAGAACGTTCAACAAAGAACATGACATATCCGACCCGGCTAGAGAACGTTCAACAAAGAACATGACATATCCGACCCGGTTAGAGAACGTTCAACAAAAAACATGACCTATCCGACCCGGCTACAGAACGTTCAACAAAGAACGTGACATATCCGACCTGACTAGAGAATGTTCAACAAAGAACATGACATATTCGACCTGACTAGAGAATGTTCAACAAAGAACATGACATATCCGACCTGACTAGAGAATGTTCAACAAAGAACATGACATATCCGACCCGGCTACAGAACGTTCAACAAAGAACATGACATATCCGACCTGGCTAGAGAACGTTCAACAAAGAACATGACATATCCGACCTGGCTAGAGAACGTTCAACAAAGAACATGACATATCCGACCTGGCTACAGAACGTTCAACAAACAACATGACATATCCGACCCGGCTACAGAACGTTCAACAAAGAACATGACATATCCGACCTGGCTACAGAACGTTCAACAAAGAACATGCCATATCCGACCTGGCTAGAGAACGTTCAACAAAGAACATGACATATCCGACCCGGCTAGAGAACGTTCAACAAAGAACATGACATATCCGACCCGGCTAGAGAACGTTCAACAAGGAACATGACATATGCGACCCGGCTAGAGAACGTTCAACAAAGAACATGACATATCCGACCTGGCTAGAGAACGTTCAACAAAGAACATGACATATCCGACCCGGCTAGAGAACGTTCAACAAAGAACATGACATATCCGACCCGGCTAGAGAACGCTCAACAAAGAACATGACATATCCGACCCGGCTAGAGAACGTTCAACAAAGAACATGACATATCCGACCCGGTTAGAGAACGTTCAACAAAAAACATGACCTATCCGACCCGGCTACAGAACGTTCAACAAAGAACGTGACATATCCGACCTGACTAGAGAATGTTCAACAAAGAACATGACATATTCGACCTGACTAGAGAATGTTCAACAAAGAGCATGACATATCCGACCTGACTAGAGAATGTTCAACAAAGAATATGACATATCCGACCCGGCTACAGAACGTTCAACAAAGAACATGACATATCCGACCTGACTAGAGAATGTTCAACAAAGAACGTGACATATCCGACCTGACTAGAGAATGTTCAACAAAGAACATGACATATCCGACCCGGCTACAGAACGTTCAACAAAGAACAAGACATATCCGACCCGGCTACAGAACGTTCAACAAAGAACGTGACATAACCGACCCGGCTACAGAACGTTCAACAAAGAACATGACATATCCGACCCGGCTAGAGAACGTTCAACAAAGAACATGACATATCCGACCCGGCTAGAGAACGTTCAAAAAAGAACATGACATATCCGACCCGGCTAGAGAACGTTCAACAAAGAACGTGACATAACCGTCCCGGCTACAGAACGTTCAACAAAGAACATGACATATCCGACCTGGCTAGAGAACGTTCAACAAAGAACAGGACATATCTGACCTGACTAGGGAACGTTCAACAAAGAATATTACATATCCGACCTGGCTAGAGAACGTTCAACAAAGAACAGGACATATCTGACCTGGCTAGAGAACCTTCAACAAAGAACATGACATATCTGACCTGGCTAGAGAACGTTCAACAAAGAACAGGACATATCTGACCTGACTAGAGAACCTTCAACAAAGAACAGGACATATCCGACCTGGCTAGAGAACGTTCAACAAAGAACAGGACATATCTGACCTGGCTAGAGAACCTTCAACAAAGAACATGACATATCCATTCTGTGGAAAGAAGCATGGAGATTTTTGTGTATGCAACAATAAGACTGAGAATCGAGATTGAGGCTTGGTACTAATAAGAATTAAGGTGTAAACAAGTGAGCTAAACCAGCCTTTAGAATTTATTTGTAAGTTAAATTTGTAGCGAGCCTAGTTGTGATACATCACACAGCTTGTGTGCAGTAAAATTATGATAGTTTGTTAATTGATTAGTTAGTTACTTCTTCAGTCAGTTAGTTGGTTTGTGGTTAATTAGTTAGCTACTCAGTCAGTTGGTTAGTGATTAATGAGTAAGTTACTTGATCAGTCAGTTAGTTGGTTAATGGTTAATTAGTTAGTTACTTAGTTTGTTTCTATATTTAGATTGCGTATGACGAATGATATTTGTGTGTGACCAGGGACAGTTAAGATGCGTTCAATGACGGTGTTATAATGCGCCTTATGTCTTAACGTGTGCTGTGTTTGCCACGATGAAGACTGCCTTTCTTTGTTTGGATATTCGATGAGATATTAATTCAGATGATTCCACTGGCACGGGCGGTTGAAGAATTATGGATTTTCATTCGTTTGCAGTGATACCGGGGCCTTCGAATAACCATAACCATAACCATAACTTTATCAATTAGTTCTTCTCTACCCGAAGGCACAAATTGTTATGAAAAAAAAAAATTTGAAGAGGAAAAAGTGGTATGGTTTCAGCTCTACGTAGGTGAGAAATAAAACAAAAATGGAACGACGTTTCGGTTCAAAAGGTCTTCAGCTGGAGCAACAAACGACAACACACAATAAATATATATGAATATACACAAAAACCTTACATGGCGATAATATGCTAGACCCTCAAAATGACTTATTTTCCTTTTATTTTTAATTTTTCTTTATTATCATCAGCTTTACAGCAGCCTTGCTTTAGTCTGCATCTTGATATCTTAACCTCCTGGCAAAAATTGTAGCTCTCCATGCCAGACGATTCACTACGTAGTTGTTTAAGTCTTAAATAATAAATTAGTTATAAATTAATAAATAATCCGTTATGTCCATTATTTGCCTGCTGGTTAAACCTGTATCGCATGTACATGTCAAGATATATATTTCGTTTGTGAACATATAAGGAAAAGGTAGAGGCGAATCGATGACTTGCCCCGTGTTCCAGCTAAACTAAGTTCGAATCGTGGTAGAATCAAAAAGAGGTTCCTGCCGCGGAGGCAACAAAATCTCCGACCCAAACATCTGGAAGTAGCAGCATTAGACAAGTGGTCTTTATTCTCTTCTGACGTAAGTAGTCCCAGGAAATTGGATCAAAAGCGGTGGTACTGAGAGTTTTATTTCATAATGACGTAGTCGTCGACATTGTTCGAACTTTTCCAAACTAGACCTCAACTCTTGGTCATGGGAAGCCGACGGATTTTTCACCCCTATTACCTTGGGACGTTTCGTTATTACCTTCGGACGTTTCGTTATTACCTTCGGACGTTTCGTTATTACCTTGGGACGTTTCGTTATTACCTTGGGACTTTTCGCTCTTACCTTGGGACTTATTCATTATTCATCATCATCATCATCGAGTGCCTTCTCCGCAACGAAGGTTGGCTACCATGGATCGCCATGCTACTGTTTCTTACTTTGATGGTGCATGCTGTCATAGATTGATTTGTCTATCTTTTGATGTTACTCGTCCATGTTAGTCTTAGTCTGCCTCTGCCTCTTTTACCTTGTATTTTTCCTTCTAATATTTATTTTAGTAGGATGTTGTGTCTTTTAACATGCCCCAAAAATTTCATTTGTCTTGTCTTAATTGTATTTAGTAGTTCTCTTTTTATTTTCAGTTGTTCTAAAACTTCATCGTTTGTTATCTTTTGTTTCCATCCAATTCTACCTTTCCTTCTATAAATCCACATTTCAAAGGCTTCAATTTTCTGTTCTGTTTTCTTGTCTAATGTCCATGTTTCTGCACCATACAGGAATATTGAGAAGATGTAACAGTTTGCCATTCTTAGTTTCAGCCCTGCTGATATTTGTTTTGTTGTTAGTATATTTTTCATGGCATTAAAATTACTTTTTGCCATACCTATTCTTTTGCTAATTTCAATTTTGCATTTTCCATCATTGGTTATAGTATGTCCCAGGTAGTTATAGCTCTGGACTGTCTCCAGATGTATTCCCTCAACTGTGATATTTAATTGTAGGTCTTGAGAATTTTCTTTGTTTATGATCATAGTTTTAGTCTTTTTGATATTCATTTCTAGTCCATATTTTTTATCACATTAAGCAATTGTTGTAGGTCTTTAGGATTTTCTGCTAGTAGAACAGTATCATCAGCTTATCTTAGGTTATTGAATATCTTTCCATTAATGTTTATGCCTGGTATCTCTGAGATGTTTTTAAAGATTTGCTCAGTGTATAGATTGAACAAGCTTAGTGATAGGATGCATCCTTGTCTTACTCCTCTTTTTATGTCCATGGGTGTAGAGTTCTCCTTGTTATATCTTATTATTGCTGTTTGCTCCCAGTACAAATTACATATTAGTCGTATGTCTGTGTCGTCTAGATTTATATACTTTAGGCAGTCTATGAGTTGGTTATGGTGTATTCTATCGAAAGCTTTGGTGTAGTCTATAAAGCAGGCTTATGTTGGTTTGTTTACTTCTTTGTACTCTTCAATCAATGTTCTCATACTGAATATGGTTTCTTTTGTGCCACTGTTTTTCCTGAATCCAAATTGTTGCTCATCTAATTCAGTATTGATTTTATTCTGGATCCTTCCCGGTATAACTTTTAGTAAAATTTATGTTACCTGGCTCATTAGGCTTATTGTTATGAAATCACTGCATTCAACTGCACCATTCTTTTTAGGCAATGCAATGAAAGTTGATGTTTTTAGATCGTTTGGTATGTATCCTGTATGCTATACCTTTTCCTTATATGTTCACATTGCATATGCCTGTGATCACTTTGATGCCAAACTCTTCTAGAGCCTGTATCATCTCTATCTGTATATTGTCAGGTCCTGCTGCCTTTCCCTTTTTCATTGTTTTTATAGCTTTTTTCTACCTCAGATTTCAGGATTTTATAGTTGTATGTACATTTTATGTCTGGCTTTTTGTCCCTTTCGTCATGAAATAATTCTGTTATATCTTCTTGCCATCTATCTATTATATCTTTGTTGTCTGTTAGCATTCTTCCCTTTTTGTTTGCAATACATCCGTTACATACAGCTTTTTTGTCTTAATTCGTCATTCTCTTTATTTCTGTGTGCATCTCTCTTAATTTTTATTTACTTTCCATAGTTTCAACTTCTAGACATCCTTGGTTGAGCCAGTCTTCTTTTGTCTTTTTGCACATTCTCCGTATTTCATTGTCAATATCCTTGTATCTGGCAGTGTTTTTCGCTTGTCTTCTTTCTTCCATTTTTTCTAAGATTTATCAGTTATCCATTTTTATTTTTTGTTACTTTCCTTTTTGGGCAAGGTGTTGCAGGATTCTTGCATGCTGTTTTTTTTATGCATCGCCATTTTGTTATGACTTTTTCCTCCGGATTTTCTCTTCTGTACTGCTCAATCCCCTCTTCTAGTAGCTTCTGATATGTGTTCTTTACTTCTACAGTATAAGTTTCTTTTACATTTTTCTGGTTTAACGCTGTTATATCTATTGGTGTTACTGAATTAGTTTTTTGTTTGTTTCTCTTTAATTTGATTTTCAATTTTATAATTACAGGATTGTAGTCTGAATTAATGTCTATTCATTATTACTTAGGGATTTTTTCGCTCTTACCTTGGGACTTATTCATTTTCACTTTTGACTTTTTTCGTTATAACTTGGACTTTTGTGTTACTACTTGTACATTTTTGTAATTACCTTTGACATTTCCGTTATTACTTTGGGACTTATTCATTATGACTTTGCGACTTTTCGTTATTACCTTGGGCTTTTCCTTATTACCTTGCACTTTTTCGTAATTACCTTGGACACTTACGAACCTGGACTAGCCCAGGCGTGCGTTTGTTATGTAGACGTGGGCTCGTTTCTTGTAAGGTATTCCTGTTTTTTAACATTATACACATTTTCCTAGTGTCTGACTCACAGAGACAGGCACATATCCTTCTTTCTCGAGACAAGTTGGACATGCGTCCCAGTAATGGTAAGGTCAAAGAAACTTGCTTCTATCGGGGATCTGATCATCTCGTGATGGCATGCGATATTTCAATGACAGCCAATAGAAACACTCTGACAAACCTGAGAAATGAGGAAATGATGCAATCTATGTGCTTTTTTGTAGTTCTTAATTTAATTTTAGTTTTGTTTCTTTATGTCGTGTTCATTTCATCCCCAAACTTTCGTTTGCGACAAATTTCCTAGTTGCAGGCTTTTCTACCGCTAAAATATGATATCTTGTGAACGTCCCAGGTTCACAGACTCTCATATTGTGATATTTAACCAACTACATGGGATTACTGTTCACAGTCAAGATGAATTAGTGAAATATGGGGAAGTTCATGTCATTACTGTTCACAGTCAAGATGAATTAGTGAAACATGAGGTAGTTCATGTCATTACTGTTCACGGTCAAGATTAATTAGTGAAACATGAGACAGTTCATGTCATTACAGTTCACAGTCATGATGAATTAGTAAAACATGAGACAGTTCATGTCATTACCGTTCACAGTCATGATGAATTAGTGAAACATGAGACAGTTCATGTCATTACCGTTCATAGTCATGATGAATTAGTGAAACAATAGACAGTTCATGTCATTACCGTTCATAGTCATGAAGAATTAGTGAAACATGAGACAGTTCATGTCATTACCGTTCATAGTCATGATGAATTAGTAAAACATGATACAGTTCATGTCATTACCGTTCACGTCATGATGAATTAGTAAAACATGAGACAGTTCATGTCATTACCGTTCACAGTCATGATGAATTAGTAAAACATGAGACAGTTCATCTCAAACGTCTTCAAATCTGCCTGGTTGTGGTCAACGCCTCAAATGTTATTTTTGTTATTTACATATTCCGTTCATTATCAATGTCTTGCTCCATCTATCCAGCTCTGATATCACCATTTCACAATTGTTATTTAAGCTTATTTTATACACGATATAATATACTCATATAATGGAAAGTACTCCCATGTTCTTCTTCTTTCTTCTACCTTTTTAGCTCCCAGTGGAGCATAGGTCTTCAACACACACCTTCCAATTCGTTCTGTTTTTTGACATTCTTTTAAGATCATTCCATGTCTTCGCCATCATCTTCATCTCTGCTTCTAGCTGTCTTCTCCAAGAATTCCTTGGTCTTCCTCTTTGTCTTTTCCCCTGGGGATTCCAAAAAGGGCCTGTTGTCACTCCCGTGTTACTTAAAACAAATATAATGAGTACCAACAATATCCGAGGTCTATTTTTGTAAGTGTTTTGTTACCTATTGCCTTGCTTTGCTAGACCGGCGTTTGCCCTCACTACAAGTTATTAACATCAGGCAACAGGTGGAACATGTGTACAGTTCTTGAACTAGTTAAGGCAATGAGAATTATTTTTGTCCATATGGTTTCTTTCACGTTCTACCTCTCGCTGTCTATTTATTTCCCTTTCTTTTTCTCTTTTGTTTCCTAGGTATTATGTGTATGTTGGTGTGTTTACCATTTATGTTGAGAGTAAAGTTTCTAAACATATTAAGTGAAGAAAAAATAGATTTCACTGCAGGGGTCCCAACAAAAGAATGATGTAAATTAACAATCCAAACAAGAAATAGCTTTTTAAATAAAGAAAATAAATCAATGTTATAAAAAAATCTCCACGGTTAATGAAGGATTGGTAGAAAGGATGAGAGTCATTATTTTAATAAGCGCCAAAAGCATATGTGTATGTGTAACCTCTTTGGTATTCCTGCACCATAAGATCATGTCCCGTTCAACTATTGTTGTTTAACAATGTAAAACTGAAATAAACAAAAGAATAAGAATGGCAAAAAGTAAATGTAATGCCAGGAAAACACACTAACACGAAAATAAATAACACCAGGGCTAAATCTAAGAATAGCAACATGTTATAACTTCTCATTATTCCTGTATGGTGCAGAAACATTGGACATTAGACAAGAAAATAGAACAGAAAATTAATACCATTGAAATGTTGATTTATACAAGAACATGTAGAATTGGATGGAAAGAAAATATAATAAATGATGAAGTCTAAAAACAATTGAAAGTGTAAAGAGAACTACTAAACACAATTCAATCAAGACAAATAAGATTATTTGGGCATGTTAAGAGACACAGCAGTCTACTAAAAGTAATCTTTGAATGGAAAATACACGGTAAAAGAGACAGAGGCAGACCAAAACTAACATGGACGAGTAACATAAAAAATGGAGACCTCAGCTTATGATAACTTAATATCAAAGCAAGAGACAGAGCGGAATGGTGCTCAATGGTAGAAAACCTTCGATGCGGAGACGGCACTTGATGATGATGATGATGATGATGATGATGATGACCCCGAGAACGGTCTTCAATGCAGGGATAAAGGGGGTGGGGTGGGGGTAGGGTGGTGATAGTTGTTCCAATAGAAACAAAACGACTATTTGTCAAGTTCACGTTTTGTGGCTGCCAGATCCGCTGAGAAAATGCTCAGAAAAACGAGATGTTACCTGGCAAACTTTGAGCGGTTTTTTTTTAAATTGGTGTCTTTATTCTTTTATCTCATGACATTTCATGTTTCTTTCTTTACATTTCATTTATATATTTTCATGTCTTTTTATATACTCAGTTTCTTAACTGCTTTTTTTTTGTATAATTGCATACCATATGGTGTCTCATTCATTTTCTGTGTCAATATATTTTGCTATAACCGTCTGCCGCTTCATTGAATTTTTATTGGTTTTGTTTTTTGTTTATGTGATGAAGACCCCCCGAGTAGAAAAATATATTTGTTCATCATCATCACTGAGTGCCGTCTCCGTATCGAAGGTTGGCTACCATGGAGCGCCATTCCACTTTGACTCTTGCTTCGATGGTGCAGATTGTCATAGGCTGACTTGTCCATCTTTTGATCTTAATCGTCCTATGTTTGTTATCTTGTCTTTTTTTAATCTGCAAAGTTTTGTCCTGTCTCCGGATGTTTTTCACGTCTGCATCGACTGTACCATTTATGTTCCTGCCAATATTTTAGAACCCTTCCCTTTGACACGTGTCCTCGGGCCATGTCAATCTCGGCCTGGTCACTGCCTGACCAAGACCCGGACCACACAGGAGTGACTTACTTCCCTTGCTTGAGAGACTAGCTTATTATCGCCATGTAGTTACATGTATTGTGTAAATCCTTATATGAAGGCCTACTTGGCCGAAACGGTGTTCTACTTGTGTTTTGTTTCTCATCTACGTAAATCTGTTACCATATTATTTTTTCCCTTTTTTTTAGTTGTCATTCTTATCGTCAGTTTTACAGCAGATCCATATTTCTCATATGTGCATCATGAAGCCCTCACCCCCTAACGAGGAGAGGTAGTAGAAGAAATAAGACAGTGATTGTTAGCATGCTGGTTATTCTATCTAAAGATCACTAGTTTGTTCCATGTTCTATTTGTTGCATGTTCTATTTGTAGCATGCAACTTATCTATTTTAGAATGGATAACTGGCTCGTAGAGGCTGGGAGAGAAAAACAGTGAAGATGAACTTTGACCCATTACATGTTCAATGTCACAGTGATCGCCATCTACAGAAGGAAACCTGAGAGCTTAAAGGAAACCCTGGAATAACCCCAACTAATGTGACGTTTTCAGCTTTGCAATCCGGGCCAGTTGTGAGTAAAATAACTTCAGCCGTGTATCGCCTCTAAAGTTGAAAACGTCACGCTAGCAAGGGCGTTTTGGGGTTTCCCTTCCATCCCTCCGGCGTACATCTATTCCTGACGATAGTTTGAGTAACGAAGCCAAACCTGTACAGGCTTTGTCGTCGACGTCACTGCATTTACCGCTACCGGAAATGGAAACATCTCTTGCAATTATGTTACTTTTTTTTTACTTTTAAAAATCTCAGATCAATGGCTGTTGACCTATTTGTATGACCTATTTAAATTATTCAGTCGCTGTTCAGGTTTCGGCGTACATTGTATTACCTGGCTTTCTTAAACTGCCAGAGCCGTGTTCCAGCTCTGCACAGTTTATCAGCCTTTTAGCCAAACGCTGGCACGTCGTTTCCCTCTGCTTGGTTAAGTTTACTACCTTATTACCATTCAGCATCCAGCAATTTCTTGTCGAGTTTATCTCCGATTTGCCTTCAGAGTCTGAGTTGTCCATCTTATTGATTGTGGTTTTCATGTCTGGGACAGTTTGTCCACTCTCAGCCTCTGGAATTCTACATGTCCTCACGAACTGCAGTTCGACTACACATTTCTGTGTTCTCATGTATGCACATATTTCTCTAACTTTGTGACTCTTCTTTCTCTATCTCTCTCTATCAATCCGCCCGCCCGTCTGTCTGTTTATTTATCTATATCTCTCTATATCTCTCTATATCTCTCTATATCTCTCTATATCTCTCTATATCTCTCTATATCTCTATATCTCTCTATATCTCTCTATATCTCTCTATATCTCTCTATATCTCTCTATATCTCTATATCTCTCTATATCTCTCTATATCTCTCTATATCTCTCTATATCTCTATATCTCTCTATATCTCTCTATATCTCTCTATATCTCTCTATATCTCTCTATATCTCTATATCTCTCTATATCTCTCTATATCTCTCTATATCTCTCTCTATATCTCTCTCTATATCTCTCTCTACCTGCCGGAAGGAAGTTGTGAGGCTGAGACCAACATTTGTCATTATCCTTAGCTTCCACTCGCTTCTACTTACACATTAAAAAACGTGACTAAAGTTGACCATGGTACATACACAAATACATAAACACTCACATACACCCGCATTATGTATATGTATGTGTGTGTATGGGTGTGTTAATGTGTGAGTGGATGAGTGAGTGAGTGAGTGAGTGAGTGAGTGAGTGAGTGAGTGAGTGAGTGAGTGTATAGTAACTACATTATTCAGCAACTGAATGTTTGATCATTTCTGAGAGCTAATAGGCGAAAGAAACAAGTTTTTTTTTTCATTAAAAAATGTATCTGCAAGAGTGTTCAACCTGAAGATGTGACGTCACAGTTGTCAAGTAAAATCTGCGTTTGCCAGATAGGCTGGTCAGAACTCAGTTTAACGCGGTTGTAGAACTTGTCTGTTACGGGTTAATAAAGCGTATAGGAAATGCTGGTGGCCACATATTTTCAATGACAAACAATCTATGTGTGACATGGTCGGTAGAGATCGGCCGCTCTATTCTGTCCTAGTTAAGCTGATGTACCTAGGTCGGTAGAGATCGGCCGCTCTATTCTGTCCTAGTTAAGCTGATGTACCTAGGTCGGTAGAGATCGGCCGCTCTATTCTGTCCTAGTTAAGCTGATGTACCTAGGTCGGTAGAGATCGGCCGCTCTATTCTGTCCTAGTTAAGCTGATGTACCTAGGTCGGCAGAGATCGGCCGCCCTATTCTGTCCTAGTTAAGCTGATGTACCTAGGTCGGTAGAGATCGGCCGCTCTATTCTGTCCTAGTTAAGCTGATGTACCTAGGTCGGTAGAGATCGGTCGCTCTGTCCTAGTTAAGCTGATGTACTGATGTAGGAGTCATCAATCTGGATCGAGCTCGATCTATTGATCTTAGCAGGCTACGTCACTAGCGACTCAGTTACCGTGACTTCATCATCCGGGTCGGTTATAGGGTATTCGACGTAGCACTGGCCACCTCAATTACACTCACTAAAGTAAATGATTATTTATGTGGTAAATATGCATTTCCCGTGTGTTACCGGGGCCTCACTATGAGGGAGTAAAGAATAGTGACACTGTGACCTTCCAGGTATGTCGTAAGAGGTGACTAAGGAGTTTGATTGATGGCTTGACAAGCATAGATTTTAGAAGCAGTTATCTATTCAGTATGTGACATTTTGGCACGCAAGGTTTCTGTTTTTGAGATTGTGGTTCTGCCCTATGTGCCGTCTTCGGCTCGAAAGGACAATAGATAGAGATAGAAATATGCATAGTTTACGAGTGGTGAAAATAGTAGCTCGTTTATCTAACTTGATGTTCTATGCTTCTCTTTCTCGTGTGTTTATGTAATTTTGTCTTTTGAATTCTGTATTTCCGCCATTGTTCGTAACTTCTTGAACTCGACATCCAACGACAATTCGAGCCGTGAACGTTCTTCGCGATAGACAATCTGGTATCTAGAGGTTGCAGCGACATCTCAAGTGGGATAACCATTTTGTGCCCATTTATAATGAAAACATACAGAAGAGGTCAGTATGGAAGAACGACCAGTAAACAGAATAAACACATCAAATAATCGAGTAAACGTTCCAATTGATCAATGAAAGATATCTCTCTGAAACATCATATTAACCCAATATTTAGGGTAGTTAAACCCTTACACCGAATCACCCGTTATGGCGCAGTAATATCTATCTGCCAGGTCATTCGTGACAAGCCTACAAATCCAGGCAAGGACAATATGGAGTTACAATAGAAATAACATTGCTCCGTGTTGTCAAGAGTTAACATCACAGAAATTCGGGAAAACCTGTTCTTCCTCAGGACACTTTAATAGATGACAAATGACGTTTCTCACTGATTGCTCCAGCAGCTCGCTGTTTGAACACACATATAGCCTGTTAGTGCCAGTTATCTCTACCCCTAACCAATTACTGTCAGGACAGAATCACTAGCTCAGTCAAACACATGCTAAGTGTGGTGCTGCTGTTTACAGAACGATTCATACACACTAGAGAGTCGCAGATCTAGTCTCCACATGACAACACTGCTAACGATGAACAGTCACTCATGTATTATTATTATAATGCACATTATTAGAGACAATCATTAATATATCCAGATACGTGGATGACACAGTTCTCCTCTCAAACACTGCAGAAGTATTACAAGAGACAATTTAGTGTGTTAAAAAAACAGTGAACAGAAAAAAACCTCTATATATTGAGTTATTTGCGGGTCATCATCATTACACTCCGAACATGTCCGTAGGTACTCAGATTCCCTCCTCAGCAATTCCCTCAGTGTCCAGCGACTGACGACTCCAGTTCTATGTTGGTTGATAAGTCTTCTTACACGGCCACTAAGTTTCATTTCTGGCTGTTCCCATCTTAACTCCTTTTTCCATCATCCGAAGAAGTGACGTGGATCTGTGTTTGTCGAAGTCCTGTGCTCTTCAAACATCTCGGAGGGCATTGATGATGTCCGCCCGATCCATTGGTTGCCCGTCCTCAACGACAGCGCAGCTAGCCAACATGTCCGCTCTTTCATTTCACCGTACTCCCGCATGTCCAGGGACAAAGACAAGGACTTCCGGGGAATATGGCGCCCAGTTCGCTGTCTCCTTCAGTGGACTCACAGATAAGTGCTGATTTCCAGTGAACTTTTCTGTTTATTTGTTTGTTTTTATTGATATTTGAAGGGATCATGTGATTGTACGCGCTTTCTATTTGATGTAAATCACTTTGCTTCTTTGATTCATTGCATTTTGTTACAATTTCCTTATCTGATCACTTATACTCATCCTTGTTGTTGATTGCGTTATTGAACGGGTCAAAAAATGGCGGTTTGTTTACGCCGGTCTGTCGTCAAGGACGCGTAATTCATGTAATTTGTAAAAGGCTCACAGTGTATCCGCGTGCTGCAGAGCTATTTACTGGAGTTGGCCAGTTTATAACGTGGAAACGGGTTCTGGACCGTGCGACTGAGTAAGTGCACGTGAGTCTAGACCATCCACAGCATCGACGTTCAGCGACAAACCTCTATATAAACATACAGAAAACTATGATAATGTTCAATGACAAAACATAAAACCAAGCTCATTGATGTTTTTAATGAAATGTACATTTAGTTTGTTTTCTCTTTCTTTATTTTGTTTATCATAGAACCAAAGAAAATCACATTTCATACTTATTTCTGCATTACCGATATCTTTAAAAGATCACATGTTCGGAGTGCAATGATGATGACCCACAAATAAATCAATAACTCAATTAAAAAGATCTCTACTCACGGGAGCACAAGGACTGTCATCCCCTGATGTCAATACTTCGATTTATCACGCAATTGTTATTTTAATACAAGTTATATATTGATGCTTATCAATGTTAATGTCTCACAGAAAATAATATAAGGGAATCTGTATTGGTTGATTGGGCAATATAAGGTAAAGATGACAAACCAGAGTAGGACATGCTTTCAACACAGCTTCGCCGTTTCTGATGATTGTACGATGTTCTTTGCTGTCAAATTAGTCATTATCTTGCCTATCCCAGACTTGATTAACTCCGGAACTATTTTGTTACCGTGGATGGGATTATCTGACATGAATTGACAAATTCTTCATTCTTTCAAGTTAAAACTGGTGTATTGATCATAATTAAAATATGTGAAATAATAAATGAAGATAAACAGTGAATGTGGTATAACATGAAAAAACTGTTATTGGGGTGTAGTAAAGTGTGAACACAAGATTCTAGAAGCATTATGAGAGTGGTTCCGGAGTTGAAAAGTTCAGTAACAATTTATTTCCTCTATTTGGGCTGCTGTCTGTTCTGGATGAAAGAGCAGGGCAAGCATGCAATCTAAAGCCAACTTGTCTCAGCCCAGACACATTAGGGAATGTACCCAGGATCAAGAGAACACACTTCCGGCTCGCTGAAGCGATCACTTGTGTCCAACAGGCACCATGTCGCGTCCACAGCAGTGGTCTTCACGTTTTGCTCTCTAGGTACCCCACAATGGTTTTCAAACGCGTGTTCGTATTCTGGCTAATAATCAACAATAATCAACAATACAATTTACTATAATAATCAACAATAACAAGAATCAACAATAATAATAATCAACAAAAATCAACAATAACAATAATCAACAATAATAATAATCAACAATAACAATAATCAACAATAATAATAATAATCAACAATAACAATAATCAACAATAATAATAATCAACAATAACAATAATCAACAATACAATTTACTATAATAATCAACAATAATAATAATCAACAATAATAATAATCAACAATAACAATAATCAACAATACAATTTACTATAATAATCAACAATAACAATAATCAAAAATAATAATAATCAACAATAACAATAATCAACAATACAATTTACTATAATAATCAACAATAACAATATTCAACAATAACAATAATCAACAATAATAATAATCAACAATAACAATAATCAACAATTCAATTAACTATAATAATCAACAATAACAATAATCAACAATAACAATAATCAACAATAACAATAATCAACAATAATAGTAATCAACATTAATAATAATCAACAATAACAATAATCAACAATAACAATAATCAACAACAATAATAATCAACAATAACAACAATCAACAATAACAATAAACAACAATACAATGTACAATAATAATAAACAATAACAATAATCAACAATATATTATACAATAATAATCAGCAATAACAATAACCAACAATACAATTTACTATAATAGCAGCAATAACAATAATCAGCAATTACAATAATCAACAATAGTAATAATCAACAATAACAATAATCAACAATAACAATAATCAACAATAACAATATACAATAATAATCAACAATAATAATAAACAATAATAATAATAATAATCAACAACAATAATAATCAAGAATAATGATAATCAACAATAACAATAATCAACTACAATAATAATCTACAATAATAATAATCAACAATAACAACAATCAACAATAACAATAATCAACAATAATAATAATCAACAATGACAATAATCAAGAATAATAATAATCAACAATAACAATAATCAACATTAATAATAGTCAACAATAACAATTAGCAACAATAATAATAATCAACAATGACAATAATAAATAATAATAATCAACAATAACAATAATCAACAATAACAAAAATCAACAACAATAATAATCAACAATGACAATAATCAATAATAATAATCAACAATAATAATAATCAACAATAACAATAATCAACAATACAATTTACTATAATAATCAACAATAACAATAATCAACAATAACAAAAATCAACAATAACAATAATCAACAATACAATTTACTATAATAATCAGCAATAAAAATAATCAACAATAACAACAATCAATAATAACAATAATCAATAATAACAAGAATCAACAATACAATATACAATAATACTAAACAGTAATAATAATAATAATCAACAACAATAATAATCAACAATAACAATAATCAACAATAAGAATAATAATAATCAACAATAATAATAATCAACAATAATAATAATAATCAACAATAACAATAATAATAATCAGCAATAACAATAATCAACAATAACAATAATAATAATCAATAATAATAATCAACAATAACAATAATAAACAACAATAATAATCTACAATAATAATAATAATAATCAACAATAACAACAATCAACAATAACAATAATCAACAGTAACAATAATCAACAATTCAATATACAATAATAATCAACAATAACAATAATCAACAACAATATACAATAATAATCAGCAATAACAATAATCAACAATACAATTTACTATAATAATCAGCAATAACAATAATCAGCAATTACAATAATCAACAATAACAATAATCAACAATAACAATAATCAAATATAATAATAATCAATTATAACAATAATTAGACATTAATTAAAAATTTAAACAACTTAGGCTATTCAAATCAAATGTACTATCAACCCTTACGTATGCGTGTGAAAGCTGGAAAACAACAAGAGATATAGAAACAAAGTTGAACGCATTCGAAAATAAATGTCTAAGGAAAATACTTGGTATAGAATGGAACGAATTCAAAACAAACGAGGAAATTAGAGAAATCGCCAATCAACCACTAATATCTTCAGTAATAAAGAAAAGACGATGGTCATACGTTGGACATGTGATGAGAAGAGATAATAATCGAATAGCAAAGCAAGCCCTCATATGGGAAACAACAGGTAAAAGAAAAAGAGGAAGACCCAGGGAGACACTGAGAAGAACATTGATGAGAGAGGCAAGAGCAGCAGGAATCGGCTCCATCAATGAGATAGAACTGCTTGCACAGAACAGAGACAGATGGCGAGATTTGATAAAATATCTTTAAAAGAAAACTGCTAGAACAAAAATTCATATAGGAGAAGGTGTATCTTGGTCTACGCCCTATGGGCCGGTTACGGCTCGAAAGGTCAATAGATAGATAGATAACAATAATAAACAATACAGTATACAACAACCATTGTTTATTTTCTCACCCTCTCTCACACACTCTCTCACTCTCTCACACTCTCTCTCACACTCTCTTTTCCTCTCTCTATTTCAAACTTTCTCTCACTATCTCTCTATTTCACACACACACACACACACTCTCTCTCTCTCTCTCTCTCTCTCTCTCTCTCTCTCTCTAGCACTACCAACTGCGAGATTTAGTTCAATTGTCCATCTATTCAAGAACTCCACCACAGGTTTACAACTGACATGATAACTCCCTTCCTCACTTCAATCATTGATACTACAATCCTCATCTCGGGCTACCCTTCCTTGCACACTCATCTTGTATAATATAGTTAGTACAGATGGTGGATATATATAGATAATCACACCCAAAAAAGCGAACAAGACGTATAAATGAAACGAGATAACTCAAGAAATGCCTAAGGCACAAAACAAAATCATTATTTGTATTAAGAAATGACATTTGATCTGCATGTAAGAAATGACATTTGATCTGCATGTAAGAAATGACATATGATCTGCATGTAAGAAATGACATATGATCTGTATGTAAGAATGTAGCAGCGTTGTTCAAAGTTCACATACAAATTCTCTTGAATTTTGATTTCTGGAACGCTCGAAGTTACTGTCGTTGGAAAGAGACTACATTCTATTTGTCTGTACATATGAAGTAGCTGTCTGTACATATGAAGTAGCTGTCTGTACATATGAAGCAACTGTCTGTACATATGAAGTAGCTGTCTGCACATATGAAGTAGCTGTCTGTACATATCAAGCAACTGTCTGTACATATGAAGTAGCTGTCTGTACATATGAAGCAGCTGTCTGTACATATGAAGCAACTGTCTGTACATATGAAGCAACTGTCTGTACATATGAAGTAGCTGTCTGTACATATGAAGTAGCTGTCTGTACATATGAAGCAACTGTCTGTACATATGAAGTAGCTGTCTGTACATATGAAGTAGCTGTCTGTACATATGAAGTAGCTGTCTGTATATATGAAGCAACTGTCTGTACATATGAAGTAGCTGTCTGTACATATGAAGCAACTGTCTGTACATATGAAGTAGCTGTCTGTACATATGAAGCAACTGTCAGTACATATGAAGCAACTGTCTGTACATATGAAGCAACTGTCTGTACATATGAAGCAACTGTCTGTACATATGAAGCAACTGTCTGTACATATGAAGCAACTGTCCGTACATGTGAAGCAACTGTCTGTACATATGAAGTAGCTGTCTGTACATATGAAGTAACTGTCTGTACATGTGAAGTAACTGTCTGTACATGTGAAGTAACTGTCTGTACATGTGAAGCAACTGTCTGTACATATGAAGTAGCTGTCTGTACATATGAAGTAGATGTCTGTACATATGAAGTAGCTGTCTGTACATATGAAGCAACTGTCTGTACATATGAAGCAGCTGTCTGTACATATGAAGCAACTGTCTGTACATGTGAAGCAACTGTCTGTACATATGAAGCAGCTGTCTGTACATATGAAGCAACTGTCTGTACATATGAAGCAACTGTCTGCACATATGAAGCAACTGTCTGTACATATGAAGCAACTGTCTGTACATATGAAGCAACTGTCTGTACATATGAAGCAACTGTCTGTACAAATGAAGCAACTGTCTGTACATATGAAGCAACTGTCTGTACATATGAAGCAACTGTCTGTACATATGAAGCAACTGTCTGTACATATGAAGCAACTGTCTGTACATATGAAGCAACTGTCTGTACATATGAAGCAACTGTCAGTACATATGAAGCAACTGTCTGTACATATGAAGCAACTGTCTGTGCATATGAAGCAACTGTCTGTACAAATGAAGCAACTGTCTGTACATATGAAGCAACTGTCTGTACATATGAAGCAACTGTCTGTACATATGAAGCAACTGTCTGTACATATGAAGCAACTGTCTGTACATATGAAGCAACTGTCTGTACATATGAAGCAACTGTCTGTACATATGAAGCAACTGTCTGTACATATGAAGCAACTGTCTGTACATATGAAGCAACTGTCTGTACATATGAAGCAACTGTCTGTACATATGAAGCAACTGTCAGTAAATATGAAGCAACTGTCAGTACATATGAAGCAACTGTCTGTACATATGAAGCAACTGTCAGTACATATGAAGCAACTGTCGGTACATATGAAGCAACTGTCTGTACATATGAGGCAACTGTCTGTACATATGAAGTAACTGTCTGTACATATGAAGCAACTGTCTGTACATATGAAGCAACTGTCTGTACATATGAAGCAACTGTCTGTACATATGAGGCAACTGTCAGTACATATGAAGCAACTGTCCGTACATATGAAGCAACTGTCTGTACATATGAAGCAACTGTCTGTACATATTAAGCAACTGTCTGTACATATGAAGCAACTGTCAGTACATATGAAGCAACTGTCTGTACATATGAAGCAACTGTCTGTACATATGAAGCAACTGTCAGTACATATGAAGCAACTGTATGTCATTGTTAACAAGCAGAATTAGAATTAATTTCCTCTTCTCTTTCCTCAAGTGCAAGAGGGTAATTTGCTCGGAGTTTGATGTTTTGCTAATCCTTTATTATTTTTGTGAAGGATGTCTCTTTCTTGTTCTCTGTTATTCTCGCTGAGGCTGTTGCTGAGTAGGGTATGGTAATGGTCAATGTGATATGCCAAACATTTCAAATGTTGTTAATGGTCGCATCTTAAAAATTGAAGTGAGCTGTGTGTCTCATCCGTTTTGATCATGTTCCGATATTCCAATTGTTTACGATGAATGCTGATATCGTATAACAGGGAACGGTTGGCCGTGTTCACTTTCTATGCGGTTTCGCCTTATGTCTTTTGGCGTGTGCTGAGACTGCTACGATGGGGACTACAGCTACCTTTCTTTGTTTGGGAGATGAGTTAGTAATTCGGATGATTCCACTGGCACGGGCGGTTGAGCAATTATGGATTTTAATTTGTTTGCAGTGATACCGGGGCCTTCCATAACCAAATAACCAAAATCTTAAAATTGGAAAAAAATTATATTAAAGATATTTTTAATCAAAACAATTACTTCTTCAATTTATGTCAAGTATTTCACAGAATTTTTTTATTTTTTTTTTTTATTTCACAGAATAACATATTTAAATGATAGAATGTATCCCAGACAATAATTTCCAGCTTTGATAGAATGTGTTCTAGACAATAAATTCCCCCATTGATAAAATGTGTTCTAGACAATAAATTCCCCCATTGATAGAATGTGTTCTTGGCAATAAATTCCCCCACTGATAGAATGTGTTCTTTGCAATAAATTCCCCCATTGATAGAATGTGTTCTTGGCAATAAATTCCCCCATTGATAGAATGTGTTCTAGACAATAAATTCCCCCATTGATAGAATGTGTTCTAGACAATAAATTCCCCCATTGATAGAATGTGTTCTAGACAATAAATTCCCCCATTGATAGAATGTGTTCTAGACAATAAATTCCCCCATTGATAGAATGTGTTCTAGACAATAAATTCCCCATTGATAGAATGTGTTCTTGGCAATAAATTCCCCCATTGATAGAATTTGTTCTTGGCAATAAATTCCCCCATTGATAGAATAAGTTCCAAACAACGACTTACTTCAGTAGATTACATTATTTAATTGGCAGTGAAGCTCTTGAAGGTTGCTTTCTTGGCGGTGAGATAAACCGATCACGAGTCAAGCTATCGCCGCAACCGAGTCTTTAAATCAACTCTTGAGTGATCTTCATTTCTATAGTCATCTTCATGACAGCGTCACATCTTCATAACATCGTCACATTTTCATGACATCGTCACATCTTCATGACATCGTCACATTTTCATGACATCGTCACATCTTCATGACATCGTCACATCTTCATGACATCGTCACATCTTCATGACATCGTCACATCTTCATGACATCGTCACATCTTCATGACATCGTCACATCTTCATAACATCGTGTAGGTAATATAATTTTTGGTCATATTAAACATGGCTAAGAAATGATTCCAGACAATTGCTTATATTAAAGGAGAATGTTAAATATCGTCGACGGAAAGAGATATATAATAAAATATCAATAACGAACAGAAGACTGCATTGACCAGTTTGACAACGCGTAAAACATTGTCTGTTTCTTAAGACCGGAATTATTGTCTAAGTTTATGTTTAAAATAATCACTTCCATGCCTGTTGAGGATACGTCCCTGGAGGATCATCATAAGCTTCAACACAAACTTGATCCATTTACAGCTTCATCAGACAAAACCTTTTTATTCTCGGAAACATTGTTTTATCTTTTTTCCCATAAAGTTATTGAGTTATTGAGTTATTTGCGGGTCATCATCATTATACCCCGAAAATGTCCATAGGTGCTCAGATTCCCTCCTCGGCAATTCCCTCAGTGTCCAGCGACTGACGATTCCAGTTCTATGTTGGTTGATAAGTTTTCTTACACGCCCACTAAGTTTCTCATTTATGGCTGTGCCCATCTTAACTCCCATTTCCATCATCCGAAGAAGTGACGTGGATCTGTGTTTGTCGAAGTCCTGTGCTCTTCCAACATCTCGGAGGGCATTGATGATGTCCGCCCGATCCATTGGCTGCCCGTCCTCAACGACAGCGCAGCTAGCCAACCTGTCCGCTCTTTCATTTCCCCGTACTCCCGCATGCCCAGGGACATAGACAAAGGTGACCTTACGTATTTTGCATTTCTGCAACGACTCTACCCATTGCATGCGTACAGAGCTCGCCTCCACTTTTTTATCATGCTCATCGAATCACTCAGTATACATGCGTGGGTGTAGTCTTGTGACTCTAACCATTTGAATGCCTTGGTCACTGCCATCGCCTCCATTGTCATGCTACTCATGGTCATGACGTATGCACCAATGTCTTCCTTGACTATTCTGCCTGCCGAGCGTGATGTAAATGCCCATGCACTTCCTTGGTGTCGTAATACAGATCCGTCTGTATAGATGACTGCATCTTTCTCATCGGTGTTATCGCAGATGAGACCGTTGACCTCGGCATTAACCATAACGTATCTTGTATGATCTTTCATTCTTGGCATCTGTGAATCATTTTTCTCGTAGATTATATCATTCCGCTCACGTTGTAGCTGAGAAAGATATTTCTGTGATCACTTTAAATCAAATAAAACATTGCTTGCTCAGATGTCACTTCCCCAATTATTTGCCTGGAGTGCCGATAACGGCAGTATCTCCACGCATGCGCACCGCGATGTGATTACATCCGAGAGTCTCAAGGTTTAGTTCTTTCAAGTGTGCTTACGTACACCAGTCAATCTACCACATATACAAAGAGGTCTAGGAGTGCATAGTTTTCACAACAAAATTGATTAATTTTTGCTTTTTCTTTTAACCTGGAATGGACATCGAAGTACAACAAAAAGAAGAACATTAAGCTGTTCGACAATCTCCACAATGGCTGTCTTCACTACTCTCATAACTGACTTGTTGAGGCCTCTCTATAGATGAAGCGTACTCGAGAAAAAAATAATACAATATATTGAGAGAATATAAGAAGAATTAAATAGGGACGAATACAAGAAAATAGGACAGTCTGAAATTAAATAGTACAAGCATAATTTAGTACAGCAAGAAAATGCAGACTTGGAAACAAACGTGAAGTGACTCAGGAACAACAGATGGTTGACTGCAAGGTACAGAGAAGAAGGTGTATCTGGGACAGACAAGACAACAGCAGAGAAGCCAGCTTTGTTAGAAAAGTAATAAGATTACATCTGAATAAATTGATAGCCCGATAGTAGATTGCAAATTATTATAGATACGGAAATGAGAGGGAGCCGCGATAGCTCAGTGGTTAGTGAAATGGACTACTAAGGATAAGAGGTCGGGTTCAATCTGATCGTCGGCATCCAGGTTCACCCAGCCTTATGGGTACCGGATTTTTTTTCTGGGAAAGCAAAGCGGCACGGGCGTATTACCGACCACATTACCCCCAAAAATTAATGATTTTAAAAGGTCTGTAAAAATTATGGTCACTGACAGCATATTCCCCAAACGCCAAGTGGCGTTTGGGGCTCCTACCATTTTACTTACAGAAATGAGAAGATTGTGATAGTAGACCTGGAAAGGACTATGTTTTAAGTATAATAAATGATCGAATGTCAGTGTTTGAGAACAAGATAAGAAGTATTTCATTGTTTATGTTCTTAAAATGATATTTATTGTATACATTTGATGAACACTATGGTCAAGGCGGCGATGACAAATAAACCACCATACCTTTTCTTGTCAACAATAACTGGGGTTCAGCGGCGAACTGTGGGCTCGATGTAAGACCGAACATTTAGTTCCACATTTCTAACCTGATAATTTGAGAAACAAACATTACAGCAATTTACGTTATGTCAAATTGTTCCTTCAAACTGTTGCCGCAAATTACCATAATTATAATTAGATCACAGTTTCATAGTTATTAACATTATAAGTTATGTCAACAGATTGGTTTAGCTATTAACATTTCTTACAGTTTTGTTCAACTTGTTATATATAGATAGATATATCAGGTCAATGAATTTAAATATTTGGGAACTTTGTTAACCTCAGACGGAAGATGTACAACGGAGGTGAGATGCAGAATGACTTAGGCAAAGGCAGTTCCAAAAAATGAGGAAGATACTGTGCAATCCATTTTTGACAACAGAAACAAGAAAAAGAGCTCTTAAATGTTATGTAGAGCTAGTCTTAGCATATGGATGTGAATCATGGACAATAGGACAACAGACAAAAAACCACTGAAGTCTGTAGAAATGTGGTTTTACAGAAGAATGTTGAGAATACCATGGACAGCTAAGAAAAGTAATGAAAACGTTCTGAAACAGGCCAAAGCAAAAAGAGAACTAATTTCCAATATTAGGAAGAAACAATCAACATTTTTTTAGCTATGTCGTGAGAAGAGAAAAGCTGGAATATGTTGTAACAACTGGAAAAATTGAGGGACGAAGAGATAGAGGGAAGCAAAGAGAAAAGATACCAGGCAGCTTAATAGAGTGGCTTGGCAGAAGGTCAACAAGAGAAATGATAAATAACATTCGAGATCAAATGTTGTGAAGAGACATGATCCCCTACGCCAGCAGGCATGGTACTTGATGATGATGATGATGATGATATATATATATATAAATGTGCAACTCAGTGATTCTAAGTAGGGACTAAATAAGACTGCCTCCTTTTGGCTCTACTTCTATATATACTTCTTATATTTGTACTCTACTTATTATATTTATACTCTACTTCTTATGTTTCGGTAAGGAGATAAAACATAATCTCATTAGACGTTCTTCTGTTGTCATTGAAACGCGGAGTTCATTGCAGAGACAGCCTACTTAGTTCTCATACACAATGTAAGGTCGATAGATGCCGCTTTACGGTTGTAGTAGGTTTTAACCTCAATAGTTTCTGAAGCCTATTTATTAGTAACGGCTCGAATTATTTGAACGATATCACGGCTATACTAAGGAATACGATGGATGGTTGTACATTGACACGTAACTCATTATGCGTGTATGTGATTATGTTATGCATTCCAAAACAAAATATTTTAATGAGGTCTTGGCCTCCGTTACCTCCTCTGAATATCCGCCTCTGGTTGACTTATTAGTACTGTGCATTTCCACGTCGTCCTGTGTTTACATGTCTGTCAAGCTTATTAACAGAATCTAGGAGCCGACGGAAACCAACGGGGAGTCCAAAACACATCTACGGGAAAGAGACACAACTGTGAAGAGTAACTCATTTATTATTCCGGATGTCACTCGACTATTGGCTGTTGATTTAAACTTGATCAAGTTATAGAGGTGGCCAAACTGACTGCTGCGAGCCCCGCGAGATAGGTATTGAATGCAACTAGACGGCCGGACCAGAGCTACTAAACACATTATCGTTTCTTCAAGCAGTTTCATCTATGAATGGTTGATGACGTCTGTACAATGACGCCTGCAGAGACTCCAGGTATAGCAGTGCGTCATAATATACACGGTATCTAGTCTGCATTTGTTTATTGCTAGTTTAATTTTTACTTTGCAAACATGCTGGGTTTTATTCTCATCAAACATTATCACTTGTTGGTACAAGGGCGCGTAACCTGAGATTTGTCGTTATGGAGTTAGTTCCTTCAGCGCACACAGTTCAAGAGTTGTCTTTACTGTATTACGTGAATTAGGGTCAAAGTACAATCTGGTGTCAGACATATTTAACCGAGATGACTGAGATCTTTAGCTGAAGGATTATGTTGGTGCTTTGAGCAGACTTCTCGGATTTAATTTGTCGAGTTCTAATGCCATCAAGTTCAAAGTTGTATTTTTTAAATTACAACTTGTCAAAGTATAAAGCTCATCATAGAGAAAATAATGCTAAGACCTAAAATACGGTTAGCAGTACATATGTATGTATGGTATATGGAGTCTTGACAGACGGTTGGTAGCAAGCAATCGTCATAGGTCAGTAGTTGTATTAAATATGAATGTTTTATGCTGGATGTTGTTTTTGCTGAACAGTTTCTCTAGTGGCTGCAACTACCAAAATTGGATAGACGTATTCGTGAGGTCAGGCCTCCTTTCTCCTGCTCCTTTTGTCTTATGAATTTTATATCAGCGCTGCCTCAAATGTTGCTGTGCCGTTTTTTTATTTTATTTTTGTTCTCTATATGCATCCAGATCCTCCCAGTGACGGATGGGAGTTTGGCTCGTTGTAAGACATTAGCGTTGGTTACTTTGTCCTGCCATTTGTTGTTCATAATATTTCGAAAAAACAGCGGACTTGAAAGCTGCTTAACCTTTTCTCCTGCACTGCATAGTCACAAATCTTTGAATAAACTCAAAGAAATAGCCGAAAGAAATTATGATGTCAATGTTTCGTCTTTAATTCGTTTGTCCTTCTTGTTTTCTCCCTCGTGGTATGTTGCAGAGAGAAGGTGCATTTTTCTGGGCGTAGCTGCTTGTATTGATTGAGCTGTCTTGTATTTTGTTAGTGGCTTTGATGCCGTTTATTCATTTCACCTGAATAACATTCTAACATGTTATATACCTGTACTGTATAGGATAATTGTCCTATACCTATACTCCATGGACAATAGGACAACAGACAAGAAAATCACTGGAGTCTGTAGAAATATGGTTTTACAGAAGACTGTTGAGAATACCATGGACAGCTAAGAAGAGTAATGAAAACGTTCTGAAACAGGCCAAAGTAAAAAAAGAGAGCTAATTTCCAATATTAGGAAAAAACAATCATCATTTTGCCATGTAATGAGAAGAGAAAAGCTGGAATATATTGTATAAATGGGGAAAATTAAGGGACGAAGAGATAGGGGGAAACAAAGAGAAAAGATACCAGACAGCTTAAGAGGGAGAGACATGAGCACCATCGTCAGTAGGCTTGGTACTTGATGATGATGATCATACCTATACTTTATTGGTCCCATACCTATTGTTTTCTACTTCTTCTTCCTCTTTCCTTCCTCTGCTGCCGTTGGCGTCGAGGTGAGATTCAATCTGGGGTTAAGGCAAAGAAATGCAAATGAATGCATAAAAATGCGAAGCTGCAGTAAAGCTGAATTCGAGGAAAAATTGAAAAAAAAAAAAAATGGTATGTTAGAAGCTTTACGTGATTAATAGACGACACAGATTCGAACGACGTTTCGGCCCAATAGGCCTTCAGCAGGAACAAACAAACAACATACACACACAGATATGTGAATAAATAATACTAATCCTACATAGCTAACTAGTAATGAAACATCAAAAACAAAATAATCGAAATATGTTGACTTCCCTGTGTGTCGTGGACAGTGGTCAGGCTATGAAAGGAATTTCTCACGGGTGTAGCTGTAATTTATACCCTGTGGTCAGAGGTGAAGGGTTCTAAAAATACACGAGTGGGGGGAACGCTATCTAGGTACGTCGACTACAAAGGCACAGGCAATATCTGAAAGTATCTAAGGGCCCATAAATACATGTATACACACACACAGATGCGTGTATACATATGTACACGTGCAAGAAGAAGTGCACATACTAATACATATCAACATACACATACATATACACACACATACATGTGTATGCATACAAGCAAGAGCACATATACATGCATGTAAAATATATATAATATACGCCACTTGGCGTGACGGGGGCTCTTTACTTATACTCGTTCAACACATATACAGGTCTTATACCTATACTCATTCTATACCTATACTCGTTCTATACCTATACTCGTTCTATAACTATACTCGTTCTATACCTATACTCGTTCTATACCTATACTCGTTCTATACCTAAACTCGTTCTATACCTTTACTCGTTCTATACCTATACTCGTTCTAAACCTATACTCGTTCTATACCTATTGGTTATTGGTTATTGGTTATGGAAGGCCTCGGTATCACAGCAAACGAATTAAAATCCATAATTGCTTAACCGCCCGTGCCAGTGGAATCATCCGAATTACTAATTCATCTCCCAAACAAAGAAAGGTAACTGTAGTCCCCATCGTAGCAGTCTCAGCACACGCCAAAAGACATAAGGCGAAACCGCGCAGAAAGTGAACACAGCCAACTGTTCCCTGTCATACGATATCATCATTCATCGTAAACAAGCGGGATATCGAAGCAGGATCAAAACGGATGAGACACACAGCTCACGGTGTGCACAGAGCACTTAACTCAGTAGCTCCTGCAACAAGCCGGACTTGGAATATGAGGAAACTGCAAGAAGGAACACTTTTCAGACATAGCCTTCAATGGTTCCTGCCGCCTATCCACCATATATCATGGGAGTTCACGTCCTCCCGAAAATGATGATCGTCATAGCACTTGATGATGTTAGGCCTTCGTTGATGACTCCAATTCCAAACATATAGACACAGTGGTGGTAAGTTATCATTTCCAATCCAACAGAAGCCACATGACCTCGTTCTATACCTTTACTCGTTCTATGCCTATACTCGTTCTAAACCTATACTCGTTCTAAACCTATACTCGTTCTATACCTATACTCGTTCTATACCTATACTCGTTCTATACCTAAACTCGTTCTATACCTATACTCGTTCTAAACCTATACTCGTTCTAAACCTATACTCGTTCTAAACCTATACTCGTTTTATACCTAAACTCGTTCTATACCTAAACTCGTTCTATACCTATACTCGTTCTATACCTATACTCGTTCTAAACCTATACTCGTTCTAAACCTATACTCGTTCTATACCTATACTCGTTCTATACCTATACTCATCTATACCTATACTCGTTCTATACCTATACTCGTTCTAAACCTATACTCGTTCTATACCTATAATCGTTCTATACATATACTCATCTATACCTATACTCGTTCTATACCTATACTCGTTCTAAACCTATACTCGTTCTATACCTATACTCACCTATACCAAAACTCGTTCTATAACTATACTCGTTCTAAACCTATACTCGTTCTATACCTATACTCGTTCTATACCTATACTCATCTATACCTATACTCGTTCTATACCTATACTCGTTCTAAACCTATACTCGTTCTATACCTATACTCATCTATACCTATAATCGTTCTATACCTATACTCGTTCTAAACCTATACTCGTTCTATACCTATACTCATCTATACCTAAACTCGTTCTATACCTATACTCGTTCTATACCTATACTCGTTCTATACCTATACTCGTCCGATACCTATGCTCATCTATACCTATACTCGTTCTATACCTATACTCGTTCTATACCTATACTCATCTATACCTATACTCATCTATACCTATACTCGTTCTATACCTATACTCATCTATACCAATACTTTTCTATACCTATACTCGTTCTATACCTAAACTCGTCCTACACCTATACTCGTCCTGTACCTATACTCGTCCTTTACCTATACTCGTCCTACACCTATACTCGTTCTATACCTATACTCGTCCTATACCTATACTCGTCCGATACCTGTACTCGTCCTATACCTGTACTCGTCCTATACCTGTACTCGTCCTATACCTGTACTCGTCCTGTACCTATACTCGCCCTATACCTATACTCGTCCTATACCTGTACTCGTCCTATACATGTACTCGTCCTATACCTATACTCGTTCTATACCTATACTCATCCTATCCTATACTCGTCCTATACATGTACTCGTCCTATACCTGTACTCGTCCTATACCTGTACTCGTCCTATATTTATACTCGTCCTGTACGTATACTCGTCTATACGTGTACTCGTCCTATACCTATAATCGTCCTATACCTATACTCGTCCTATACCTGTACTCGTCCTATACCTGTACTCGTCCTATACCTGTACTCGTCCTATACCTGTACTCGTCCTGTACCTATACTCGTCCCATATTTATACTCGTCCTGTACGTATACTTGTCTATACCTGTACTCGTCCTATACCTATAATCGTCCTATACCTATACTCGTCCTGTACCTATACTCTTCCTATACCTATACTCGTCTATACCTATACTCGTCTTATACCTATACTCGTCCGTTACCTATACTCTTCTTATACCGATACTCGTCTATACCTATACTCGTCCTGTACCTATACTCGTCCTGTACCTATAATCGTCCTGTATCTATACTCGTCCTGTACCTATACTCGTCCTGTACCTATACTCGTCCTGTACCTATACTCGTCCTGTACCTATACCTGTCCTGTACCTATACTCGTCCTCTACCTATACCTGTCCTGTACCTATACTCGTCCTACACCTATACTCGTCCTGTACCTATACTCGTCGTACACCTATACTCGTCCTGTACCTATACTCGTCATATACCTATACTCGTCCTACACCTATACTCGTCCTGTACCTTATACTCGTCCTGTACCTATACTCGTCCTGTACCTATACTCGTCCTGTACCTATAATCGTCCTGTATCTATACTCGTCCTGTACCTATACTCGTCCTGTACCTATAATCGTCCTGTACCTATACTCGTCCTGTACCTATACCTGTCCTGTACCTATACTCGTCCTATACCTATACCTGTCCTGTACCTATACTCGTCCTATACCTATACACGTCCTGTACCTATACTCGTCCTATAACTATACTCGTCCTGTACCTATACTCGTCCTATATCTATACTCGTCCTGTACCTATACTCGTCCTGTACCTATACTCGTCCTGTACCTATACTCGTCCTGTACCTATACTCGTCCTGTATCTGTACTCGTCCTGTACCTATACTCGTCCTATACCTATACTCGTCCTGTACCTATACTCGTTCTATACCTGTACTCGTCCTGTACCTATACTCGTTCTATACCTGTACTCGTCCTGTACCTATACTCGTTCTATACCTATACTCGTCCTGTACCTATACTCGTCCTGTACCTATACTCGTCCTGTACCGATTCTCGTCCTATACCTGTGCTCGTCCTATACCTATACTCGTCCTGTACCTATACGTGTCTATGCCTATACTCGTCTATACCTATACTCGTTTATACCTATACTCGTCTATACCTATACTCGTCTATACCTGTACTCGTCTATACCTATACTCGTCTATACCTATACGTGTCTATACCTATACTCGTATATACCTATACTCGTCTATACCTATACTCGTCTATACCTACACTCGTCTATACCTACACTCGTCTATACCTATACTCGTCTATACCTATACTCGTCCTATACCTATACTCGTCTATACCTATACTCGTCCTATACCTATACTCGTCCTTTACCTATACGTGTCTATACCTATACTCGTCCTATACCTATACTCGTCTATACCTACACTCGTCTATACCTATACTCGTCTATACCTATACTCGTCTATACCTATACTCGTCTATACCTATACTCGTCTATACCTATACTCGTCTATACCTGTACTCGTCTATACCTATACTCGTCTATACCTATACTCGTCTATACCTATACTCGTCTATACCTACACTCGTCTATACCTGTACTCGTCCTATACCTATACTCGTCTATACCTGTACTCGTCCTATACCTACACTCGTCTATACCTGTACTCGTCCTATACCTATACTCGTCTATATCTGTACTCGTCCTATACCTACACTCGTCTATACCTGTACTCGTCCTATACCTACACTCGTCTATACCTGTACTCGTCCTATACCTATACTCCGTTATACCTACACTCGTCTATACCTGTACTCGTCTATACCTATACTCGTCTATACCTATACTCGTCTATACCTATACTCGTCTATACCTACACTCGTCTATACCTATACTCGTTTATACCTATACTCGTCTATACCTATACTCGTCTATACCTACACTCGTCTATACCTATACTCGTCTATACCTATACTCGTCTATACCTATACTCGTCTATACCTATACTCGTCTATACCTACACTCGTCTATACCTGTACTCGTCTATACCTGTACTCGTCTATACCTATACTCGTCTATACCTATACTCGTCTATACCTACACTCGTCTATACCTATACTCGTCCATACCTATACTCGTCTATACCTACACTCGTCTATACCTACACTCGTCTATACCTATACTCGTCTATACCTACACTCGTCTATACCTACACTCGTCTATACCTATACTCGTCTATACCTATACTCGTCTATACCTATACTCGTCTATACCTATAATCGTCTATACCTAAACTCGTCTATACCTAAATTCGTCTATACCTTTACTCGTCCTTTACCTATACTCGTCTATACCTATACTCGTCTATACCTATACTCGTCTATACCTATACTCGTCTATACCTACACTCGTCTATACCTATACTCGTCTATACCTATACTTGTCTATACCTATACTCGTCTATACCTATACTCGTCCTATACCTATACTCGTCTATACCTATACTCGTTCTATACCTATACTCGTCCTATACCTATACTCGTCCTGTACCTATACTCGTCCTATACCTATACTCGTCTATACATATACTCGTCTATACCTACACTCGTCTATACCTATACTCGTCTATACCTATACTCGTCTATACGTACACTCGTCTATACCTACACTCGTCTATACCTATACTCGTCTATACCTATACTCGTCTATACCTATACTCGTCTATACCTAAATTCGTCTATACCTATACTCGTCTATACCTAAATTCGTCTATACCTAAATTCGTCTATACCTTTACTCGTCCTTTACCTATACTCGTCCTTTACCTATACTCGTCTATACCTATACTCGTCTATACCTAAATTCGTCTATACCTAAATTCGTCTATACCTGTACTCGTCTATACCTATACTCGTCTATACCTATACTCGTCTATACCTATACTCGTCTATACCTATACTCGTCTATACCTAAATTCGTCTATACCTATACTCGTCTATACCTATACTCGTCTATACCTATACTCGTCTATACCTAAATTCGTCTATACCTTTACTCGTCCTTTACCTATACTCGTCCTTTACCTATACTCGTCTATACCTATACTCGTCTATACCTATACTCGTCTATACCTATACTCGTCTATACCTATACTCGTCTATACCTATACTCGTCTATACCTATCTCGTCTATACCTAAATTCGTCTATACCTATCTCGTCTATACCAATCTCGTCTATACCTATACTCGACTATACCTATCTCGTCTATACCTATCTCGTCTATACCTATACTCGTCTATACCTATCTCGTCTATACCTATCTCGTCTATACCTAAATTCGTCTATACCTATCTCGTCTATACCTAAATTCGTCTATACCTAAATTCGTCTATACCTATCTCGTCTATACCTAAATTCGTCTATACCTATCTCGTCTATACCTAAATTCGTCTATACCTATCTCGTCTATACCTAAATTCGTCTATACCTATCTCGTCTATAACTAAATTCGTCTATACCTATCTCGTCTATACCTAAATTCGTCTATACCTATCTCGCCTATACCTAAATTCGTCTATACCTATCTCGTCTATACCTAAATTCGTCTATACCTATCTCGTCTATACCTAAATTCGTCTATATCTATCTCGTCTATACCTATACTCGTCTATACCTATACTCGTCTATACCTATAATCGTCTATACGTATACTCGTCCTATAGCTATACTCGTCTATACCTATACTCGTCCTATACCTATACTCGTCTACACCTAAATTCGTCTATACCTGTACTCGTCCTATACCTATATTCGTCTATACCTATACTCGTCTATACCTACACTCGTCTATACCTATACTTGTCTATACCTATACTCGTCTATACCTAAATTCGTCTATACCTAAATTCGTCTATACCTGTACTCGTCTATACCTATACTCGTCTATACCTATACTCGTCTATACCTATACTCGTCTATACCTACACTCGTCTATACCTATGCCTCGTCTATACCTATACTCGTCTATACCTATACTCGTCTATACCTAAATTCGTCTATACCTATACTCGTCTATACCTAAATTCGTCTATACCTAAATTCGTCTATACCTTTACTCGTCCTTTACCTATACTCGTCCTTTACCTATACTCTTCTATACCTATACTCGTCTATACCTAAATTCGTCTATACCTAAATTCGTCTATACCTGTACTCGTCTATACCTATACTCGTCTATACCTATACTCGTCTATACCTATACTCGTCTATACCTATACTCGTCTATACCTAAATTCGTCTATACCTATACTCGTCTATACCTATACTCGTCTATACCTATACTCGTCTATACCTAAATTCGTCTATACCTTTACTCGTCCTTTACATATACTCGTCCTTTACCTATACTCGTCGATACCTATACTCGTCTATACCTATACTCGTCTATACCTATCTCGTCTATACCTAAATTCGTCTATACCTATCTCGTCTATACCTATCTCGTCTATACCTATACTCGACTATACCTATCTCGTCTATACCTATCTCGTCTATACCTATACTCGTCTATACCTATCTCGTCTATACCTATCTCGTCTATACCTAAATTCGTCTATACCTATCTCGTCTATACCTAAATTCGTCTATACCTAAATTCGTCTATACCTATCTCGTCTATACCTAAATTCGTCTATACCTATCTCGTCTATACCTAAATTCGTCTATACCTATCTCGTCTATACCTAAATTCGTCTATACCTATCTCGTCTATAACTAAATTCGTCTATACCTATCTCGTCTATACCTAAATTCGTCTATACCTATCTCGTCTATACCTAAATTCGTCTATACCTATCTCGTCTATACCTAAATTCGTCTATACCTATCTCGTCTATACCTAAATTCGTCTATATCTATCTCGTCTATACCTATACTCGTCTATACCTATACTCGTCTATACCTATAATCGTCTATACGTATACTCGTCCTATAGCTATACTCGTCTATACCTATACTCGTCCTATACCTATACTCGTCTACACCTAAATTCGTCTATACCTGTACTCGTCCTATAGCTATATTCGTCTATACCTATACTCGTCTATACCTACACTCGTCTATACCTATACTTGTCTATACCTATACTCGTCTATACCTAAATTCGTCTATACCTAAATTCGTCTATACCTGTACTCGTCTATACCTATACTCGTCTATACCTATACTCGTCTATACCTATACTCGTCTATACCTAAATTCGTCTATACCTGTACTCGTCCTATACCTATACTCGACTATACCTATACTCGTCTATACCTACACTCGTCTATACCTATACTCGTCTATACCTATACTCGTCTATACCTACACTCGTCTATACCTATACTCGTCTATACCTATACTCGTCTATACCTATACTCGTCTATACCTAAATTCGTCTATACCTATACTCGTCTATACCTAAATTCGTCTATACCTAAATTCGTCTATACCTTTACTCGTCCTTTACCTATACTCGTCCTTTACCTATACTCGTCTATACCTATACTCGTCTATACCTAAATTCGTCTATACCTAAATTCGTCTATACCTGTACTCGTCTATACCTATACTCGTCTATACCTATACTCGTCTATACCTATACTCGTCTATACCTATACTCGTCTATACCTAAATTCGTCTATACTTATACTCGTCTATACCTATACTCGTCTATACCTATACTCGTCTATACCTATACTCGTCTATACCTATACTCGTCTATACCTATACTCGTCTATACCTAAATTCGTCTATACCTATACTCGTCTATACCTATACTCGTCTATACCTATACTCGTCTATACCTGTACTCGTCTATACCTATACTCGTCTATACCTATACTCGTCTATACCTATACTCGTCTATACCTACACTCGTCTATACCTGTACTCGTCCTATACCTACACTCGTCTATACCTGTACTCGTCCTATACCTACACTCGTCTATACCTGTACTCGTCCTATACCTATACTCGTCTATATCTGTACTCGTCCTATACCTACACTCGTCTATACCTGTACTCGTCCTATACCTACACTCGTCTATACCTGTACTCGTCCTATACCTATACTCCGTTATACCTACACTCGTCTATACCTGTACTCGTCTATACCTATACTCGTCTATACCTATACTCGTCTATACCTATACTCGTCTATACCTACACTCGTCTATACCTATACTCGTTTATACCTATACTCGTCTATACCTATACTCGTCTATACCTACACTCGTCTATACCTATACTCGTCTATACCTATACTCGTCTATACCTATACTCGTCTATACCTATACTCGTCTATACCTACACTCGTCTATACCTGTACTCGTCTATACCTGTACTCGTCTATACCTATACTCGTCTATACCTATACTCGTCTATACCTACACTCGTCTATACCTATACTCGTCTATACCTATACTCGTCTATACCTACACTCGTCTATACCTACACTCGTCTATACCTATACTCGTCTATACCTATACTCGTCTATACCTACACTCGTCTATACCTACACTCGTCTATACCTATACTCGTCTATACCTATACTCGTCTATACCTATACTCGTCTATACCTAAACTCGTCTATACCTAAATTCGTCTATACCTTTACTCGTCCTTTACCTATACTCGTCTATACCTATACTCGTCTATACCTATACTCGTCTATACCTATACTCGTCTATACCTACACTAGTCTATACCTATACTCGTCTATACCTATACTTGTCTATACCTATACTCGTCTATACCTATACTCGTCCTATACCTATACTCGTCTATACCTATACTCGTTCTATACCTATACTCGTCCTATACCTATACTCGTCCTATACCTATACTCGTCCTATACCTATACTCGTCTATACATATACTCGTCTATACCTACACTCGTCTATACCTATACTCGTCTATACCTATACTCGTCTATACGTACACTCGTCTATACCTACACTCGTCTATACCTATACTCGTCTATACCTATACTCGTCTATACCTATACTCGTCTATACCTATACTCGTCTATACCTAAATTCGTCTATACCTTTACTCGTCTATACCTAAATTCGTCTATACCTAAATTCGTCTATACCTTTACTCGTCCTTTACCTATACTCGTCCTTTACCTATACTCGTCTATACCTATACTCGTCTATACCTAAATTCGTCTATACCTAAATTCGTCTATACCTGTACTCGTCTATACCTATACTCGTCTATACCTATACTCGTCTATACCTATACTCGTCTATACCTATACTCGTCTATACCTAAATTCGTCTATACCTATACTCGTCTATACCTATACTCGTCTATACCTATACTCGTCTATACCTAAATTCGTCTATACCTTTACTCGTCCTTTACCTATACTCGTCCTTTACCTATACTCGTCTATACCTATACTCGTCTATACCTATACTCGTCTATACCTATACTCGTCTATACCTATACTCGTCTATACCTATCTCGTCTATACCTAAATTCGTCTATACCTATCTCGTCTATACCTATCTCGTCTATACCTATACTCGACTATACCTATCTCGTCTATACCTATCTCGTCTATACCTATACTCGTCTATACCTATCTCGTCTATACCTATCTCGTCTATACCTAAATTCGTCTATACCTATCTCGTCTATACCTAAATTCGTCTATACCTAAATTCGTCTATACCTATCTCGTCTATACCTAAATTCGTCTATACCTATCTCGTCTATACCTAAATTCGTCTATACCTATCTCGTCTATACCTAAATTCGTCTATACCTATCTCGTCTATAACTAAATTCGTCTATACCTATCTCGTCTATACCTAAATTCGTCTATACCTATCTCGTCTATACCTAAATTCGTCTATACCTATCTCGTCTATACCTAAATTCGTCTATACCTATCTCGTCTATACCTAAATTCGTCTATATCTATCTCGTCTATACCTATACTCGTCTATACCTATACTCGTCTATACCTATAATCGTCTATACGTATACTCGTCCTATAGCTATACTCGTCTATACCTATACTCGTCCTATACCTATACTCGTCTACACCTAAATTCGTCTATACCTGTACTCGTCCTATACCTATATTCGTCTATACCTATACTCGTCTATACCTACACTCGTCTATACCTATACTTGTCTATACCTATACTCGTCTATACCTAAATTCGTCTATACCTAAATTCGTCTATACCTGTACTCGTCCTATACCTATACTCGTCTATACCTATACTCGTCTATACCTACACTCGTCTATACCTATACTCGTCTATACCTATACTCGTCTATACCTACACTCGTCTATACCTATACTCGTCTGTACCTATACTCGTCTATACCTATACTCGTCTATACCTAAATTCGTCTATACCTATACTCGTCTATACCTAAATTCGTCTATACCTAAATTCGTCTATACCTTTACTCGTCCTTTACCTATACTCGTCCTTTACCTATACTCGTCTATACCTATACTCGTCTATACCTAAATTCGTCTATACCTAAATTCGTCTATACCTGTACTCGTCTATACCTATACTCGTCTATACCTATACTCGTCTATACCTATACTCGTCTATACCTATACTCGTCTATACCTAAATTCGTCTATACTTATACTCGTCTATACCTATGCTCGTCTATACCTATACTCGTCTATACCTATACTCGTCTATACCTATACTCGTCTATACCTATATTCGTCTATACCTAAATTCGTCTATACCTATACTCGTCTATACCTATACTCGTCTATACATATACTCGTCCTTTACCTATACTCGTCTATACCTAAATTCGTCTATACCTATACTTTTCTATACCTTTACTCGTCCTTTACCTATACTCGTCCTTTACCTATACTCGTCTATACCTATACTCGTCTATACCTATACTCGTCTATACCTATACTCGTCTATACCTATACTCGTCTATACCTATCTCGTCTATACCTAAATTCGTTTATACCTATCTCGTCTATACCTATCTCGTCTATACCTATACTCGTCTATACCTATCTCGTCTATACCTATCTCGTCTATACCTATACTCGTCTATACCTATCTCGTCTATACCTATCTCGTCTATACCTAAATTCGTCTATACCTATCTCGTCTATACCTAAATTCGTCTATACCTATCTCGTCTATACCTAAATTCGTCTATACCTATCTCGTCTATACCTAAATTCGTCTATACCTATCTCGTCTATACCTAAATTCGTCTATACCTATCTCGTCTATACCTAAATTCGTCTATACCTATCTCGTCTGTACCTAAATTCGTCTATACCTATCTCGTCTATACCTATACTCGTCTATACCTATACTCGTCCTATACCTATACTCGTCTATACCTATACTCGTCTATACCTATACTCGTCCTATACCTATACTCGTCTATACCTATACTCGTCCTATACCTATACTCGTCTATACCTATACTCGTCCTATACTTATACTCGTCTATACCTAAACTATCTCCGCAGCTATTTATCATTTCTATTGTTGACCTTCTGCCAAGCCATTCTCTTAAGCTGTCTGTTATTTTTCTTTTTGCTTCCCTCTATCTCTTCGTCCCTCAATTTTTCCAGTTGTTACAATATATTCCATCTGTTCTCTTCTCATGACATGGCCAAAAAATGATTATTATTTCTTCCTAGTATTGGAAATTAGCTCTCTTTTTGCTTTGACCTCTCTCAGAACATCTTCATTACTCTTCTTAGCTGTCCATGTTACTCTCTACCATTCTTCTGTAAAACCACATTTTTACAGACTCCAGTCATTTTCTTGTCTGTTGTCCAATTGTCCATGATTCGCATCCATATTTTAAGACTAGCTCTACATAACATTTAAGAACTCTTTTTCTTGTTTCTATTGTCAAAAATGGATTGGATAGTATCTTCCTCATTTTTTGGAAAGCTGCTTTTGCCTGAGCCATTCTGCATCTCACCTCTTTTGTACATCTTCCGTCTGAGGTTAACAAAGTTCCCAAATATTTAAATTCATTTACCTGTTTTAATATTGTTCCATTTGTATTTATTTTGCACTGAGGTGATGTCTTTTTCTTTGTTGTTACCATTACCTCTGTCTTTTTGCTATTAAAGCTGAGTCCTTTATTTTTGCTTTCTTTCACTATAATGTCCAGCATTTCTTGTAACTCATGTTCACTCTTAGCGATTAAGACTGTATCATCAGTATACCTTAGATTATTTATATTATGACCTCCAATTGTTATCCCAGGCTTGCCCTTATGAACCTTAAATTGATGTCACTATAAATATTAAACTAATCTGATGACAGCACACAACCTTGTCTAACACTCTGTTTTATTTGTTGAAACATTCCCAATTGGTTTCCAGTTCTTATGGCCGCTGTTTGTTGCCAGTACATGTTCTTTATTATTCTTATATCTTTGCTGTCTACGTTTATGCTTTCTAAAATTGTGATTATTTCAGGGTGCTTTACTTTGTCAAATGCCTTGGTGTAATCTATTAAACATACTTATAGATCTGTTTTCACCTCTATGACTCTTTCTACTAAAGATCTTATGATATATGGCATTGCTTGTTCCTTTATCTCTAACAAAACCACACTGTTTATCGCTAATTTCTGGACTGATTTTGTTTCGCACTCTTTGCATGATGATTCTTAGTAATATCTTAGTCATGTGGCTCATAAGGCTTATTGTGCGATGATCATCGCATTCAATCGCACCCGATTTCTTTGGTAGGGCTATGAATATTGATTTGAGCATGTCGTCTGGTATATATTCGCTGTTGTAGATATCATTCAATATTTTTGTTATTATTTCTATTCCAAAATCACCCATGGCTTCAATCTCTTCTTTAGTTATATTATCTGTTCCAGGAGCTTTGCCTGATTTCATATTGCGCAAGGCATCTTCCACTTCTTCTCTGAGTATTTCTGGTCCTTCTCCATTATCCTTAATATTTATTTCCGTTCGTTCATCATTATAAAGATCTTTAATGTATTCTGTCCATCGTTCCCTTATGTTTTCTTGATCAATCAACAGTTCTCCTTCCTTTGATCTTAGACATCCATTTTTTTATTGCGATTTTCTTCCTGTCAATTAAATATGACAAAGATTAAAAACAGGAATTAAGCTCTAGATCTATGTCCATTAGACTCAACGCTGCGAGACACACAGCAAAAGAAAGCCAGAAAAAAACGCAACAACGTAGCAGTTGTTTAATCCCATTACATTACAGATTACTTCTATCTACTCTCAATATTTTTCTACCTCCTGTTATCTCTTATAGTCCCTAGATTTTTCATCTCGTTTCCAGTTAAATGGTCACATTTCTTTGTTTGCAACGTCGTTAACCACTTTTCGCTGGTTCAACAACAATATTTAAACTTCTTTGATAAACTTTCTTTTCAAAAAAAGTCAAACCTCTTCTGAAACAAGACATATTATGGACATATTTTTCAGATTTGTTGAATGTTCACTCCGAAAAAGTCAATTACAATGGCATACTTCTAGTGCGCTCACTTTCTGGTCAGAGGGACCCTGGATCTATTGCCAGAGGTACCAGGTTTTTTGTCGGACCGAGAAGCTGCGTGGTTTTCTCCGTCTATAAAAATTGGGTACCAGAAGTTTTTCTGGGAAGTAAAGGCGGCGTGGCGTGATACTGACATATCATTAAAACATGTACCATGGTCATGAACAAATCTGGTCACTAACACCATATTCCCCATATATTCCCTTAAGTATAAAAAAAGATTTGAAAAACCCCGTCACATCAAGTGGTGTATAGGGAATATGGTGTTAGTGATCATAATTTTTCATAGACCTTCAGCGCATGATTTTTGGAGTAATGGGGTCGGTATTACGTCCGTGCCGCTTTACTTTCCCAGATAAAAATCCGGTACCCATTTAAGGCTGGGTGAACCCGGAAGTCGTCTCTTGTCCTATTAAAGGGGTAAAAGCATCAAGCTGTGAGGATGTTGTGAAGCTGATGATGATATTAGTGAACATTTAAAGAAAAAAAGGGAGAAAGAAGTAACGTAACAGCTTTACGTAGGTGAGAAACAAAACAAAGGTAGAACGACGTTTCGGCCAAGTAGGCCTTCAGCTGGAACAATAAACAACGGCACAGACAAATATTAGGATATACACTTAAATCTAACTACATGGCGATAATATGCTAGTTATTCAAAAAAGGGAGTACAAGTCACATCCCTGCGATCCTGAGCTTGGTCAGGGACCGACTGGACTGAAATTGATTTTGTGGGCTGAGAGGGCGGGACACAGGTGTGAAATACAGTGAAAGGGAAGGGTTCTAAAAATGTGTGGAGGTCCCAGACTCTGCTATTGTTGGAAATGTTTATATGGGTTGGGAGCTGCGATAGCTCAGTGGTTAATGAACTGGTCTACAAACGACAAGAGTAGGTTTTGATCCCAACCGTCGGCTCCGGTTCACCCAGGCTTTAATGGTTACCGGATTTTTCTCTGGGAAAGTAAAGCGGCACGGGTGTAATACCGACCACATTACCCCAAAACCATGTGCTGAAGGTCTGTAAAATATATGGTCACTAACATCATATTCACTATACTCCACCTGGCGTGACGGGGGTACTTGACTTTTTTTTATTTATATCGGTTCATTAACAATACGTTTATCCACATGGAAAATGGTATTACGTACCCAAGCGAACACATGAACCTGTGTATATCTGCAACTATGGGTGTGCACACCGAAAAGATGTGGACAAACGCATGCGAACCATACATTCATCAATGTATACGTCTGTATGTTTGACAACAAAGCACATAAACAAGAACCCGAAGGTACCCAAATGTGCCATTACATATGCAGACAAATAGGCCCACACGTATAGGTGCGGGTGCGCATGAGGGTAGAAATGTGTAGCAGGTATCCTATCTGTATCAGAGAAAGAGATATTGTCATATCAGATATCATCATCATCAAGTACCGGGCCTACTGGCGTAGGTGATCAAGTTTCTCCACAAACTTTCGATCTCGACAGTTATTTATCTTCTTTATTTCTGTTCTTGACCTAAGCTATTCTCTTAAGCTGTCTGGTATCTTTTCACTTTGATTACCTCTATCTCTTTGTCCCTCAATTTTCCAGCTTGTTACACTATACTCCAGCTGTTTCCTTGTCATTACATGGCCAAAGAATGATGATTGTTTCTTCCTAATTTAGCAAATTAGCTCTCTTTTTGTGCTGGCCTCTTTCAGAACGTTTTCATTAATCTTCTTAGCTGTCCATGGTATTCTCAAAATTCTTCTGGATCATACACCTTCCACTGATTTTCTTGTCTGTTGTTCTATTGTCCATGATTAACATCCATATTTTAAGACATGCTCGACATAACATTTAAGAACTCTTTTTCTTGTTTCTATTGTCAAAAATGGATTACATAGTATCTTCCTCATTTTTTTGGAAAGCATTTTTGCCTGAGCCATTCTGCATCTCACCTCTATTGTACATCTGCCATCTGAGGTTAACATTGTTCCTTGATACTTAAATTCATTTACCTGTTTAATATAGTTCTACTTGTCTGTATTATGCTTTGCGGTGAAGTCTTTTTTACTTTGTTGCTACCATTATTTCTCTGTCTTTTTGCTATTAAGACTGAGTCCTTTATTTTTGCTTTATATATATATATATATATATATATATATATATATATATATATATCAGATATGACAACATCTGTTTCTCTGAATTATATCTATATTATCTATCTCTTGTTCTTTGTAGTCCAGTTCACTAACCACTGAGCTATCGAGGCTCCCTCAAGCCTAGCAAGGCGTGGAGGAAATCTCTGCTTTACTGTGTAATTTAATTCTTTGCTTCTTTTGTTTTAAGCAATACCAAGAAGAACAAAAGTAACGACAGGAAAGACCATTTATAAAGACAATTAAAATCATGATATTTAGTATATAGAATACCACGGTGTCTGTATGACCCAGTCGCCACTTCTTCTAAATGGGTGTGCGTCAAATCATTTTCTATCTCTAGAGTTTATCTTGTCCTGTGGGGGTTGGAAAATATGATTAGAAACAGGCCGCCCCGCTCAGTTGCGTGGTCCTAACGTTATAGTATAATACAATAATTTATTCAATGAGGTATTACTGCTGCAGCTGTAGTATCTCACGCAAAAACGTTTAATAGAAGCCGCGTGATTTGATTGGAAAGTTGAGTGATATAGGCACATTGACCTGCCCATTGAGATGTACCAATCTACTGCCATTACTACCACATCTACATCTATTACCACTATTACAACAACTACTTCTACCACAACTACAACTACTACTACTGCTGTTTCTAATACTAGAACTACCGTTACTACTGCCGCTTCACCAACCATCACTACTACTTCTACTACAACTAATAATAATAATGACAATAATAATAATTATTATTATTATTGCTACTGTTATTAGAAGAAAATACGCGCAAAATACAATCGACAATGAATTTGTTTTGAATGAACATATGTGTATAACCATCAAGCTACTGAACACATTAACAATGAGATCTATTTGAATTATATAAGAACGACTGAAAATGACCATCATGAAATTGCGTGGATATCTTCATTGTTCGCCATTTCTTTAAGTAGCTTAACACCTATAGGACTGCCACGAGTGATATAATGTCATGGATACACTAACAAATCAAGGAAGATTACATGAGGAGACCAGACATGAGACCAAACGCTTAGGATGACCCGACAAATTGTGACATAAACATTGCTGCAATTTGCACTGCTGTGTAAAATAACGAGCCAAACTCCCATCGATCATGACAACACTTAGGATTCGTAGACTAAGGTGGCTGGTCCATGTAAGAAGAATGGCAAACAATCGTATTCTCAAACAAATATTGTATGGCAAACATAAGGACGGAAAGAAACCAAAGGCCAGACTAGTGCTGAGATATAAGGATGTTTGCAGGGTTTCCTTGAGGGAATTTTCTAAAATCGAAAGGAACTGGATAAATGTGGCTGCGGATCGTAGCACATGGAGAGCAAACATAAAAAATGGCACAGCAACTTTCGAGACAGTGCTGATGTCAAATTCAGAAGACAAAAGGCGCAAGAGAAAGGAGACAAGGCCGGGTACCGTGAGTACACCTTGCTCGTTCTGTGGATGGACCTGTCTGTCCAGGATTGGCAAATTCATCATCGTAATCATGTGCCGTACCGGTAGGCGTAGGTGATCATGTCCCTCCACAATCTTCTATCTACAGTGCATTGTATCAGTTCTGTTGTTGACAGTTTTCCATACCATGACACCAAGCTATCCAGTATTTTCTCTCTTTGTCGCCGCGATCTCTCTTTCCTTTTATTTTGCCAGTTGTAACCATGTATTCCAACTTTCCTCTTCTCATGATGTGCCCGAAAAATGTTGATTGCTTCTTTCGGATGTTTTTTTAAGAGCTCCATTTTTGTGTTGTCCTCTTTGAGAACTTCCTCATTGGTCTTTTTAGCTGTCCAGGGAACTTTCAACATTCTTTTGAGAAATCCCATCTCTGTGGCCTCTAATCGTCTTTTCATTTGTTTGTCTACTGTCCATGATTCGCTTCCATAGGTCAGAATTGGTTCTATATAGCATCGATGAACTCTCTTTCTCATTTTTATTGACATAGATTTGTTGCATAAGATATTTTTAACCTTCTGAAATGCTATTTTGGCCTGAGCTATTCTGCTTTTTATTTCTGTGGTGCATCACCCATCTGATGTTATTAGTGTGCCCAAGTATTTGAAACATTGCACTTGTTTCAGATTTGTCTCGTTTATTTTTAAAACAAATCACAACCTTGGCAAATTCATCCACGTGAAAATATGTTCAGTAAAGCAGCACCCAGTATGAGACACTAATGCTTTACCAAACTACTGACTTATCATGATTGCTTGCTACCAACCGTCTGTCAAGACGCCAAAGGCCAAAATATATATACAAATATATATATATATATATATATATATATATATATATATATATATACAAATATATATATAATACATAGTTCTTTAAATTATTGCCCTAAATTAATATAATTATAATTACATTACTGAATTTTAGTTATTTGCATTATAATTTATGAAAAAAATCATGGTTATGCTGTTAATTAAAATCTATTACAGTTTTTTGTTGAGTTTATACATACATATGAACAAACAGCGGCCATAAGAACATGAAATCAATTGGGAATGTTTCAACAAATAAAACAGGGTGTTAGGCAATGTTGTGTGCTGTCACCAGATTTATTTAATATGTATAGTGAGATTATTTTAAGATCCATAAGGGGCAAGCCTGTAATAACAATCGGAGGTCATAATATAAATAAGCTAAGGTATGCTGATGATACAGTCTTAATCGCTAAGTGTTCAAATGAGTTACAGGAAATGTTAGACATTATAGTGAAAGAAAGAAAAAAAAAGGAGTCAGCCTTAAAAGCAAAAAAAGAGAAGTAATGGTAGAAACAATGAAAGAGACAGAACCTCGGTGCAAAATAAAGACAAGTGGAACAATATTAAAACAGGTAAATGAATTTAAATATTTGGGAACTTTGTTAACCTCAGATGGTAGATGTACAACTGAGGTGAGATGCAGAATGCCTCAGGCAAAAGCAGCTTTCCAAAAAATAAAGAAAAAACCGTGCAATCCATTTTGACAATATAAGCAAACAAAATAGTTCTTAAATGATGTGTAGAACAAGTCTTATAATATGAATGTGAATCATGAACAATGGGACAACAGACAAGAAAATCACTGGAGGCTGCAGAAATGTGGTTTTACATAAGAATGTTGAGAATACTATGAACAGCTAAGAAGTATAATAAACACGTACTGAAAGAGGCCAAAGCAAAAAGAGAGCTAATTTCCAATATTAGGAAGAAACAATCATCATTTTTTGGCCATGTAGTGAGAAGGGAACATCTGGAATATATTGTAACAACTTGGAAAATTGAGGGACGAAGAGACAGAGGGAAGCAAAGGGAGAAAATACCAGACAGCTTAAGAGAATGGCTTGGCAGAAGGTCAACAACAGAAATGATAAAAAAACTGTCGAGATCGAAAGTTGTGGAGAGACATGATCACCTACGCCAGTTGGCGCGGTACTTGATGATGATGATTCTGATACAATATTATAGGAGTCGTGGCCTCCGTTGCCTGTTCTGAATATCCGCCACTGCCAAGTCTATAAATGATTAAATTGTGTGTATCTAGCAATTATTGTTTATGGCAATGAAGTAATGGTAGTACCTTGCTGTGAAGGCACTCGTTGTGACTACATTACAACCTGACAACTAAGATACCTTGGCGTTCCCCTAGTGGCTGTTTATACTAGGTGGTGTTGAAGTGACCGGTAAAGATGCAACTGTGAGTGGGAGTCAAGATATGACAGGAACACAGGATGGGGCGGCGGATTGATGAGTCAGGTTTGTGTGTACCATTAGCGAGCTGCAGGAACTATCACAGTGTGCATACGTTGCGCAATCTGTTCTAAGAACTGAAGACTTATTGGTTTGCCGTGAGTGCGATGATACCGATCAGTATCACAGAGCAAGAAATGATTAATTATTTTATTATTTGGCTTCTTACTCCTCCTCTTTTGTGGTCATATTTTCGTCAACCGAACATCCCCCTCCCTTCCAAATACCTGCAGCTTTCGACCCAAGTCATCCGACATGTTTGCCTTCTCTACTTGATTCTTGCACGCTTTTCCAAACTGGTTAATCCGTTTACATGGAGACCACTGGGAAGTGGAGTAGGATCTTCATCGGTTTTGGTTTACTGCTGGTGACTCCGACAGTCAGCTATGAGTTGCTAACCATTCTCAGGTCAGTCCCGCCCCTTATCTCAAACACTTGATAGTAACGACGTTGTGTGAGAGCAGAAACAACGGTCAACAATAACCGAAGGAAACACTTGAGAGTAACGACGTTGTGTGAGAGCAGAAACAACGGCCAACAAAACCGAAGGAAACACTTGAGAGTAACGACGTTGTGTGAGAGCAGAAACAACGGCCAACAATAACCGAAGGAAACACTTGAGAGTAACGACGTTGTGTGAGAGCAGAAACAACGGCCAACAATAACCGAAGGAAACACTTGAGAGTAACGACGTTGTGTGAGAGCAGAAACAACGGCCAACAAAACCGAAGGAAACACTTGAGAGTAACGACGTTGTGTGAGAGCAGAAACAACGGCCAACAAAACCGAAGGAAACACTTGAATGAACCGGTCTACTTGGGTCGAGTGACATTGTGGTTACTCGCCTGTCGATCTGGAGGGTCGGGTTGCCAGTTAAAGCAAACATTTGTTCCTACATACAAGACTCCCGTGGTTCACCCGCCTCTGTCAATGGGTACCAGAGATATTCCCTGACAAGGAAAGTCTGACATTTTAAATCTGAGTCGTAGAACAATCAAGTTACAAACAATTCATCAGTCAGCCACACTTGCTATGTGACTACCTGCATCTTTATTGATCTCAATATTAGTGGTATATGAGCCCGGTAGACTAGATTCTAGATTCACTGTGTTTTAAATAGTAAATAGAAAGGAGAGCCTGGCGTAGTACTGACCATATTGTCCAACACGTTCTGATTTTTTTTCTTTATGTTGACGTTAAGGTACGTGACCAGCGCAGCTAATTTTTTCTTCTGTAAAATTTGCTTTATCACAAATAAGGTAGGTATCGTTAAATAAGACAATTGGTTAAGAAAACTAGCAAGCACACATAATGATAGTTGTATTGCTGTGTACTAGCCCCTGTCAGCGTGTAGGTCCTAGATGATCCATTTTAGAGCCAGACACGATTTATATCCAGCGCGTCTATTTAAATTATATAAATGGAATTTGTCAAGTAAGTTAAGACCTCTCGTATTCTCTCTCTCTCTCTCTCTCTCTCTCTCTCTCTCTCTATCTCTATCTCGCTCTCTCTCTCTCTCTCTATCTCTATCTCTCTCTCTCTCTCTCTCTCACTTCTCTCTAAAAAAAATTTCATTCCCTTTGTTCCACAATCGCTGTCCATGTAACACTCATTTTTTTTCCTCAATCTCACAATTTGATTTGTCACATCTATCTCTCTCCCTCTTTCTGTTTTTTTTTTCTTTTTACACTTTTTGGTCATTCACATGTAACACTTTCACCTCCTTTTACACATATCCTCTCTCTCACCTCCTTTTACACATATCCTCTCTCTCACCTCCTTTTACACATATCCTCTCTCTGACCTCCTTTTACACGTGTCCTCTCTCTCTCACCTCATTTTACACATATCCTCTCTCTCACCTCCTTTTACACATATCCTCTCTCTCACCTCATTTTACACATATCCTCTCTCACCTCCTTTTACACATATCCTCTCTCTGACCTCCTTTTACACATATCCTCTCTCTCACCTCCTTTTACACATATCCTCTCTCTGACCTCCTTTTACACATATCCTCTCTCTGACCTCCTTTTACACATATCCTCTCTCTGACCTCCTTTTACACATATCCTCTCTCTCACCTCCTTTTACACATATCTCTCTCTGACCTCCTTTTACACATATCCTCTATCTCACCTCCATTTACACATATACTCTATCTCACCTCCTTTTAGACATATCCTTTCTCACCTCCTTTTACACATATCCTCTCTCTGACCTCCTTTTACACATATCCTCTCTCACCTCCTTTTACACATATCCTCTATCTCACCTCCTTTTACACATATACTCTATCTCACCTCCTTTTAGACATATCCTCTCTCACCTCCTTTTACACATATCCTCTCTCTCACCTCCTTTTACACATATACTCTATCTCACCTCCTTTTAGACATATCCTCTCTCACCTCCTTTTACACATATCCTCTCTCTCACCTCCTTTTACACATATCCTCTCTCTCACCTCCTTTTACACATATCCTCTCTCTCACCTCCTTTTACACATATCCTCTCTCTCACCTCCTTTTACACATATACTCTATCTCACCTCCTTTTAGACATATCCTCTCTCACCTCCTTTTACACATATCCTCTCTCTCACCTCCTTTTACACATATCCTCTCTCTCACCTCCTTTTACACATATCCTCTCTCTCACCTCCTTTTACACATATACTCTATCTCACCTCCTTTTAGACATATCCTCTCTCACCTCCTTTTACACATATCCTCTCTCTCACCTACTTTTACACATATCCTCTCTCTCACCTCCTTTTACACATATCCTCTCTCTCACCTCCTTTTACACATATCCTCTCTCTCACCTCCTTTTACACATATCCTCTCTCTCACCTCCTTTTACACATATCCTCTCTCACCTCCAATTACACATATCCTCTCTCTGACCTCCTTTTACACATATCCTCTATCTCACCTCCATTTACACATATCCTTTCTCTGACCTCCTTTTAGACATATCCTCTCTCTCATTTCCTTTTACACATATCCTCTCTCTGACCTCCTTTTAGACATATCCTCTATCTCACCTCCTTTTACACATATCCTCTCTCTGACCTACTTTTAGACATATCCTCTCTCTGACCTCCTTTTACACATAATCTCTCTCTGACCTCCTTTTAGACATATCCTCTATCTCACCTCCTTTTACACATATCCTCTCTCTGACCTCCTTTTAGTCATATCCTCTCTCTGACCTCCTTTTACACATATCCTCTCTCTGACCTCCTTTTAGACATATCCTCTATCTCACCTCCTTTTACACATATCCTCTCTCTGACCTCCTTTTAGACATATCCTCTCTCTGACCTCCTTTTACACATATCCTCTCTCTGACCTCCTTTTAGACATATCCTCTATCTCACCTCCTTTTACACATATCCTCTCTCTGACCTCCTTTTAGACATATCCTCTCTCTGACCTCCTTTTACACATATCCTCTCTCTCACCTCCTTTTACACATATCCTCTATCTCACCTCCTTTTACACATATCCTCTATCTCACCTCATTTTACACATATCCTCTATCTCATCTCATTTTACACATATCCTCTATCTCACCTCCTTTTACACATATCCTCTATCTCACCTCATTTTACACATATCCTCTATCTCATCTCATTTTACACATATTCTCTCTCTCTCACCTCCTTTTACACATATCCTCTCTTTCACCTCCTTTTAGACATATTATTTCACTCACCTCTAGTATGCTTTAACATCTCTTTCATTCACTCCATTTATCTCTCCAGGTTTCATTCACGCTCGGAGTTTCAGTCTCTCCTCTACTCCCAAACTTTCTTCCCATTCTGACCTTTCTCTCTATTCCTCCATTAATCGAATCCCCCTCCGGTCCTCTTTTTACCATTTCCCTATTCTTCTGTGCTCCCATCTATTTTTTTATTATAAAAGCCACCGGCCATTCTGACTGTGTTGGCAGACCCCTGCACCCCCATGACTTGGTATTGTCCATTAATTGAATTGTCCTATCAATCACTGATCAGATTGCCAATGTTGTATTCGATTTTGGCGGAGACGCAGGCTTGAATTCCCAGCACTTGAGACTCGTGGTGACACGATAATCCTGAACCGATCCGGGATGGGGGAGAGGGGGGGGCGGGGCAAGCTGGTTTTACCAGAGGATTAGTCGGATGGAGGAGGTTTAGAAAATATTGCTCTAGGACATGTTCACATTGTTTGTTATGATATCATTAATTGAATGAGGTTGTCTAACTAAAGGAGGGAGGGAGGGAGGGTTGTCAAAGGAGAATCTGTAAGGTTGTGAGAGAGGGAATGAGAGATTAAGAAAGAAAAGAGTGAGAGAGTGAGAGAAGGTTAGAAGAAGAATAAGAAAATGAGATTGATAGTAGAAGTGTAGGTGAGGCATATGTTGAACAAGAATGAGTTATTGAGAGAGAGAGAGAGAGAGAGAGAGAGAGAGAGAGAGAGAGATAGTTTGTTATGAAAATGAGAAGGTGAATGAACAAGGTAGATATAAAGAGAGATTAAGATGGAGCTTTCCACATTCGTAGAATAAGAGAAGAGAAGTGACAGAAATAATTAGAGGATGAAGAAAATGGAAGAGCATGAAAGAATGATACAATGTCCTCTCTGTGACAATCAGAGAGTGAGAAAATATAGAAATTAAGAGAGAGAGAGAGTGTGTGTGTGTGTGTGTATGTGTCCCAGAATAAAAGAACAACAATGAAAGAGAAAATCAGCCCGTCTGAAATAATCTCTGTCTCTAGTTTGATCTCTCACAAAACGTGGCATTCACCACAGCCCATCTGGAAGACTTAGTCCCTAGTTAGATCTCCCACATAACGTGGCATTCACCAAAGCCCATCTGAAAGAATCTGTCTCTAGCTAGATCTCCCACATAACGTGGCATTCCCCACAGCCTATCTGAAAGAATCTCTGTCTCTAGCTTGATCTCTCACAAAACGTGGCATTCACCACAGCCCATATGGAAGAATCTATCCATAGCTAGATCTCCCACATAACGTGGCATTCCCCACAGCCCATCTGAAAGAATCTCTGTCTCTAGCTTGATCTCTCACAAAACGTGGCATTCACCACAGCCCATCTGGAAGAATCTATCCATAGCTAGATCTCCCACATAACGAGGCATTCACCACAGCCCATCTGGAAGAATCTGTCTCTAGCTAGATCTCCCATATAACGTTGCATTCACCACAGCCCATCAGAAAGAATCTGTCTCGAGCTATGTCTCCCACATAACGTGGCATTCCCGACAGCCCATCAGAAAGAATCTGTCTCTAGCTTTATCTCCCATATAACGTTGCATTCACCACAACCCATCAGAAAGAATCTGTCTCTAGCTATATCTCCCACATAACATTGCATTCAGCACAGCCCATCAAAAAGAATCTTTCTCTAGCTAGATCTTCTATATAACGTTGCATTCACCACAGCCCATCAGAAAGAATCTGTCTCTAGCTAGAGCTGACATATAACGTTGCATTCGCCACAGACCATCAGAAATAATCTGTCTCTAGCTATATCTCCAATATAATGTTGCATTCACCACAGCCCATCAGAAATAATCTGTCTCTAGCTATATCTCCCACATAACGTTGCATTCACCACAGCCCATCAGAATGATCTGTCTCGAGCTATATCTCCAACTTAACGTTGCATTCACAACAGCCCATCAGAAAAAAATATTTCTCTAGCTATATTTCCCACATAACGTTGCATTCACCACAGCGCATCAGAAAGAATCTGTCTTTAGCTAGATCCCCCATATAACGTTGCATTCACCACAGCCCATCAGAATCAAACTTTCCCTAGCTATATCTCCCACATAACGTTGCATTCACCACAGCCCATCAGAAAGAATCTTTCTCTAGCTAGATCTCCCATATAACGTTGCATTCACCACAGCCCATCAGAAAGAATCTGTCTCTAGCTACATCACCCATATAACGTTGCATTCTCCACAGCCCATCAGTAAGAATCTGTCTCTAGCTAGATCTCCCATATAACGTTGCATTCACCACATCCCATCAGAAAAATCTGTCTCTAGCTACATCTACCACATAACGTTGCATTCACCACAGCCCATCAGAAAGAATCTTTCTATAGCTATATCTCCCACATAACGTTGCATTCACCACAGCCCATCAGAAAGAATCTGTCTCTATCTATATCTCCCACATAATATTGCATTCACCACAGCCCATCAGAAAGAATCTGTCTCGAGCTATATCTCCCACATAACATTGCATTCACCTCGGCCCATCAGAAAGAGTCTTTCTCTACCTATATCTCTCATATAACGTTGCATTCACCAAAGCCCATCAGAATCAAACTTTCCCTAGCTATATCTCCCACATAACGTTGCATTCACCACAGCCCATCAGAAAGAATCTTTCTCTAGCTAGATCTCCCATATAACGTTGCATTCACCACAGCCCATCAGAAAGAATCTGTCTCTAGCTACATCACCCATATAACGTTGCATTCTCCACAGCCCATCAGTAAGAATCTGTCTCTAGCTAGATCTCCCATATAACGTTGCATTCACCACATCCCATCAGAAAAATCTGTCTCTAGCTACATCTACCACATAACGTTGCATTCACCACAGCCCATCAGAAAGAATCTTTCTATAGCTATATCTCCCACATAACGTTGCATTCACCACAGCCCATCAGAAAGAATCTGTCTCTATCTATATCTCCCACATAATATTGCATTCACCACAGCCCATCAGAAAGAATCTGTCTCGAGCTATATCTCCCACATAACATTGCATTCACCTCAGCCCATCAGAAAGAGTCTTTCTCTAGCTATATCTCTCATATAACGTTGCATTCACCAAAGCCCATCAGAAAGAATCTGTCTCTAGCTAGATCTCCCATATAACGTTACATTCACCACAGCCCATCAGAAAGAATCTTTCTCTAGCTACATCTCCCACATAACGTTGCATTCACCACAGCCCATCAGAAAGAATCTGTCTCTAGCTAGATCTCCCATATAATGTGGCATTCACCACAGCCCATCAGAAAGAATATGTCTCTAGATATATCTCCCATATAATGTGGCATTCACCACAGCCCATAAGAAAGAATCTGTCTCTAGCTATATCTCCCATATAACGTTGCATTCACCACAGCCCATCAGAAAGAATCTGTCTCTAGCTATATCTCCCATATAACGTTGCATTCACCACAGCCCATGAGAAAGAATCTGTCTCTAGCTATATCTCCCATATAACGTTGCATTCGCCACAACCCGTCAGAAAGAATCTGTCTCTAACTAGATCTCCCATATAACGTTGCATTCATCACAGCCCATCAGAAAGAAAAACTAAAAACAAAATTCAGAAAAAATAGAAAAAAACGGTATGGTTAAAGCTTTACAAAATAAGTGGGCTACACAAATTAAAACGACGTTTCGGCTCAATAGGCATTCAGCAGAAACAAACGTACTACACAAAAACAGATATAAAATGAAAGACTGTCTCGAGCTAGATCGTACCCGTCTTCTGTTGTCAAGTTCAAGGTTTCCTTGATATCATGAAACCAACTTCTTCTTGGTCAGCCCCTGGTGCGTCGCCCAGAAACCATGCCCTCCATTATTGTACTTTCCAGCCCTCTCTGTCTTTTGACATGGACATAGTATTTTACAAATCAGTTCTTTTAATGTGTCTTTATTGCTTTTCTTATACCTAATTATCTTAAGGATTTTTCTGTAGCATTTTGTTTCGAATGAATCTATTTTCTTCCATGCTGTTTGCGAGATTGCCCATGATTCATAACCATATGTTGTTATCGATAAGATATCCATTTCATACTAGTCGATTTTAATTAGTATCTGAAATAACCGACTTCAAAGTTTTACAATTAGTGATTGAAAAAACATCTTTTACTGTAAGTAATTTAGACATTGAGGTGATTGATTTAATATTGAGATGTCTGAACTGTCTTTTTTATCTGACAAGTTTTAGATTTTGACGTTGACTGAATTCACATTTAGACATCTGAATTATTTTATCTGACAAGTTTTAATCTTTGAGTTGATTGAATGATTTCACATTTAGATGTCTGAATTATTTTATCTGACAAGTTTTAGTCTTTGAGATGGATAATTCTATTTTTAAATGTATAACTTTAAAGAAGATGAGATACTGAGGAGAAAAGAGAAGATCTTCCTTCGGGCACATTTTCCAGATAATGATTTGATAGGAAGTCAAAAACATAAGTGAAAATAGAAAGTTGTAGAATCACCTATGCAGGAAAACACCGTAGCAATAATGATCAATGTATTTGTTGCTATCTCAACTATTTCATACATTGACTTGGTTGATTCTTTATATTTATTTGGCCTTTCTTTTGTATTTATCATTTTCGGACGATCATGAGTTGTTTTATTGTGTTTCTGTACTTGACATGTCTGTTTTATCTGAAATATTTAAGATATCAAAACAACAACACAACGAGACTTCAGCAAACCTTGTCGGATACCAGGCCCAATAGTCGACCATGAAAAAGATGGATGGATGAAATATTAGAAGCACTAAGAAACATAACAGCAGCAGAGGCGAACAGAAGAGAAAAAGACCGCAAATTATATCTCCCCTCGACGCTGAAAGGCAAAGGAGGAAAGAAAGAAAAAGAAGATTTGTTGCTGGTGTCTTTATATTGAACCGATTTTAATATGAGTAGTTGAACCGTTTAGTCAGTTAACTCTACGTTCATATTTTACTTTAATTAAATTCTTATATAAAGAGTGTGACATAATTCAGTCGGAAATAGTGAAACACAATATAACTCTACATAGAAAATTATTGCCACTCAATTTTTGGAGAGAATTTATCATTGGTTGGAAAACAAAGATGTCGCATTATGCAATCGTCACGTGGTATAAAGAACACACATGATATCACATCACAAGATAACAGACATTCTTCTAGCCATTACAGGAATAGGCTCAACTGCATTATCAAACAAGCGATAATGTCACCATCTTGGCCATCAGCTCCATATTCATTATATCATCATTATTACAAGAACAAGAATGGGGAATGCAATCTAATGACGTTTATTTGCTTCATTACGTCATCGAAATTGTCTTTAAACGTTGTGGGGAATGTGAGGAGATGGACATAACTATCGCAACTACGTGTGTTGTTCAACCAGTAGCCCTGATGGACCTAACTATTGCAACAACGTGTGTTGTTCAACCAGTATCTTGTAGCCCTGATGGATCTCAGCAAACATTGTCTACTCACCAGACTCTTGGTTTTACCTGACTTTTGGATCAGATCAGTGTGATGTAACCTTTTGTTATCCGAGGGCCAAACAACGACCTGCAAGTCGCGTGCGCACACACACACACACACACACACACACACACACACACACACACACATACACACACATACATATATATATATATGTACACATTCACATACAAACATATATATATACATATATACATATATATAAACACCTATATATATATATATATATATATACTGTGTGTGTATACATATAGATAGATAGATAGATAGATAGATAGATAGATAGATAGATAGATAGATAGATAGATAGATAGATAGATAGATAGATAGATAGATAGATAGATAGATAGATAGATAGATAGATAGATAGATAGATAGATAGATAGATAGATAGATAGATAGATAGATAGATAGATAGATAGATAGATAGATAGATAGATAGATAGATAGATAGATAGATAGATTGATAGATAGATAGATAGATAGATAGATAGATAGATAGATAGATAGATAGATAGATAGATAGATAGATAGATAGATAGATAGATAGATAGATAGATAGATAGATAGATAGATAGATAGATAGATAGATAGATAGATAGATAGATAGATAGATAGATAGATAGATAGATACAGATAAGATATTCAAACTGATAGGATGTAAGACCCAAAGATTGCAAGCAGATAAGTCATCTAGTGGTAAAAAAGGAAATGAGAACATCAAAGAATTGACTCACTGTTCTGAACGTTAAAACTATTTGTGACCTGTCAAACTAAAACTAAAAAAATGGTTGGCTCCAACTCATTTTTGGTTAGTTATAACGCAAAACTGCGTTCTGTCCGTTTGACAACTCCAATTAAATTTGATTTTGAAGATTTGTTTCTGGTACCGCCCATTCTCATGAATAAAACCTGATGGTAATCAGTCTAATTAGTCAATCCTATCTACACCTTCAGATAGCCCATCCCTGTAATTGTTTCGCTTTGTTCCAGCGTCTAGCAGTTTGTCACAGGCAATCAATCAACCAATTTTTAGTGTCTTTGGAAATCCAAGGGATTAAATAATCACCGATGTCCGTAGGTGGTATTTCTTGAAACTGATGCTTATTAATCCGGTCAACTGGACAGATTGCAAGGGGAATTTCCACCAGGTATCCCGACCCAGCCGCCGTACCTCGTTTCACACACTCATGACGAGAATGACGTTTCTTGTCGCATCTACGGCCAGGTATCCCGACCCAGCCGCCGTACCTCGCTTTCACACCCTCATGACGAGAATGGCGTTTCTTGTCGCGCTACGGCCAGGTATCCCGACCCAGCCGCCGTACCTCGTTTCACACCCTCATGACGAGAATGACGTTTCTTGTCGCATCTACGGCCAGATATCCCGACCCAGCCGCCGTACCTCGTTTCACACCCTCATGACGAGAATGGTGTTTCTTGTCGAATCTACGGAAAGATTTTCCATGTGAAGTCTTTGTAAATGTCGGCGAAACGTCTTGTCTAGTCGAAAGTCTTGTCTAGTCGAAAGTCTTGTCTAGTCGAAAGTCTTGTCTAGTCGAAAGTCTTGTCTAGTGAAAAGTCTTGTCTAGTCGAAAGTCTTGTCTAGTGAAAAGTCTTGTCTAGTGGAAAGTCTTGTCTAGTGAAAAGTCTTGTCTAGTGGAAAGTCTTGTCTAGTGAAAAGTCTTGTCTAGTGGAAAGTCTTGTCTAGTGGAAAGTCTTGTCTAGTCGAAAGTCTTGTCTAGTCGAAAGTCTTGTCTAGTGGAAAGTCTTGTCTAGTCGAAAGTCTTGTCTAGTCGAAAGTCTTGTCTAGTCGAAAGTCTTGTCTAGTGGAAAGTCTTGTCTAGTCGAAAGTCTTGTCTAGTCGAAAGTCTTGTCTAGTCGAAAGTCTTGTCTAGTGGAAAGTCTTGTCTAGTCGAAAGTCTTGTCTAGTGAAAAGTCTTGTCTAGTCGAAAGTCTTGTCTAGTCGAAAGTCTTGTCTAGTCGAAAGTCTTGTCTAGTCGAAAGTCTTGTCTAGTCGAAAGTCTTGTCTAGTGGAAAGTCTTGTCTAGTGGAAAGTCTTGTCTAGTGGAAAGTCTTGTCTAGTCGAAAGTCTTGTCTAGTCGAAAGTCTTGTCTAGTGAAAAGTCTTGTCTAGTGAAAAGTCTTGTCTAGTGAAAAGTCTTGTCTAGTGGAAAGTCTTGTCTAGTGGAAAGTCTTGTCTAGTGGAAAGTCTTGTCTAGTGAAAAGTCTTGTCTAGTGGAAAGTCTTGTCTAGTGGAAAGTTTGATCACCTGTTACATTTCAAGAAGTAGCATTGTTATGTGAATACACATCGCGATACCATGGGAACTGTAGAACCTGCCGGTACCAATTTAAGGCTGGGTGAACCCGGAACCATCGATTAGGACGGAATCCAATCTCCTGACCTTTTGTAGTCCAGTTCACTAACCACTGAGCTATCGCGCCTCCGACTAATCAAAGCTGATTAAATTAAATTGTCGCGAGCTTGACAAATAGTTTAATTTTTCTGTTTTTTCTATATCACTAATAAAGTAGTGTTCTAACAATTTGTCATGTTTATTTTGTCCATTATCTAGTGGCATTATTGATTTATCATTACTTATGCCGTTACTTTTCTTTCATGTCATTTAGATGGGGGACTGGTTGGTCGCGATGCAAGACGCCGACCTCGAGACAGAGAGGTTGTGGGTTCAAATCCCGACTGCACCGGTTGGGATTTTTATTTATGATTTCTCTCTGCGGCAACCACCCCTGGTCTCAGCAGCGAGACCCGGCTTGCAACGTCAATTACTCATTGATGTGTACCCGCGTGCACACGGCTGCCAGGGAAAAATAGATTAACATGCAAAAGTATGTTCCTAGTCTCTAGGGACTTCGTCAGAAGTAAAAGCTGGCGAACGAAAAAAAAATGTCATTTAGATAAGTATGATATTGATAACATAGGGTATGTTTATACCAAAGAAATATACTATTTAACATTTATATGTCTCGACATGACCGTTCTCTATGTTATAAGTACACAGAATAAGTAATTGACAGTCCAATTAGATCACATCGCATAGCTTGTGTTATAAGGGACATAAATAAAGATGACGACCAATGGAGGATGCCCAGCCTCTCTCTGTGTTGGATGTGTCCAAATATTTATCATGGAATGCCAGTTTAGAACGCTCAAAGGCAAGAAGAAAATCATTGAAAACAGTCGATAGCAAACAATTCTACAAAACAAACACTGTTCTAACAACTGTTGTACAAACAAGAAATTACTGTACATACAATAACTGTACAACCAAATAATATTTAACCTATGGCCCTCCACAATATACTATTTTAAACAATAATTATTCACATAAATTAATATTCAGTTAAACAACTACTAAATTAATACTATAATAACGAGTACCATGGAAATAGACTACTATTTTTTTTAAGTACGGATATTAAAACAGCCACAACTCAAATACCTCTTATTTAAACAACTTTTGAGCAAATAGCAAACTTTTAAAATTCTTTGAGCAAACGATTACAATCAAAATTTAAAAAAAGCTACAAGTCATATAGTTACTACTACTCAAACATCTACTATTCAAACAAACGTTGTTTACATAACTCTTTTTTTTATAACTAGTATACAAACAGCTTTATAATCAACTCTTTAAACAACCACTATTGATTCAGCCACTTCTCAAACAACTTTTTAAATTCACTATTTAAACAAATATTTAATCAACTATTCAAACAACCATTATTCAAACAACCACTATTTAAACAAATATTTAATCAACTATTCCAACAACCATTAGCTAAAGAGGAAGGGAGATTACCACAAGAGAACCTTCCGCTCAGTTATGATGAAGCCAAATCCATCCTCAAAGGTCAGTTCCATGAAAAATGGAAACGAGAACACCCAAAGCATAACGAGAGTGACGGATACCACCAACTATCAAGGAGGACTCAAGTCATCATACTTCGCCTACGCACTGGCCACAATAGAGTGAGAAATCACATGTTCACCAAATTCAAAATAGGCACAACCAGCCCATGCCACTGTACACTGGACAATATGACTACAAAACATGTTCTACAGGATTGCCCTGCGATGAGCAATGTAGTCCACACCCACCTCCCTGGAAGAGAAACTATATGGGGCAATCGATTCGCTTAAACAGACAGCTGACTTCATGAGAGAGTCTGGAATCCCATTCTGATTGAGTCTTGATCGCAGAGATAGAGAGAGAGTGAGAGAGAGAGAGAGAGAGAGAGAGAAACAACCATTATTCAATCAACCACTATTTAAACAACTATTTAATCAATTATTCAAACAACCATTATTCAAACACCCACTATTCAAACAACCACTATTGACAAAACAGCAATTCAAACACCCACTTTTGAAACAACTACTATTAAAAAAAACAGTTTTCAAATAAACACTATTCAAACAACCATTGTTCAAACAACCACTATTTAAACAACTATTTAATCAACTATTCAAACAACCACAATTCAAACACTCACTACTCAAACAATCACAATTCAAACACCCACTTTTGAAACAACTACTATTTAAAAAAAAACAGTTTTCAAACAAACACTTTTCAAACAACCACAACCCAAACACACTATTCAAACAACCACAACCCAAACACACTATTCAAACAACCACAACCCAAACACACACTATTCAAACAACCACAACCCAAACACACACTATTCAAACAACCACAATTCAAACACTCACTATTCATACAACCACAATTCATATACTCACTATTCAAACAACCACAATTCAAACACTCACTATTCAAACAACCACAATTCAAACACTCACTATTCAAACAACCACAATTCAAACACTCACTATTCAAACAACCACAATTCATATACTCACTATTCAAACAACCACAATTCAAACACTCACTATTCAAACAACCACAATTCAAACACTCACTATTCAAACAACCACAATTCAAACACTCACTATTCAGATAACCACTAATCAAACAACCTACAAAAGGTCCCTTATTGAAAGAGAGATTTCTAGAGTTGGATATTTAAGGTCCCTTATTGTGAGAGAGATTTCTTGACATGGATATTTAAGGTCCCTTATTGTGAGAGAGATTTTTTCTAGAGCTGGATATTTAACGTATCTTATTGAGAGAGATATTTCTAGAGCTGGACATTTAAGGTCCCTTATTGTGAGAGATAATTCTAGGGATGGATATTAAAGGTCCTTTATTGTGAGAGATATTTCTTGACATGGATATTTAAGGTCCCTTATTGTGAGAGATAATTCTAGAAATGGATATTAAAGGTCCCTTATTGTGAGAGATATTTCTAAAGATGGATATTTAAGGTCCCTTATTGTGAGAGAGATATTTCTAGAGCTGGATATTTAAGGTCCCTTATTGTGAGAAATTATTATAGGGATGGATATTAAAGGTCCTTTATTGTGAGAGATATTTCTTGACATGGATATTTAAGGTCCCTTATTGTGAGAGATATTTCTAGATATGGATATTTAAGGTCCCTTATTGTGAGAGAGATATTTCTAGAGCTGGATTTTTAAGGTCCCTTATTGTGAGAGAGATATTTCTAGAGCTGGATATTTAAGGTCCCATATTGTGAGAGAGATATTTCTAGAGCTGGATATTTCAGGTCCCTTATTGTGAGAGATAATTCTAGGGAGGGATATTAAAGGTCCCTTATTGTGAGAGATAATTCTAGGGATGGATATTAAAGGTCCCTTATTGTGAGAGATAATTCTAGGGATGGATATTAAAGGTCCCTTATTTTTAGAGATATTTCTTGACATGGATATTAAAGGTCCCTTATTGTGAGAGATATTTCTAGAGATGGATATTAAAGGTCCCTTATTGTTAGAGATATTTCTAGAGATGGATATTAAAGGTCACTTGTTGAGAGAGAGATTTCTAGAGATGAATAATAAAGGTCCCTTGTTGTGAGAGAGATTTCTACAGATGGATAATAAAGGTCCCTTGTTGTGAGAGATAATCCTAGAGATGGACAATAAAGATCCCTTATTGAGAAAGATATTTCTAGAGATGGATATTAAAGGCCCCTTGTTGAGAGAGAGATTTCTAGAGATGAATAATAAAGGTCCCTTGTTGTGAGAGATACTTTTAGGGCTCGATATTAAAGGTCCCTTCTGTGGAAGAGACTTCTAGAGATGGATATTAAACGTCTCTTGTTGTGAGAGAGATTTCTAGAGATGGATATTGAAAATCTCCTGTTGTGAGAGAGACGTTTAGAGATGGATATTGAAAGTCCCTTGTTGTGAGAGAGACGTTTAGAGATGGATATTTAAGGTCCGTTGTTGTGGGGGAGACTTCTAGAGATGGTTATTAAATGTCCCTTGTTGTGAGAGAGACTTCTAGAGATGGATAATAAAGGTCCCTTGTTGTGGGAGAGACATCTAGAGATGGATATCAAAGGTCCTTTAAAACGAGAGAGATTTCTAGTGATGAATATTGAAAGTCCCATTTTGTGGAAGAGACTTCTAAGGCTGGATATTAAAGGTCCCTTTTTGTGGAAGAGACTTCTAGAGCTGGATATTAAAGGTCCCTTGTTGTGAGAGAGATATCTAGAGATGGAAATTGAAGGTCCTTTGTTGTGATAGAGACTTTTAGGGCTGGATATTGAAGGTCCTGTGAAGGTCCACTCACGCTTGTATGCTAAGTGATTCGATGAGCATGATTTGAAAAGTGCGGGCGGGCTCAGGCAGTGGATCTAGTCATAACAGAAGTCAACGATACACAGTCCTCTTTGTCTAAGTCCCTGGGTATGCGGGAGTACGGGGAAATGAAAGAGCGGACATACTGCCTAGCTGTACTGTCGTTGATAACGTCCAGGCAATATTGGAGCAGGCGGAAGTTAGTAATGCTCTCTGAGATACGAGAAGGACACAGGACTTGGACAACCGTGAGTCCATGTCACTCCTTGCGATGAAAGCGGTGAGAGTAAAGAAGTGTACATTCAGAAAAGAGAGGCTTATTTTAGAGGGAGCATAAGAGGACTTATCAACCAACCAGAGTTGGTCTCGTTAGTCGCTGCGGGACTCGCTGATGATGGGATCTGAGCACATATGGATGTGTTGGACTCCCGTTTCCAAGATGGTGGAGCGTAGTTCATGTTCTCTCGATCGCTGCAGAAATTGCATTTGGGGACTGATTAATTTCGGCTCACCAATGCAATTTTCTGCGTTAAAGTCAAAATGATGTTCTACTTAATAAATCTGCGCCGATGAAGTGGAGTCGTACACACGACAATATTCCTTTTTGACAAGTCAAGTGTTGTGAATGCGACCTTCCACCGTCTAAAGCTGATCTGCGGTTGACATCAACACATTGAGTGCTGTTCAATGGCCGTCGTTGGAATTGTTTGACGCAAGTTATTTACATGTTACAACTCATTAACTCACTGCAAACGAATTAAAATCCATAATTGCTCAACCGCTCGTGCCAGTGGAATCATCCGAATTACAACTCAACTCCACAACAAAGAAAAGTAGCTGCAGTCCCCATCACAGAAGTCTCAGCACACGCCAAAAGACATAAGGCGAAATCACACAGAAAGTGAACACAGCCAACTGTTTCTTGTTATACGATAACATCATTCATCGTAAACAATTTGAATATCGAAACATGATCAAAACGGATAAAACACACAGGCCATGGTGTGCTCATAGCACTTAACCTATTAGCTCCTGCAACAAGCCTGACTTGGAATATGAGGAAACTGCAACAATGAACACTTTTCATACATAGCCTTTAATGGTTCCTGCCGCCTATCCACCATAATGACCGGAAGTTCACGGCCTCCTGAAAATGGTGATCGTCATATTTTGAAAAAAAATGTATAACGCTTGATGATGTTAGGACATCGTTTTTGACTCCAATTCCGAATATATAAAACACAATTAGTCGTCGATTATCCCTGTCGCACATCAAACAACAGACCGTAAGATTAGCGTATGGTCGGTCTAGGGATATGCGATGAGCCATTATGATGACGTAACACACACATTCATGTTGTGGCTGCGCCCAGAGATTCCCGATTACTCTAGTGAATGCAGGATACAACGAACGAAACACAGTGCAAATTCCCTAGAGAGAAAAAAGCTTCTGCTGACTTGACGGAGCAGTCCACATTAATGTAACATGTAAATAACTTGCGTCAAACAATTCCAACGACGGTCATTGAACAGCACTCATCATAACAACCTTATAACACACAATAAACTTATTTGTCAATATTGAAAAGTTTACTAATTTCACAAACCACAGATAGAAGCCATGAGGTGACCTGTACCTTAGATATTGTCTTTCTTCTAACAATTATTCTCTCAGCTGTCATGTCCAGATCAAAATATCTTCAGGAAAGGAAAAGTGGATTGCGTCAATTTTACAAAGAAATCTATTAGATGGCAGAGCCGGAAACGGAAATGACGTGCCGTGAACGTCTACTTTGTGTCTGAAATCTCTGAGCAAACAGTCTGAAATTATGGATACATGACCTGGTTACTGTGACCTAAGCTAACCCATTTTTTATATGGAAAATAGTAGTTCATTGAGGGAAAGGCTGTTACTGGATGCGTATGGAGGAGGGAGTGTGATGGTGCGGTTAGAGTTGGTGTCAGGAGAAGGGAGTAGGTAGTGTGTTAGTGCAGTTAGAGTTAGTGTCACCAGTAGGTAGTAGGGAGTGTGTTAGTGCGGTTAGAGTTGGTGTCAACAGAAGGGAGTAGGGAGTGTGTTAGTGCGGGTAGAGATAGTGTCACCAGAAGGGAGTAGGGAGTGTGTTATTGCGGTTATAGTTGCTGTCACGAGAAGGGAGTAGGGAGTGTGTTAGTGCGGTTAGAGTTAGTGTCACCAGAAGGGAGTAGGGAGTTTGATGGTGCGGTTAGAGTTAGTGTCACCAGAAGGGGGTAGGGAGTGTGATGGTGCGGTTATAGTTGCTGTCAACAGAAGGGAATAGGGAGTGTGATGGTGCGGTTATAGTTGCTGTCACGAGAAGGGAGTAGGGAGTGTGTTAGTGCGGTTATAGTTGCTGTCACGAGAAGGGAGTAGGGAGTGTGTTAGTGCGGTTAGAGTTGCTGTCAACAGAAGGGAGTAGGGCGTGTGATGGTGCGGTTATAGTTGCTGTCACGAGAAGGGAGTAGGGAGTGTGTTAGTGCGGTTATAGTTGCTGTCACGAGAAGGGAGTAGGGAGTGTGTTAGTGCGGTTATAGTTGCTGTCACGAGAAGGGAGTAGGGAGTGTGTTAGTGCGGTTAGAGTTGGTGTCACAAGAAGGGAGTAGGGAGTGAGTTAGTGCGGTTAGAGTTGGTGTCACGAGAAGGGAGTAGGGAATGTGTTAGTGCGGTTATAGTTGCTGTCACGAGAAGGGAGTAGAGAGTGTGTTAGTGCGGTTAGAGTTAGTGTCAACAGAAGGGAGTAGGGAGTGTGATGGTGCGGTTAGAGTTAGTGTCAACAGAAGGGAGTAGGGAGTGTGATGGTGCGGTTAGAGTTAGTGTCAACAGAAGGGAGTAGGGAGTGTGATGGTGCGGTTATAGTTGCTGTCAACAGAAGGGAATAGGGAGTGTGATGGTGCGGTTATAGTTGCTGTCACGAGAAGGGAGTAGGGAGTGTGTTAGTGCGGTTATAGTTGCTGTCACGAGAAGGGAGTAGGGAGTGTGTTAGTGCGGTTAGAGTTGCTGTCAACAGAAGGGAGTAGGGCGTGTGATGGTGCGGTTATAGTTGCTGTTAACAGAAGGGAGTAGGGAGTGTGTTAGAGCGATTATAGTTGCTGTCACGAGAAGGGAGTAGGGAGTGTGTTGGTGCGGTTAGAGTTGCTGTCAACAGAATGGAATAGGAGGTGTGATGGTGCGCTTAGAGTGAGTGTCAACAGAAGGGAGTAAGGAGTGTGATGGTGCGGTTAGAGTTAGTGTCAACAGAAGGGAGTAGGGAGTGTGATGGTGCAGTTATAGTTGCTGTCAACAGAAGGGAATAGGGAGTGTGATGGTGTGGTTAGAGTTAGTGTCAACAGATGGGAGTAGGGAGTGTGATGGTGCGGTTATAGTTGCTGTCAACAGAAGGGAATAGGGAGTGTGATGGTGCGGTTAGAGTTGCTGTCAACAGAAGGGAATAGGGAGTGTGATGGTGCGGTTAGAGTTAGTGTCAACAGAAGGGAATAGGGAGTGTGATGGTGCGGTTAGAGTTAGTGTCAACAGAAGGGAATAGGGAGTGTGATGGTGCGGTTATAGTTGCTGTCAACAGAAGGGAGTAGGGAGTGTGATGGTACGGTTATACTTGCTGTCAACAGAAGGGAATAGGGAGTGTGATGGTGCGGTTAGAGTTAGTGTCAACAGAAGGGAATAGGGAGTGTGATGGTGCGGTTATAGTCGTTGTCAACAGAAGGGAGTAGGGAGTGTGATGGTGCGGTTATACTTGCTGTCAACAGAAGGGAATAGCGAGTGTGATGGTGCGGTTAGAGTTGCTGTCAACAGAAGGGAATAGCGAGTGTGATGGTGCGGTTAGAGTTGCTGTCAACAGAAGGGAATAGGGAGTGTGATGGTGCGGTTAGAGTTGCTGTCAACAGAAGGGAATAAGGAGTGTGATGGTGCGGTTATAGTTGCTGTCAAAAGAAGTGATGAGATTTTAAAAACCAAATTATATGTTAAGTCTGATCTTGTTCTTGTGTTCATGTTCTCTATGCTCCTTTCATCTGATCTTTTTCTTGTGTTCTTGTTCTCTATGCTCCTTTCATCTGATCTTGTTCTTGTGTTCATGTTCTCTAGGCTCCTTTCATCTGATCTTTTCTTGTGTTCATGTTCTCTAGGCTCCTTTCATCTGATCTTTTTTCTTGTGTTCTTGTTCTCTGGGTTCCTTTCATCTGATCTTTTTCTTGTGTTCATGTTCTCTAGGCTCCTTTCATCTTTTTTTTTCTTGTGTTCATGTTCTCTAGGCTCCTTTCATCTGATCTTTTTCTTGTGTTCATGTTCTCTAGGCTCCTTTCATCTGATCTTTTTTTCTTGTGTTCATGTTCTCTAGGCTCCTTTCATCTGATCTTTTTTTCTTGTGTTCATGTTCTTTAGGCTCCTTTCATCTGATCTTTTTTTCTTGTGTTCATGTTCTCTAGGCTCCTTTCATCTGATCTTTTTTCTTGTGTTCTTGTTCTCTGGGTTCCTTTCATCTGATCATTTTTTCTTGTGTTCATGTTCTCTAAGCTCCTTTCATCTGATCTTGTTCATGTTCTCTAGGCTCCTTTCATCTGATCTTGTTCATGTTCTCTAGGCTCCTTTCATCTGATCTTGTTCATGTTCTCTATGCTCCTTTCATCTGATCTTTTCTTGTGTTCTTGTTCTCTGGGTTCCTTTCATCTGATCTTTTCCTTGTGTTCTTGTTCTCTATGCTCCTTTCATCTGATCTTGTTCTTGTGTTCATGTTTTCTATACTCCTTTGCCTTTCAGCGTCGAGAGAAAATGGAGCGTTCTTGAATATAATACCGCCCTTTGTACTGTTTCAGGCATGGTGCTTTGGGTGGAGAGGGATATTTTGCATATCAATCTTTTTATGTGTGGGTAGGGGGAGGAGTAGATCTTCCTTTACCAGTCTCTTGTTGTTGCATCTGCCTACATGTTGTGGAATTCTTTATGTCATCTGCCTGTATGTTGTGGAATGCTTTATGTCATCTGCCTGTATGTTGTGGAATTCTTCATGTCATCTGCCTGTATGTTGTAGAATTCTTTATGGCATCTGCCTGTATGTTGTGCAATGCTTTATGTCATCTGGCTGTATGTTGTGCAATGCTTTATGTCATCTGGCTATGTGTTGTGCAATGCTTTATGTCATCTGCCTGCATGTTGTGCAATGCTTTATGTCATCTGGCTGTATGTTGTACAATACTTTATGTCATCTGGCTGTATGTTGTACAATACTTTATGCCATCTGGCTGTATGTTGTGCAATGCTATATGTCATCTGGCTATGTGTTGTGCAATGCTTTATGTCATCTGGCTGTATGTTGTACAATACTTTATGTCATCTGGCTGTATGTTGTACAATACTTTATGCCATCTGGCTGTATGTTGTGCAATGCTATATGTCATATGGCTATGTGTTGCGCAATGCTTTATGTCATCTGGCTGTATGTTGTGCAATGCTTTATGTCATCTGGCTGTATGTTGTACAATACTTTATGTCATCTGGCTACATGTTGTACAATGCTTTATGCCATCTGGCTGTATGTTGTGCAATGCTATATGTCAATGGGCGCGTTAAAAAATTAATGTGATGATGAGAATAGAAACCAGTGTTATTCAAATAAAGAATTGTTTGAAGATAACCTGTTCCGATGGTTGTAACTTTCTTGTTCTCCTTTGATGTTCATGTCGCGTCTCACAACGGCAGCATCAACTTGACAGAAACACCCAGTTATAATATATTACTCTTTCTGTATCAGTGATACATTGAATTATATATTACTCTTTTTGCATCAGTGATACATTATGTTATATACTACTCTGTATCGGTGATACACTGTGTTATATATTACTCTTTATGTATTTGTGAAACATTGAGTTATATATTACTTTTTTGAATCAGTGATACATTGAGTTATATATTACTTTTTTGAATCAGTGATACATTGAGTAATATATTACTCTTGTTGTAAGAGTGGTACATTGAGCTACATTTTACTCTTTTCTCTATCAGGTTTACATTGTGTTATGTATTTAAAAAAAACAACTATTTCCTTCTCTACCCTGTAACAGCAGCAATAAAAATAACAAGGGGAGATAACATCAGAGATGACAATGTTTGCAAATAATTGAAAAGAAAACAAATAAACACCTTGTCATGCCTAGAAACGGCCACTAAGTTAGCGCCCTTATATTTGTGTTTACAATCGATACATTTTTTAACAAAGTGGTCAGTAATACGCCAGTATTGTCTTTCTTTCAAAGAAAAATAAATCAGGTACCGATTGATGTCTTAGTGAGACCGTCGATCGGCATCGAACCTGAACCCTTTAGTAGCCCAATTCACAAGCCACCACATTTTCCATGGAGAAATGCACACAAAATAGAGATATAAAAATAGTGTGATTAAAGCTTTACGTAACTGAAGGACGGCACAAATTTTAACGACGTTTCGGCTCAATAGGCCTTCAGCAGGAACAAATAAACACACACACACACACATAGATATTTCAGTATTTATTTACATATCTGTGTGTGTGTGTGTGTGTGATATTTTGTTCCTGCGGAAAGCCTATTGAGCCGAAACGACATTAAAATGTGTGCCGTCCACCAGTTACGTAAATCATTAAGCATACCATTTTTTCTATTTTATTCATTATTCTTTCTATGGTTGGTGTAACACCAAAGAGAAGCTATACACTGACGATTGGCACATGAAATGGTTTACATGTGACGGTTATTAACAAGCATGAATAAAACGATCTAGAGATAACAAAGGAGCAGAAAGAAACGCTAAATTGGTCAAGAAAACATAAAATAGTTCAATATCAAATGTCACGCAAACTCCTGCTTCGTGTTCTTCCCTTTAATCTCCCTGTGGAGCATTTTCTTCAGCAAATATTTTCCCAGCCGTCTTATTTCGCCACATTTTTTACAGACAGTTTTACGAATTCCTCATCGTTCTCATCTCTTCTTCCATCTTTCTTCTCAAAGTATTTTATCTTCTTCATTGCTTTCACCCCTGGAGGATTCGCAAAGAGCTTTTCGTGTGATGCTTTAACTCCAGGCAAATGTTGCTAACTGTTTAAATGGAAGCAATTCCCAAAGCTCTTTTATAAACACGTCATTGTATTTCGACGCTATGAGGTACGTGGCGTCATTGAAGAGAGAAAGAGAAAACACGAATACTGTGGTTGTAGAAGCCCATCTCGTCTCGTTAACACATGTTTATTAGCGGTAGTTATCTTGTCCTATTGGTTACTTATGAAATGTCTTTCACTGTTCCGCGTTATTTTTTTACAATTTAACAACCGGTTATGCTTCGCTATATAAACAACCAGAATATTATGATATCAGCAACCAACTCGAATATTATGATATCAGCAACCAACTCGAATGTTATGATATCAGCAACCAAATCGAATGTTATGATATCAGCAACCAACTCGATGTTATGATATCAGCAACCAGCGCGAATGTTATGATATCAGCAACCTACTCGAATGTTATGATATCAGCAACCAGCTCAAACGTTATGATATCAGCAACCAGCGCAAATGTTATGATATAAGCGACCTACTCGAATGTTATGATATCAGCAACCAGCTCAAATGTTATGATATCAACAACCAGCTCAAATGTTATGATATTAGCAACCTACTCGAATGTTATGATATCACCAACTTACACGAATGTTATGATATCACCTGCCTACTCCAATGTTATGATATTAGCAACCAGCTCAAATGTTATGATATCAACAACCACCTCAAATATTATATCAACAACCAGCTCAAATGTTATGATATCAGCAACCAGCTCAAATGATATGATATCAACAATCAGCGCGAATGTTATGATATCAGCAACCAGCTCGAATGTTATGATATCAGCAAACAGCACGAATGTTATGATATCAGCAACCTACTCGAATGTTATGATATCAGCAACCTACTCGATTGTTATGATATCAGCAACCTACTCGAATGTTATGATATCAGTAACCTACTCGATTGTTATGATATCAGCAACCTACTCGAATGTTATGATATCAACAACCAATACGAATGCTATAATATCAGCAACCTACTCCAATGTTATGATATCACCAACCTGTGCGAATGTTCTGATATCAGCAACCTACTCGAATGTTATGATATCACCAACTTACACGAATGTTATGATATCACCAACTTACACGAATGTTATGATATCACCAACTTACATGAATGTTATGATATCACCAACTTACACGAATGTTATGATATCATTAACCTACTCGAATGTTATGATATCACCAACTTACACGAATGTTATGATATCACCAACCTACTCGAATGTTATGATATCACCAACCTACGCGAATGTTATGATATCACCAACCAACACGAATGCTATGATATCAGCAACCTACTCGAATGTTATGATATCACCAACCTACTCGAATGATATGATATCAACAACCTACTCGAATATTATGATATCATCACCCTGCGCAAATTTTCTGATCTCAGCAACCTACTCGAATGTTATGATATCACCAACCAACACGAATGCTATAATATCATCAAACTACTCCAATGTTATGATATCACCAACCTACACCAATGTTAGGATATCACCAACCTACTCCAATGTTATGATATCACCAACCTACGCGAATGATCTGATATCAGCAACCTACACAAATGTTATGATATCACCAACCTACACGAATGTTATGATATCACCAACCAACACGAATGTTATGATGTCAGCGACCTACTCGAATGTTATGATATCACCAACCTACGCGACTGATACGATGTCAGCAACCTACTCGAATGATATGATATCACCAACCAACACGAATGTTATGATATCAGCAACCAGCTCAACTGTTACAATATCAACAACCTAGTCGAATGTTATGATATCACCAACCTTCGCGTATATTATGATATCACCAACCAACTCGAATGTTATGATATCACCAACCTACTCGAATGTTATGATATCACCAACCTACTCGAATGTTCTGATATCACCAACCTACTCGAATGTTATGATATCAGCAACCAGCTCGAATGTTACGATGTCAGCAACCTACTAGAATGTTATGATATCACCAACCTACTAGAATGTTATGATATCAGCAACCAGCTGAAATGTTATGATATCAACAACCTACTCGAATGTTATGATATCAGCAACCAGCTCAAATGTTATGATATCAACAACCTACTCGAATGTTCTGATATCAACAATCTACTCGAATGTTCTGATATCAGCAACCTACACAAATGTTATGATATCAACAACCAACTCGAATGTTCTGATATCAACAACCAACTCGAATGTTCTGATATCAACAACCAAATCGAATGTTCTGATATCAACAACCTACTCAAATGTTATGATATCAACAACCTACTCGGATGTTCGAATATCAACAACCAACTCGAATGTTCTGATATCAACAACCTACTCGAATGTTCTGATATCAACAACAAACTCGAATGTTCTGATATCAACAACCAACTCGAATGTTCTGATATCAACAACCAACTCGAATGTTCTGATATCAACAACCAACTCGAATGTTCTGATATCAACAACCAACTCGAATGTTCTTATATCAACAACAAACTCGAATGTTATGATATTAATAACCAACTCGAATGTTATGATATCAACAACCTACACGAATCTTACCATGTCAGCAACCTACTCGAATGCTATGATATCAGCAACCTACGCCAATGTTATGATATCAACAACCAACTCGAATGTTATGATATCAGCAACCAGCTCGAATGTTATGATATCAGCAACCTACTCGAATGTTATGATATCAACAACCTACTCGAATGTTATGATATCAGCAACCAGGTCGAATTTTATGATATCACCAACCTACTCCAATGTTATGATATCAGCAACCTACTCGAATGTTATGATATCAGCAACCAGCTCGAATGTTATGATATCAGCAACCTACTCGAATGTTATGATATCAACAACCTACTCGAATGTTATGATATCAGCAACCAGGTCGAATTTTATGATATCACCAACCTACTCCAATGTTATGATATCAGCAACCTACTCGAATGTTATGATATCAGCAACCAGCTCGAATGTTATGATAACAACAACCTTCTCCAATGTTATGATATCAACAACCTACTCCAATGTTATGATATCAACAACCTACTCCAATGTTATGATATCAACAACCTACTCCAATTTTATGATATCAGCAACCTACTCCAATGTTATGATATCAACAACCTTCTCCAATTTTATGATATCAACAACCTACTCGAATAATCTTGATGGGGGACCTCAATGCTAAAGTAGGATCAGACAACAGAGGCTTCGAAGAGATTATGGGAAAACATGGACTTTGCGATATAAACGAGAATGGAGAGATATTTGTGAATTTCTGCGCCCTTAATCAAATGAGCCTAGGAGGAACAATATTCCAACACAAAAGAATGCACAAAGCTACATGGGTGTCACCAGATCATAGAACGGAAAATCAAATTGATCACATATGTATTAATAATAAGTTTAAGTCATCCTTACAGGATGTAAAAGTATATAGAGGGGCAGATATAGCTTCTGATCATCATCTTCTGATAGCCAAACTTAAAATTAAATTAAAAAGGTATACTACAACGAATAAGGGTAGAAAGTATTTCAATGTGGGGTTTCTTAAAGAAAAAGGAATTAAAGATAAATTCGCAGTCACAATATCAAACAAATACCAAGTCCTCCAACAACTACAAAATACAATAAATATAGAAGATCATTGGAAACAGGTAAAAAATATATGGAAAGAGACATGCGAAGAAACACTAGGGAAAAGAGAACGCCAGGATAAGGCATGGATGACAGCAGAGACCCTGGATAAAATTAAAGAAAGAAAGTACAAGAAAGCAGACATAAATAAAAGCAAAACAAGAAGTAATAAAGCCAAGACACAGGAAGCTTACACAGAGGTGAACAAAGAAGTGAGAAGATACGTTAAAAGAGATAAGAGGAAATATATAGATGAACTAGCTAAAGAGGCAGAAGAAACAGCAAATAAAGGGAATATGAAAGAACTGTACAACAGCACAAAGAAATTAGGTGGAAATACAAACAGATCAACGCCTTTATCAAAGATAAGAAAGGAAATCTGCTTAGTAATATAAGGGAACAAATGGAGAGATGGAAAGAGCACTTTGAAGAACTTTTGAACAGACCCGGCTCAAATAATCCTCCAGATATACTACCAGCAGAAGAAGAGTTACACGTTAACTGCGGAAAACCAAGCAAAGAAGAAATAATGAAAGCCATAAAACTATTAAAAGATGGTAAAGCCACAGGACCAGATGAAATTCCTTCGGAAGCCATCAAAGCAGATATTAACACCTCTACCAAGATGTTACATGATCTATTGGATAAAATTTGGGAGAGGGAAGAAATACCTAAAGACTGGAGAGAAGGTTATATGATCAAACTACCAATTAAAGGAAGTTTACAGGAGTGCACAAATTATAGGGGAATTATGCTACTATCAGTGCCAAGAAAAATATTAGGCAGAATCATTCTGGAGAAACTAAAAGAGGCTATAGAGAAACACTTGAGAGATGAACAAGCAGGCTTTAGGAAGAACAGATCATGTGCTGATCAAATAACTACTCTACGTATAATAGTTGAACAAAGTTTAGAACTAAAATCCCCACTATATATTGGATTCATAAATTACGAAAAGGCATTTGATAGTTTAAACAGAAGAATGCTTTGGAAGTTGCTGAGTCATTACGGAATCCCCATAAAGTTTATTAACCTGATAAAAACAATGTATGAAGGAACAAAATGTAGTGTGGTGCATGAAGGACAGCTTACAGAAGCATTTGAAATAAGAACAGGAGTAATGTAAGGATGCCTTCTGTCTCCATTTCTCTTTCTACTGGCCATAGATTGGATTATGAAAATAACTCAAAACAACAGAAATGGGATCCAGTGGTCACTGACCAAACAACTTGATGATTTAGACTTTGCTGATGACATAGCTCTCCTATCACACAGCCATCAACAGATGCAGGATAAAATGAGTATATTAGATGAGAGATCACAACAGCTAGGACTGAAGATTAATAGAGATAAGACCAACATTATGAGAATTAATGCAGTTGGCAATAACCAAATAAAACTAGGAGAAATACCTCTACTAGACGTACAATCTTACATATATCTGGGCAGTAATATAGATAAAGAGGGAGGAACAGAAAATGATACCAAAATAAGAATATCAAAAGCAAGAGGAGCTTTCATTGCACTGGGAAACATATGGAAATCCAAAGAAATTAGGCTAAATACAAAAATAAAAATGTTCAACTCCAATGTTAAGTCGGTCCTATTATATGGCTGTGAAACATGGAGAATAACAAAATTGACAATCACGAAGGTACAGACTTTCATTAATGGATGCTTGCGCAGAATAAAGGGATGGAAATGGCAGGACAAAATCACTAACATAGAATTATGGAAATGTACCAGTCAAACACCAGTGGATAAAGAGATACAGCGAAAACGATGGCGATGGATAGGACACACACTACGGAAGCCAACTGAGAGTATTACACAACAGGCCCTTTTTTTGAATCCCCAGGGGTAAAGACAAAGAGGAAGACCAATGAATTCTTGGAGAAGACAGATAGAAGCAGAGATGAAGATGATGGGGAAGACATGGAATGATCTTAAAAGAATTGCAAAAAACAGAACGACTTGGAAAGTGTTTGTTGAAGACCTATGCTCCACTGGGAACTAAAAGGTAGAAAAAGAAGAACCTACTCGAATGCTATGATATCAACAACCTACTCGAATGTTATGATATCAACAACCTACTCGAATGTTATGATATCAACAACCTACTCGAATGTTATGATAGCAGCAACCACCTCGAATGGTATGATGCCTGTAATGTTCCATTGCGCGCTTGCACTCTTTATTTTACATATCATTTTGACAGTACGACTGTACTATCTATTTTACATAACAGTTTGTTTCTACGGCTGTAACCTCTATTTTACATCACATTTTGACTGTGCGACTGTATTATCTATAGTACATTACATCATAAGATCTTTAGTAGAAAAAGCCATAGAGGTGAAAACAGATCAACACCTATGTTTAATAGATTATACCAAAGCATTTGACAAAGTAAAGTACCAAGAAATAATCACAATTTTAGAAGGCATAAGCATGGACAACAAAGATCTAAGAATAATAAAGAACATGTACTAGCAACAAACAGCGGCCATAAGAAATAAAAATCAGTTTGGAATGTTTCAACAAATAAGACAAGACATGGTTGGGCAAGGTTGTGTGCTGTAACCAGATTAGTTTAATATTTATAGTGAGATTATTTTATGATCCATAAGGGGCATGCCTGGAAAAACAAATGGAGGTAATAATATAAATCATCTAAGGTATGCCGATGATACAGTCCTAATCGCTAAGAGTGAAAATGAGTTACAACAAATGTTAGGCATTATAGTGAAGGAAAGCAAAAATAAAGGCCTCAGCTTTAAAAGCAAAATGACAGAAGTAATATTAGCAGCAAAGAAAAAGTCATCACCTCAGTGTACAATAGAGACAAGTGGATCAATATTAAAACAGGCAAATGAATTTAAATAGTTGGGAACATTGTTAACATCAGACGGTAGATGTACAAAAGAGGTGGATACAGAATGGCTCAGGCAAAAGCAGCTTTCCAAAAAATGAAGACGAAACTATGCAATCTATTTTTTGACAATAGAAACAAGAAATGATAGGCATAATAGTAAAAGAAAGCAACAAGAAAGGTCTCAGTTTGAATAGTAAGAAAACAGAAGAAATGGTTATATCGAAGAAACTATCATCACCATCATGCAGCATAAAAATAAACGAGACAAATCTGAAACAAGTGCAACATTGCAAATACTTGGGCACAATAATAACATCAGATGGGAGATGCACCACAGAAATAAAAAGCAGAATAGCTCAGGCCAAAATAGCATTTCAGAAAAAAAAAATATTTTATGCAACAAATCTATGTCAATAGAAATGAGAAAGAGAGTTCATCGGTGCTATATAGAACAAATTCTGATCTATGGAAGAGAATCATGGACAGTAGACAAACAAATGAAAACACGATTAGGGGCCACAGAGATGGGATTTCTCAGAAGAATGTTGAAAGTTCATTGGACAGCTAAAAAGACCAATGAGGAAGTTCTCAAAGAGGCCAACACAAAAAGGGAGCTCTTAAAAAATATCAGAAAGAAGCAATCAACATTTGTCGGGCACATCATGAGAAGAGGTAAGTTGGAATACTTGGTTACAACTGGCAAAATGAAAGGAAAGAGAGATCGCGGACGACAAAGAGAGAAAATACTGGATATCTTGGTGTCATGGCATGGAAAACAGTCAACAACAGAACTGATACGATGCACTGTAGATAGAAGATTGTTGAGGGACATGATCACCTACGCCAACCGGTATTGCACATGATGATGATGAAACAAGAAAAAGAGTTCTTAAATGCTATGTAAAGCCATTCTTAACATATAGATGTGAATAATGGACAATAGGACAACAAACAAGAAAATCACTTTAGGCTGTAAAATTTGGTTTTACAGAAGAATGTTGAGCATGCCTTGGACAGCTAAGAAGAGTAATCTCTCTCTCGCTCTCTCTCTCTCTCTCTCTCTGTCTCTGCGATCAAGACTCAATCAGAGTAGGATTCCAGACTCTCATGAAGTCAGCTGTCTGTTTAAGCGAATCGATTGCCCCATATAGTTTTTCCTTCCAGGGAGGTGGGCGTGGACCACATTGCTCTTTTCAGGTCTGTGTACTGGAGGCAATCCTGTAGAACATGTTTTGTAGTCATATTGTCCAGTGTACAGTGGCATAGGCTGGTTGTACCTATTTTGAATTTGGTGAACATGTGATTTCTCATTCTATTGTGGCCAGTGCGTAGGCGAAGTATGATGACTTGATCCCTCCTTGATAGTTGGTGGTATCCGTCACTCTCGTTATGCTTTGGGTGTTCTCGTTTCCATTTTTCATGGAACTGACCCTTGAGGATGGATTTGGCTTCATCATAACTGAGCGGATGGTTCTTTTGAGCTAAGAAGAGTAATGAAAACGTTATGAAAGAGGCCAAAGCAAAAAGAGAGCTAATTAGGAAAAAACAATTATCATTTTTTGGCCGTGTAATGAGAAGAGAACAACTGGAATGTATTGTAACAGCTGATACAATTTAGGAAAAGACAGACAGAGGGAAGCAAAGAGAAAAGAAACAAGACAGCTTTAAGAGAATGGCTTAGCAGAAGGACTGAACTCTATTAAAAAAAAGGAAGGGCAAGGAATAATATAGTTTTGAAGCAACTGGAAATGGGGGAAAAAATAGTATTTACCACAAATCAAACAAGCACAGATTGTCTTTGACTCATAAAGTGACATAATATCACATATGACATAAAGTGACATAATATCACATACGACATAAAGTGACATAATATCACATACGACATAAAGTGACATAATATCACATACGACATAAAGTGACATAATATCACATACGACATAAAGTGACATAATATCCCATACGACATAAAGTGACATAATATCACATACGACATAAAGTCACACACTATCACATACGACATAAAGTGACACAATATCACATATGACATAAAGTGACACAATATCACATATGACATAAAGTGACACAATATCACATATGACATACAGTGACACACTGTCATATATATGACATAAAATGATACAATGTCACCTTTGACATAAAGTGACACAGTGTCGTACTGAGAGTCATCTTGTGGGGCATACAAAGTGAACGTGGTAGTGGCAGACGACGACTGACAACAGCAACTTCTTCCTTCGCTCAGGATAACAGAAGTGGTGAGGAGCGTGGACTCAAGTGAGAGGTTTAGTTCAGGATAACAGAAGTGGTGAGGAGCGTGGACTCAAGTGAGAGGTTTAGTTCAGGATAACAGAAGTGGTGAGGAGCGTGGACTCAAGTGAGAGGTTTAGTTCAGGATAACAGAAGTGGTGAGGAGCGTGGACTCAAGTGAGAGGTTTAGTTCAGGATAACAGAAGTGGTGAGGAGCGTGGACTCAAGTGAGAGGTTTAGTTCAGGATAACAGAAGTGGTGAGGAGCGTGGACTCAAGTGAGAGGTTTAGTTCAGGATAACAGAAGTGGTGAGGAGCGTGGACTCAAGTGAGAGGTTTAGTTCAGGATAACAGAAGTGGTGAGGAGCGTGGACTCAAGTGAGAGGTTTAGTTTAGGATAACAGAAGTGGTGAGGAGCGTGGACTCAAGTGAGAGGTTTAGTTCAGGATAACAGAAGTGGTGAGGAGCGTGGACTCAAGTGAGAGGTTTAGTTCAGGATAACAGAAGTGGTGAGGAGCGTGGACTTAAGTGAGAGGTTTAGTTCAGGATAACAGAAGTGGTGAGGAGCGTGGACTCAAGTGAGAGGTTTAGTTCAGGATAACAGAAGTGGTGAGGAGCGTGGACTCAAGTGAGAGGTTTAGTTCAGGATAACAGAAGTGGTGAGGAGCGTGGACTCAAGTGAGAGGTTTAGTTCAGGATAACAGAAGTGGTGAGGAGCGTGGACTCAAGTGAGAGGTTTAGTTCAGGATAACAGAAGTGGTGAGGAGCGTGGACTCAAGTGAGAGGTTTAGTTCAGTATAAAAGAAGTGGCGAGGAGCATGGACTCAAGTGAGAGGTTTAGTTCAGGATAATAGAAGTGGTGAGGAGTTTGGACTCAAGTGAGAGGTTTAGTTCAGTAGACAGATGTCTATGTTCAGATAACAGAAGTGGTGAGGAGCGTGGACTTAAGTGAGAGGTTTAGTTGAGTAGACAGATGTCTATGTTCAGATAACAGAAGTGGTGACAAGCATAGATTCAAGCCAGAGGTTTAGTTCAGTAGACAGATGTCTATGTTCAGATAACAGAAGTGGTGAGGAGCGTGGACTTAAGTGAGAGGTTTAGTTGAGTAGACAGATGTCTATGTTCAGATAACAGAAGTGGTGACAAGCGTGGATTCAAGCCAGGGGTTTAGTTCAGTAGATAAATGTCTATGTTCAGATAACAGAAGTGGTGACAAGCATAGATTCAAGCCAGGGGTTTAGTTCAGTAGATAAATGTCTATGTTCAGATAACAGAAGTGGTGACAAGCGTAGATTCAAGACAGGGGTTTAGTTCAGTAGACAGATGTCTATGTTCAGATAACAGAAGGGGTGACAAGCGTGGATTTAAGTGAGAGGTTTAGTTCAGCAGACAGATGTCTATGTTCAGAAGTGGTGACATGCGTGGATTCAAGTGAGAGGTTTAGTTCATTAGACAGATGTCTATGTTCAGATAACAGAAGTGGTGACATGCGTGGATTCAAGTGAGAGGTTTAAATCAGTAGGCAGATGTCTATGTTCAGATAACAGAAGTGGTAAGGAGCGTGGACTCAAGTGAGAGGTTTAGTTCATTAGACAGATGTCTATGTTCAGATAACAGAAGTGGTGACACGCGTGGATTCAAGACAGGGGTTTAGTTCAGTAGACAGATGTTTATGTTCAGATAACAGAAGTGGTGACAAGCGTGGAATCAAGCCAGCGGTTCAGTTCAGTAGACAGATGTCTATGTTCAGGTAACAGAAGTGGTGACAAGCATAGATTCAAGTCAGGGGTTTAGCTCAGTAGACAGATGTCTATGTTCAGATAACAGAAGTGGTAACATGCGTGGATTCAAGCCAGGGGTTTAGGTCAGTAGACAGATGTCTATGTTCAGATAACAAAAGGGGTGACAAGCGTGGATTTAAGTGAGAGGTTTAGTTCAGCAGACAGATGTCTATGTTCAGATAACAGAAGTGGTGACACGCGTGGATTCAAGACAGGGGTTTAGTTCAGTAGACAGATGTTTATGTTCAGATAACAGAAGTGGTGACAAGCGTGGAATCAAGCCAGCGGTTCAGTTCAGTAGACAGATGTCTCTGTTCAGGTAACAGAAGTGGTGACAAGCATAGATTCAAGTCAGGGGTTTAGCTCAGTAGACAGATGTCTATGTTCAGATAACAGAAGTGGTGACAAGCATAGATTCAAGCCAGGGGTTTAGTTCAGTAGATAGATGTCTATGTTTAGATCCTTTAGCAGTCACCTTCCCCAGTGCAGCTACAGGTAATTTCAATACTCGCCATACTCGTCACACACGCCATACTCGTCACACACGCCATACTCGTAACACACGCCACACTCGTCACACGCTACACTCGTCATTGATGTCGCACACGCCAAACTCGTCACATATGTCTCACTCGTCACACACGTTTTACACGCCACACTCGTCACACAAGCCACACTCGTCAAACAAGCCATACTCTTCACAAACACCACACTCGTCACGTTATAACGATCAGTTGAAGTGCACGAACCTCAGTGGCACCGGTGAGAACCTTGACAGTGATTTGTGTGTGTGGGGGGGGGGGTAATGTGGTAGACGCTTGAAAGCAGCCTCTTACCTAGACCATCAAGACCACTAGGAGAAGATATAAATAATGATTGAAGCAAAACATTTGGTGCAGAGACGGTACGTGATGATAGTGTAGACTTCCCTTTCAAATGTACAATAAGCGCCATGCGTCAAGCCACATCCATCTTCACTGGAGTGGCCTGCTTCTTTATCTACAAATGTTTTGGTAAAAGCAAATCTTCAGGTCCTGAGCAGCAGCCTGCTCAAATTGGACGTACTAACAGAAACTGTCATGAACCGGAAACGGACCACTTCTAGGGGTTAAAGGTTTCGTTTGGCTGTCACTTCCGGTCTTGATTAACAAGCCTTGATGGCGGAAAAGTTAGCCACGGTTTTTATGGTGGCGAGTATCCAACACATCGTCACCAAGCCAAACACAGCCACATATGTTGTAAGAACAGCAAGAGAATGTTGCGGTTTGTTGTAGTTGCAGTATGTGTGAGTCACAATTTACCAAAAAAGCCGTAATTGACATTATTTCAAATATCTCACCAAGTTTTTATTAGGCTCAGGCAAAAGCAGCTTTCAAAAAAATGAGGAAGATACTATGCAATCTATTTTTGACAATCGAAATAAGAAAAGGAATTCTTAAATGTTATGTAGAGCCAGTCTTAACATATGGATGTGAATCATGGACAATAGGACAACAGACAAGAAAATCACTGGAGTCTGTAGAAATGTGGTTTTACAGAAGAATGTTGAGAATACCATGGGCAGCTAGGAAGAGTAATGATAACGCTCTGAAAGAGGTCAAAGCAAAAAGAGAGCTAATTTCCAATATTATAGTCCGTTCACATTCGTTTGCCTAGACATTAATTTATTTTTTTTCAAAAACTTATTGTTTATTTGCATTGATCTTTTGAAGTTAGGTTTAGAATACTAATGTCGCTATAAAAATATTTTTTTATCAAAGAAATGTGATCCAGTTTCAAAGATGCCTTATTTAACCTATATTTTAAAAAGTTAATCGATATTATAAACACCGGCGGGATTATGTAGATGCTTACATCTCACAGCTGATTCTTTAACATATAGGCATGACCTTCACGGCTGAATGCGCACCGTCCTAAAATAGTTATGTTTCCACTATAAATTTTTATAAAGAAATATTACATATGAAATTTCCCGTTTAGCACAAAATGACATTTTAGCCGAAACCGGAAATTATGTGACGTCAAAATCACGGCCGTAGACTCGAGTTCGAGTCATAATTCAGAGGCAAATCTCAATATTTACAGAAAGGAGGCGGCACTATCCATATTATCTTCTGCAAGTCTATGTGAGAATGAATATAAAGGCAAAATATTTTATGGACACGCCTATGGGTCATCGTTGCACTAGATTACTGTAAAACATTTTGATTAGGGTCAAAATAATAGTTACATGGGCAAAGATCAAAGGAATTCGCCGCTTTAAGAAAACCGTTATAGCTAGACATCGAGTAACACATATGTTCTCGTGACATGGACATTTTAACACCGTATGCCAAAAATCATGTGAAATCATCAAGAACTTTTTGAATTATAAATCATAACATCTCGGCAAACGAATCTGAACGGGCTATAGGAAGAAACAATCATCATTTTTTTGCCATGTAATGAGAAGAGAACAACTGGATTATATTGTAACAACTGGGAAAATTGAGGGACGAAGAGATAGAGGGAAACCAAGAGAAAAGATACCAGACAGCTTAAGAGAATTGCTTGGCAGAAGGTCAACAACAGAAATGGTAAATAACTGTTGAGATCGAAAGTTGTGGTGAGACATCATCACCTACGCCAGCAGGCCCGGTACTTGATGATAAATTTTTTATTAAATCGAACATTGAGTTCGTTCCTGTAACTGAGGCGGGTTCTAGTTGTTTAAAAAAACATTTAAAAAAGCTAACTGTATGGCATTTTCCCATTACTGCGGTCTGCCGGGAGCAATTGTAGAACCGGAGAATAAAGGTGGCTTGTCAAGTGCAGTCACCGCAAGGTGTTCGGGTCTGAGTCTTTATTTCACCCCCGATAGAAAAAATAAAACGTCTGATCCTACAGAGTTTCGAACCCGCGCACTCCTGTTTCTGATCCCCGACAAGTTATCGATTCGCCGCCCACTCTCCTAAAGTAGTTGTTAACTAAATATACAACAACAAAAACAACAACTAAATATACAACAACAACTAAATATACAACAACAACAACTAAATATACAACAACAATTAAATATACAACAAAAACTAAATATACAACAACAACTAAATATACAACAACAACAGCAACTAAATATACAACAACAACAACTAAATATACAACAACAATAACACAATATACAACAACAACAACTAAATATACAACAACAACTAAATATACAACAACAACTAAATATACAACAACGACTAAATATACAACAACAACTAAATATACAACAACAACTAAATACAACTAAATATACAACAACGACTAAATATACAAAAACAACAACTAAATGTACAACAACAACAACTAAATATATAACAACAGTAACTAAATATATAACAACAGTAACTAAATATACAACAACAACTAAATATACAACAACTAAATATACAACAACTACTATATATGTAACAACAACAACTAAATATACAACAACAAAAACTAAATATACAACAACAACTAAATATATAACAACAGTAACTAAATATACAACAACAACTAAATATACAACAACAGCTACACAATATACAACAACAACAATTAAATATACAACAACAACTAAATATACAACAACAACTAAATATACAACAACAAAAACTAAATATATAACAACAGTAACTAAATATACAACAAAAACTAAATATACAACAACAACTAAATATACAGCAACTACTAAATATACAACAACTACTATATATTTAACAACAACAACTAAATATACAACAACAAAAACTAAATATACAACAACTAAATATATAACAACAGTAACTAAATATACAACAACAACTAAATATACAACAACAACTAAATATACAACAACAACTAAATATACAACAACAAAAACTAAATATATAACAACAGTAACTAAATATACAAACAACAACTAAATATGCAACAACAACTGAATATACAACAACAACAACTAAATATACAATAACAAAACAACTAAATATACAACAACAACAACAACTAAATATACATCAACAACAACAACTAAATATACAACAACAACTAAATATACAACAACTACTAAAAATACAACAACTAAATATACAACAACAACTAAATATATAACAACAGCAACAATTAATTATACAACAACAACACTAACAAAATATAGAACAAAAACAACAAAACATACAACAACAAAATATACAACAAAAACAACAAAATATACAACAACAACTAAATATACAACAACAACAACTAAATATACAACAATAACAACAACTAAATATACAACAACAACAACAAAATATACAACAACAACAACAACTAAATATACAACAACAACAATAACTAGATATGCAACAACAACAACTAAATATACAACAAGAACAACAATAACTAAATATACAACAACAACAATAACAACTAAAATATACAACAACAACTAAATATACAACAACAACAATAACAACAACTAAAATATACAACAACTACTAAATATACAACAACTACTAAAATATACAACAACTACTAAATATACAACAACAACAACAACTAAAATATACAACAACAACAACTAAAATATACAACAACAACTAAATATACAACAAGAACAACAATAACTAGATATACAACAACAACAACAACAACTAAAATATACAACAACAACTAAATATACAACAGCAACAACTAAATATACAACAAGAACAACAATAACTAAATATAAAACAACAACAATAACAACAACTAAAATATACAACAACAACTAAATATACAACAGCAACAACTAAATATACAACAAGAACAACAATAACTAAATATACAACAACAACAATAACAACAACTAAAATATACAACAACATTTAAAATATACAACAACAACAACTAAATATACAACAACTAAAATATACAACAACAACAACTAAATATACAACAAGAACAACAATAACTAAATATACAACAACAACAACAACTAAAATATACAACAACAACTAAATATAGAACAACAACAACAACTAAAATTTACAACAACAACAACTAAAATATACAACAACAACAACTAAATATACAACAACTAAAATATACAACAACAACAACTAAATATACAACAAGAAAAACAATAACTAAATACACAACAACAACAACTAAAATATACAACAACAACAAATAAATATACAATAAGAAAAACAATAACTAAATATACAACAACAACAATAACAACAACTAAATATACAACAAAAACAACTAAATATACAACAACAACTAAATATACAACAACTACTACTAAATATGCAACAAAATAAATTAAAAGAATTCAATGAATCGAAATACCTATCAAAGATGTTAATTTCAGATGGTTGTTGTACGACAGAGATGGCTTGAAGAATGGCTCATTCCAAAAATTGTGTCAAATATTATGCAAACCATTTCTAATGAAAATAAGAAAACAGAATACAGAAAGCTTATTTTGAACATCAGAAGCAAACATTGAATATAGTTTCACCATGTAATGGGAAGGGTACAGCTGGAATACACAACGACAACTGTAACAATTGAGGGAAAAATAGATAGAGGAAATCAGAGAGAGAAAACAGCCACGACAGCTTCAGAGAATAGTTTAGGTGAAATCAAGAACACAATTGATAAACAGCTGAAGAGATGGACATTTGAATACCGGAATGTCGAAATGTGTTTTCATTCGTCTTTTATCACCGTAAAACTGTAAAATATATTTTCTAGGTTTTTCGATTCTTATGTTCTTGGATTTTCAATCTTCACAACTGGAGCACGACAGCTTCTGACAATCTTAACGCACGTTTTGCCGCACTGTGCGTCACTCCAATTTCTGCCGCGTACGTTTTGCCGCACTGTGCGTCACGCCAATTTCTGCCGCGTACGTTTCACCGCACTGTGCATCACGCCAATTTCTGACACGTACGTTTCACCGCACTGTGCGTCACGCCAATTTCTGACACGTACGTTTCACCGCACTGTGCGTCACGCCAATTTCTGACACGTACGTTTCACCGCACTGTGCGTCACGCCAATTTCTGACACGTACGTCACCGCATAGTACGTCACTCTCAATTTGATCGAAAGGTTGTTTCAGGCAAAATAGCATTTCAGAAAATGAAGAACTACACAAAAATGAAATGTTGTTGTTGTATATTTAGTTGTTGCTGTTGTATATTCAGTTGTTATTGACAACCTTTTTTGTTGTTGACAACCAACCACCACTCTCAATTTGATTAGTGTAGTTTGAGCCGTCATTAAACCATATTCTTTTTTACATGTCTTGTATCATCTTGCTTTGGCGAAATCTAATACCTTGTTCAATTATCTAACAAATTAATATATTATATGTTATATGTTAGATAAATATTAATATGCAGATCGATTCTTAAAACCATGAAAAATGTTATCCTTGAAATCTCGTCCGTTGCATTAATAAAACGTTTCCGTACACAGCGCTAGTTTCCACTTCATCAATTCTCCTCTATCTAAAACCTTATTTTATCCATTTCAATATTAATAAAAGAAAAAAGCTATATCTAATAAGAACATATTTTTGTCATAATTATTAATATATGATAGTTTAATTAACTCGTGTTTATCTAATCTCCGTCTTTGGCGCCATCTATACTCTAAGCTAAGCGTGTTTGCCATTTTATTAATTAAAGATTATACTGGCATTATCGACCTTGAACCGTCAAGTTAACCTTCTAGCGTCATGAAGTACAGACCCAACAAAAATGTAATAAAAAGTTATCAAATGTATTCAAGTTCGAGGCTGTTTTTAGCTACATCCATATCTCAAGTCTACTTACTACCAATCTTACATCGCTGACTTAAAAATCTTACACCACTGACTTTCCCATCTGACAACGCTTACTTTCCCATCTTACATCACTGACTTTCCCACCTGACAACGCTTACTTTCCCATCTTACATCACTGACTTTCTCATCTGACAACGCTTACTTTCCCATCTTACATCACTGACTTTCCCATCTGACATCCCTTACTTTTCCATCTTACATCACTGACTTTCCCATCTTAGATTACTGACTTTCATATCTTACACCACTGACTTTCACATCTTATAACACTGAATTTCCCATTTTATAACACTGACTTTCCCATCTGACAACGCTTACTTTCCCATCTTACATCACTGACTTTCTCATCTGTCAACGCTTACGTTCCCATCTTACATCACTGACTTTCCCATCTGACAACGCTTACTTTCCCATCTTACATCACTGATTTTCTCATCTGACAGCGCTTACTTTCCCATCTTACATCACTGACTTTCTCATCTGACAACGCTTACTTTCCCATCTTACATCACTGACTTTCCCATTTTTCATCACTGACTTTCCCATCTTACATCACTGACTTTCCCCATTTTACATCACTGACTTTCCCATCTTACATCACTGACTTTCCCATCTTATAAAACTCACTTTCCCATCTTACATCGCTGACTTTCAAATTTTTCCTCACTGACTTTCCCATCTTACATTGCTGACTTTCCCATCTTACATCACAGACTTTCCCATCTTATAACACTGACTTTCCCATCTTACATCATTGATTTTCCCATCTTACATCACTGACTTTCCCATCTTACATAGCGGACTTTCCCATCTTACATCACCGACTTTCCCATCTTACATCACTGACTTTCCCATCTTACATCACTGACTTTCTCATCTGACAACGCTTACTTTCCCATCTTACATCACAGACTTTCCCATCTTACATCACTGACTTTCCCATATTACATCATTGATTTTCCCATCTTACATCACTGACTTTCTCATCTGACACTGATCCATCTTGGATCGCTGACTTTCCCATCTTACATCATTGATTTTCCCATCTTACATCACTGACTTTCCCATATTACATCATTGATTTTCCCATCTTACATCACTGACTTTCTCATCTGACAACGCTTACTTTCCCATCTTATATCACTGTCTTTCCCATCTGACAACGCTTACTTTTCCATCTTACATCACTGACTTTCCCATCTGACAACGCTTAATTTCCCATCTTACATCACTGACTTTCCCATCTTACATCACTGACTTTCTCATCTCACATCACTGACTTTCCCATCTGACAACGCTTACTTTCCCATCTTACATCACTGTCTTTCACATCTGACAACGCTTACTTTTCCATCTTACATCACTGACTTTCCCATCTTACATCACTGACTTTCTCATCTGACAACGCTTACTTTCCCATCTTACATCACTGACTTTCTCATCTGTCAACCCTTACTTTCCCATCTTACATCACTGACTTTCCCTTCTTACATTGCTTACTTTCCCATCTTACATCACTGACTTTCCCATCTTACATCACTGACTTTCTCATCTGACAACGCTTACTTTCCCATCTTACATCACTGACTTTCCCATCTGACAACGCTTAATTTCCCATCTTACATCACTGACTTTCCATCTTACATCACTGACTTTCTCATCTGACAACGCTTACTTTCCCATCTTACATCACTGACTTTCTCATCTGTCGACCCTTACTTTCCCATCTTACATCACTGACTTTCCCATCTTACATCGCTTACTTTCCCATCTTACATCACTGACTTTCCCATCTTACATCACTGACTTTCTCATCTGACAACGCTTACGTTCCCATCTTACATCACTGACTTTCCCATCTGACAACGCTTACTTTTCCATCGTACATCACTGATTTTCCCATCTTACATCGCTTACTTTCCCATCTTGGATCACTGACTTTCCCATCTTACATCACTGACTTTCCCATCTTACATCACTGACTTTCTCATCTTGCATCACTGACTTTCCCATTTTACATCACAGACTTTCCCCATTTTACATCGCTGACTTTTCCATCTTACATCGCTGACTTTCCCATCTTATAACACTGACTTTCCCATCTTACATCGCTGACATTCCCATCTTATAACTCTGACTTTCCCATCTTACATCGCTGACTTTCCCATCTTATAACTCTGACTTTCCTATCTTACATCACTGACTTTCCCATCTTATAACACTGAGTTCCCCATCTTACATCATTGATTTTCCCATCTTACATCGCTGAATTTCCCATCTTGCATCGCTGACTATCCCATCTTACATAGCTGACTTTCATATCTTACATCATTGATTTTTCCATCTTACCTTATTGACTTTCCCATCTTACATTATTGACTTTCCTATCTTACATTATTGTCTTTCCCCATCTTACATAACCAACTTTCCCATCTTACATCGCTGACTTTCCAAGCTTACATCACTGACTTTCCCATCTTACATTATTGACTTTCCCATCCTACGTCACTGAATTTCCCTTATTACATCACTGACTTTCCCTTCTTACATCGCTGACTTTCCCATCTTACATCACTGACTTTCCCATCTTACATCACTGACTTTCCAATCTTACATCACTGACTTTCCCATCTTTCATCACTGACTTTCCCATCTTACATCACTGACTTGCCCATCTTACATCACTGACTTTCCCATCTTACATCACTGACTTTCCCATCTTACATCACTGACTTGCCCATCTTACATCACTGACTTTCCCATCTTACATCACTGACTTTCCCATCTTACATCACTGACTTTCCCATCTTACATCACTGACTTTCCCATCTTACATCATTGACTTTGCCATCTTACATCACTGACTTTCCCATCCTACATCACTGACTTTCCCATCTTACATCACTGACTTTCCCATCTTACATCACTGACTTTCCCATCTTACATCACTGACTTTCCCATCTTACATCACTGACTTTCCCATCTTACATCACTGACTTTCCCATCTTACATCACTGACTTTCCCATCTTACATCACTGACTTTCCCATCTTACATCACTGACTTTCCCATCTTACATCACTGACTTCCCCACCAGGGTCACTTTAATATAGCTCTCTTCATGTTTGTCCTCCATGTTTGTCCTCCATGTTCTCTCTTTCCCCATATTTTGCCACTTGTAAAGGAGTATTCCAACATTCTTTTTCTCATGATGTGCTCGAAAAATGTTGATTGTTTCTTTCTGATGTTTTTAGAAGCTCCCTTTTTGTGTTGGACTCTGAGAATTTCCTCACTAGTCTTTTTAGCTATCCAGAGAAATTCGACATTCTTCTGAGAAATCTCATCTCTGTGGTCTCTAATCGTATTTTCATTTGTTTGTCTACTGTCCATGATTCACTTCCATAAGTCAGAACTGATTCAATATAGCATAGATGAACTCTCTTTCTCACTTCTACTGACATAGACCTGTTCCATAAGACGTTTTTCATTTTCTGAAATGCTATTTTGCCTGAGCTATTCTACTTTTTATTCCTGCGATGCATCTTCCATCTGGTGTTATTATTATGTCCAACTATTTGACGCATTACACTTGTTTCTGGGTTGTCCTGTTTATTTTTTGTTCAGCGTGTTGGCTCTCTTTACTTGTATTAAACGTTCAATGCCTCTCAGATGTTGCGATCTTTAACAAAGAAATCTCTTCTCGGTCTCCAGCCTTGTATCGAAGTTTGCCTTTCCTCTTGGTTGCACCGCTTGGTGGCTCATTTTGTTGCACAAAAATATTTTTTTGAGGTTTTGGTGAAGTATTGGCAAGTTTGATGTTTCTTGTATGTTCCTCTCTAGCATTTGAATTCACAGTGAAACACACAAAAGGCTGTGTTACTACTGTGACCCTGACCTCGGTCAGGAAAGAAAAGAATAGAACCACTGTCACCTGCCATTCATGTCGTTAGAGGTGATTAAGGAGATTAGGGTCAATGTCTTCGACGGCGCTAAGTAATTCGTTTTTCAGAGCTAAAGCCACCTTTAGGTTTCCCTAAAGTGTGGCAGACGTGCAAGGTAAGGTGCTGAGGAAAGGATATGAGCACTACAGAGTTGTCATTGGTGTAATGAAGAGGATCTGTCGACTAAACTAAACTAAAAGTAATTTTCACTTAAGATTTGTTTTTTCTCGCTTCTTTTTTTAGCTCCACAAAAATCCGGTTATTTATGAGACAAAATATAATCCTCTAACCCGCTAGTCGTTCTAGCAACATTTTAGCCATTGTTTGTTAGTTCAGTCACAGCGGTATGGGAGTCCCAATATCACGACTTGGAAAGATGAAGAGAGTTTATATACCGCTACGATCGCTCTATCAGTAAACTCCCGAATAACATCATCTGTAAGGTAAAGGTAAAGTACGAGACTTGAACCGGCGTCTTAGCACGCGAGCTTACACCCATATGTGCTCGGCCGCCTATCCAGAAATTTTCGGAGATTTCTGTATAGTGTCGCCTTAAGCATCGAAACTCAGATGAGAGGCGACATTCCTCACCTTCCCAGGGTAATACCCTGGTACCCATTTCTGCCAACGGCTGGATCGACCGTGGGGTTATTTTTATTTTCCAACCACGAGTACAATTCACACTGCTCCCAGCGGGAATCGAACACGGGTTGTCCGAACGTAGGTAGTCCAGTCGAGTGGTTTTCCCAAATACTGAGGCTACCGAGGCTCCCGACACAGCACATCATCCGTATCGTCAAGTAAACAGTTAGCGCATTCATCTTATCAGTTAACACGTTCTAGTACTCAGAGCACTAGATACTTCAGGGTTCTCACTCCATACGTTATCGGTTAACACAACCATGTCATTAGTTTACATAGCCATGTCATCAGTTAACACATTCATGTCATCGGTTAGCACATTCATGTCATCAGTTGGCACATTCATGTTATCAGTTAGCACATTCATGTCATCAGTTAGCACATTCATGTCATCAGTTAGCACATTCATGTCATCAGTTAGCACATTCATGTCATCAGTTGGCACATTCATGTTATCAGTTGGCACATTAATGTCATCAGTTACCACGTTAATGTCATCAGTTAGCACATTCATGTCATCAGTTAGCACATTCATATCACCAGTTAGCACATTAATGTCATCAATTAGCACATTCATGTCATCAGTTAGCACATTCATGTCATAGATGAACGTCGCTGAACGTTGATGCTTTGGATGGTCTAAACTCACGTGCACTTACTCAGTAGCACGGTCCAGAACCAGTTTCCACGTTATAAACTGGCCAACTCCAGTAAATATCTCTGCAGCACGCGGATACACTGTGAGCCTTCCACACATTAAATGAATAACGCGTCCTTGACGACAGACCGGCGTAAACAAACCGCCATTTTTTCATCTTAAGAAAAAGGTAAGAAAAGAAAGCTCCACACATTCCACTACGAGAAAACAGACCAGGACGTCATTAGCAAAATCAGACATAGGAAACAGAGCGCCCTTCGTAGGAGGCAGGAGAGATGGACGCAGCCACCCTGGTGGAACGTAGATGTCGAGGAAGCTTGGCGGTACAAGAGACAAACGGTCAAGACATGGCAGAAAGCCAGAAGGTATGGTAGAACACAACCTGAGATCTTGAAGCGTCTGAAAGTAGAGGTCGACCAAAAAATGATGCACTTTAAACTATGCGCTAAGCAGGCTAAGGATGCCAAATGGAATGACTTCTGTAAAAAAGTGTGCTCAGAAAAATCGCTAGCCACATTCTGGCGCCTTCATCAGTGCATGAATGGCACAACACGACACAAAGGCATACCAGACTTTCAGAGCACAGGCCGGATATGGCACAAATCTGATGAGAGCAAAGGGAAGGCCCTGCTTGCCCGCTACATTGAGCAGACTGACCAAAGAAATGAGGCTGTAAGAATGAGGATACGGGGATCGCTGTCAAAATTGTGTAAGGATATAGGGCTGGAAGAAGATCTCACAATTACAACCGATACCATTCGCACGACACTTAAAAGGTCACACAACACTGCTCCTGGTCCAGATGGTGTTCGGTACGATGACATAGGCGATTTAGCTGACGACGACTTGACAAAACTGGCCAATGAGTTTAATGCCAGTATTCGGAGTGGCCAGATTAAGGAGGAGTGGCTACACAGCTACTTACTACCGCTACCTAAGCCAAACAAAGACCATTCTCAGATCGGTGCCTACAGAATCATCACAATACAGAACACTGCGGGCAAGCTGCTGGAGAAAATAGTTGCCCGTGTCCTCATCTGTAACCTTGAACAGATACGCTATTCCCACCCACACTCGGAGGTTATAGATATAACAAAGAGACATGGCTCAATGCGGCAGTCTTTGCCTATAACGTCTTCGAAGGCTTCTACAGACGAGAGGAGACATGTGCTGCTGCTATAGATCTGGAGGATGCATACAACAGGGTACCATTTGAATATCTCATGCATATGCTCCTCAAACTGGCGGTGCACCCCTTCCTCATTAGATGGATCGCCGCGGCACTGTTTCAGAGGAAGGTAATACTCAGATGTGGAAGTTGGTCTTCCGAGCCAACATTCATTTGTCCAGGGCTGCCACAAGGCTCACCATTGTCACCAGTTCTATTTAACGTGTACACAATAACGATCACGGAACAACAGCTGGATGGGAGGGGAAGAACTATGACCTTTGCTGATGATATTCTGGTATATCGACAGGGAAGAGACAGACGGAGAATCGCCTCCACAATGCAAGACGAACTCGATCGCATTTCTTCCTGGTGCGGGGTTTCAGGTGCCTTGGTTAATCCTAATAAAGCATCAGTTTCATGGTTCTCCCTTAACAATCATATCGTTAATACGATCACACCGGTAGTACGAATGGGAGCTGATGAGGTGACCAGGGACAAGTTGATGACACACCTCGGAGTTAAATTTGATCGGCCTGTGGTTTCGGGACCACGTCGACCATGTGATAACAAAATCCCGCAAAGGATTACCTCCTTGAAGGTCATGGCAGATGCCAACATCGAGCAGAGGCTACTTACTCTTCTGTTCCAGGGATTAGTCCTCGCACCAATCGAGTATGCCCTGGCAATTCTTACTGTCAATACGACGAAATTGATAGGCTGGAGAAAATACAAAATGAAGCCATGCGCATTATCCTGGGATGTACGAGGGACACTCCCTGTGTAGCAATGAGGTATCTTCTTGACTTTCCAACCATGGATGACAGAATCAAGAGCTGGAGAGCACGAGCATACCTGAAGATTAGTACAGATACAGAGCATCCATTGCACCACGTCTCAACACAGAGAAAGGTGCCAGGCTAAAAAGAGGCAAATCATGGGTGGGCCGAGTAGAAGATGTCATCAAACAGCTCTGTGGTCTTACCAATAGCAGCGTTGGTGAGGAGTGGATACCGGTGCCTACGTCATTCAAGGGGACTTTCTCATGTATTGTCACACTCGACAGGAAAAGTAGGGAACAGAACCCGGTCGTGGTTAATGCTGAGGTCAACGGTCTCATCTGCGATAACACCGATGAGAAAGATGCAGTCATCTATACAGACGGATCTGTAAGACGACATCAAAGAAGTGCATGGGCATTAACAGCACGCTCGGCAGGCAGAATAGTCAAGGAAGACAGTGGTGCATACGTCATGACCACGAGTAGCATGACAATGGAGGCGATGGCAGTGACCAAGGCATTCAAATGGTTAGAGTCACAAGACTACACCCACTCATGTATACTAGTGATTCGATGAGCATGATAAAAAATGTGGAGGCGGGCTCTGTACGCATGCAATGGGTAGAGTCGTTACAGAAATCCAAAATACGTAAGGTCGCCTTTGTCTATGTCACTGGACATGCTGGAGTACGGGGAAATGAAAGAGCGGACAGATTGGCTAGCTGCGCTGTCGTTGAGGACGGGCAATCAATGGATCGGGCGGACATCATCAATGCCCTCCGAAATGTGGGAAGAGCACATGATTTCGAAAAACACAGATCCACGTCACTTCTTCGGATGAAAGAGATGGGAGTTAAGATGGGCACAGCCAGAAATGAGAAACTTAGTGGCCGTGTAAGAAGACTTATCAATCAACATAGAACTGGAGTCGTCAGTCGCTGGACACTGAATGAATTGCTGAGGAGGGGATCTGAGCACCTATGGACCTGAGCACCTGTTCGGAGTGCAATGATGATGACCCGCAAATAACCCAATAACATTCATGTCATCAGTTAGCACATTCATGTCATCAGTTAGCACATTCATATAATCAGTTAGCACATTCATGTTATCAGTTAGCACATTCTGGTACTCAGTGCTGTAGAGACGTTTCGGCTCTCAATCCTCACTTCTTTGGTTAACACAACCATGTCATCATTAACAAATTTACGTCATTATTTAACGCATTTACGTCTTCAGTTAACACATTCATGTCATCAGTTACCACATTCACGTCATCAGTTACCACGTCTCATCAGTTAACACATTCATGTCATCAGTTACCACGTTTCATCATTTAACACATTCATGTCATCAGTTACCACGTTTCATCATTTAACACATTCACGTCATCAGTTATCATGTTTCATCATTTAACACATTCACGACATCTGTTAACACGTCTCATCAGTTAACACATTCAAGTCCTTAGTTACCACGTCTCATCAGTTATCACATTCCTGAGATCATTGTTAACACATTCACTTCAAAAGTTATCATATTCGCGTCATCAGTTATCACATTCACGACATCAGTTATCTTTTTCTTCTTCTCTCTATTCTCTTTTCACTGATACCTAAAAGGTGTCGTGGTTTATATCATTTGTCGTTCTTGAGCTGATCGAACTATCTGAATTAGTCACTTTCCTTTGTTGTTACATGTCTCTGTCACTGCATCTATCCATCTTCTTTTGGGTCTTCCTCTTGATCTTTTTCCATGCAATCTCGAGAAGAACGCCTTTGATGGTGATTGATAAGGATTCATTCTGACCAGGTGGCCAAACCATTTAAGTTGTTGTTGTTCTATATATTCTTGGCAGGGTTTTGTTCCTACTATTTTTCTTATGGTTTCATTTGGTATTCTATCTCTTCTTGTGTTGTTTGTTACTTTTCTCATCATCGCATCTCACATGTATTGATCTTTCTTAAATGTGATTTAGAAAGGGTCCATGTTTGACTTTCATAGCACAAAGTTGGTATGAAAATGCTATTTATCATTTGTTGTTTAGCTGGCATAGAAATATTTGGATGTCTTAGCAATGGTGAAAGCTGGTATGTGACAGTATCAGTTATCACATTCACGATATCAGTTAATACATTCACGTTTTACCGGACCAGATTATCGAGATAATGGCCAAACCTGTTCAAGTTGCCTGCTACCTGCTACATCGAGTTGACACAACAATTAAAAGTCTCAGTGTTTTCCGTTTCCATATTCTTCTTAATTCCATTTCCGTTTGACGTCACACAAGGCTCGCTGGGCATCTTCCAATATTCATAGCTACCTTATTAAGGTAGTCGATGCCTGCTATGTTGGTCTCTCTTAGCAGTGTTCTTCTCTGTGTCTCATAATTTCGAGTTTTCATTTTTTTTTTTGCCTGTTGTTTCCAATTTTAGGGATTATTTCGCGAATTTAATAATTATTTTAATGACATGGACGATACATGCCCACACTTTTTCTTTAACTTAAATGAGATAGTTGGTTGCATGGTTGTTTAAATGAGATAGTTGGTTGCATGATCGTTTAAATGAGATAGTTGGTTGCATGATCGTTTAAATGAGATAGTTGGTTGCATGGTCGTTTAAATGAGATTGTTGGTTGCATGATCGTTTAAATGAGATAGTTGGTTGCATGATCGTTTAAACTATTTCTTTAAGAATCTTGAATTAGCTGCCCTATTCTCACCCTAGAATTATATTAGATGAACATATGGAAAATAAGAAACCACTACTTCTAAATTTAATTGATTTCAAAAAGGGTTTCGGTAGCATAGAATCGAATTGTGGAACATACTCAAACAATATGGAATACCACCAACATTTAACATCATCAAAGATCTGTACACCAGCTTCTCGTATACAGTTCACACAGAGGCAGGGCTGAGTGAGTGGTTCCAGATTGATACCATAGTAAAACAAGGATGTATTTTATCTCCCTTGTTACTTGGAATTGCCATCGACTTCATTTTGCAGAAGTGCTGCACAAGCGACGAACTTATTGGAGGGACACTTGGATCTCAATTGGAGGACCTTGATGTTGCGCACAACAAAGTCAATAGCAATCTCTCTCTCTCTCTCTCTCTCTCTCTCTCTCTCTCTCTCTCTCTCTCTGCGATCAAGACTCAATCAGAGTAGGGTTCCAGACTCTCACATGAAGGCAGCTGTTTGTTTAAGTGAATTGATCGACCCCACAGACAGAACATCATAATTAGAGTATGTTAGATCTACCCTGATTGAGAACCTGTTAAAACGTCCCACTGTGTTCTGCGCCAGTGGCCCAGTGCATCCGATTTCAGCCAGTCTTTTATTCAGGTTTGCTTTCCTTAGCCTTTGATTGTCCCCAATCTTCCTGCAAGGCAGCAGATTGTCTTGTCTGTAGGGGGATTCTGCCCTTAGATGGTCGGCCCTCCCAGGTTAACGAGCACCATCTGCCCGAGTCACTAGAGGTGACTAACACAGACATGCACTCACAAAGCATGAGACATGACTAACATAAACATGCACTCACAAAGATAGGAAACATGACTAACATAAACATGCACTCACAAAGATAGGAGACATGACTAACATAAACATGCACTCACAAAGATAGGAGACATGACTAACATAAACATGCACTCACAAAGATAGGAGACATGACTAACATAAACATGCACTCACAAAGATAGGAGACATGACTAACATAAACATGCACTCACAAAGATAGGAGACATGACTAACATAAACATGCACTCACAAAGTATGAGACATGACTAACATAAACATGCACTCACAAAGATAGGAGACATGACTAATATAAACATGTACTCACAAAGATATTAGACATGACTAACATAAACATGCACTCACAAAGATATGAGACATGACTAACATAAACATGCACTCACAAAGATAGGAGACATGACTAACATAAACATGCACTCACAAAGATAGGAGACATGACTAACATAAACATGCACTCACAAAGATAGGAGACATGACTAACATAAACATGCACTCACAAAGATAGGAGACATGACTAACATAAACATGCACTCACAAAGATAGGAGACATGACTAACATAAACATGCACTCACAAAGATAGGAGACATGACTAACATAAACATGCACTCACAAAGTATGAGACATGACTAACATAAACATGCACTCACAAAGTATGAGACATGACTAACATAAACATGCACTCACAAAGTATGAGACATGACTAACATAAACATGCACTCACAAAGTATGAGACATGACTAACATAAACATGCACAATAGCAGTGTGAAGATGATCCAAGAAATAACAGAGGTCCTGTCATAAAATTTGTTAGAAAAATAATTGTGAGATGAACAAAGAAAAGACAAAAGTAAAGAAGAATCAAAGTTTCGCCCAGAAGAAAATATTTACCTTGTAGGAACAGCAGTGGCAGATCACTTTGTACATCTTGAAAGCTGCATGGATCTAGGAAACACAAAGAAAGAAGTTAGAACAGCAAAGGCAGCAATGACTTTCAGAAACCTTGATATAATATGGAAATCAATGTTACTAAGCACAAATATAAAGATCGGGATTTCCAAATCAAATGTATGGTTATGGAAGGCCCCAATATCACTGCAAACGAATTAAAATCCATAATTGCTCAACCACCCATGCCAGTGGAATCATCCGAATTACTATGTCATCTCCAAAACAAAGAAAGGTAGCTGTAGTCCCCAGCACAGTAGTCTCAGCACACGTCAATTAAACATAAGGCGAAACCGCACAGAAAGTGAACACCGCCAACTGTTCCCTGCCATACGATATCATCACTCATCGTAAACAATCGGAATATTGAAACACGACTAAAACGGATGAGACACACAGCTCACGGTGTGCACAGAGCACTTAACTCAGTACCGTTGCAACAAGCTGGACTTGGAATATGAGGAAACTGCAACACGGAACACTTTTCATACATGGCCTTTAATGGTTCCTGCCGCCTATCCACCATATTGACCGGTAGTTCACGTCCTCCTGAATATGATGATTGTCATAGTTTTTAAAAATGTATAGCGTTTAATGATGTTAGGACATCGTTTTTTACTCCAAATCCGAACATATCTCTCTCTATATATATTAGCATATTCACGTCATCGGTTACCACTTCTCACCAGTTAACACATTCACGTCTCTGCTGCTGTTATGTTTCCTAGTATATCCAAATCCGAACATATGAGACACAGTTAATCATCAACTTATCCCCGTTCCAATTTGACTTATGCATGCGAGAACCTGAAAACAACTAAAGACATAGCAATTTAACGGGATGCATTTGAAAACAAATGCCTCAGGAAAAATATTCGTTCACCATGGAATGAATTCATGACTAGTGCAGAAATAAGAGAAATGACAAAGCATCCAAAGATAGCTATAATCAAGAGAAGAAGGTGGTCATATGATGACCATGTGACGAGAAGAGACAACAACATAATCCTAATTCAGGCACTGAAATGGGAACCCAAATGTGAAAGAAAAAGGAGCCCGACTAGAGAAACACTGAAAAGAACATTGAGGTGAGAAACAACAACACCAGGCATTAGCTCCTTTGCCGAGATTGAACTACTCGCCCAGAACAGAATCGTGTGGCGAGGTACAATGTGTGGGGGGGGGGGGGGGGGGGGTCCTGTGCAAGGAGACAAATAATAATAATTGAATGTCATTCTAGTGGGAAACTTCCGAGGCGATAATCAGCGAATCAATTCAGAGGAAGAGGTATGTTTACAGCATTCGGAAAAAATGACAAATAATCAACAACAGAAAAAAAACAAAGAACAAAATATGGTCCTAAGCAGGATCGAACCCGTACTCCTTGGCACAGCGCCTTGCAACGAATTTTCCGAGTGCTGTAAACATACCACTTCCTGTGCAAGGCTCTGTTATGTGATAACGAGATCGCTATACACACGAGTCTAGAATGTCTGCCCTATTGCCGTCTTCGGCTGCACAGACAGACTAAGAGACAGGCATAATCTTCAAGTAATGCTATTGTTTACAAAGTATGTTATCGTCTAACTCATCTTGAACATCGATGTTTTTATTTTCTCATCTGATCAAATTCCTCATTAATTATGTCTGATAACTAGTGAAACTTAGTTATTTAAGTTTTCTCTCTCTCTCTCTCTGTCTCTTTCCTCTCTCTTTTCTACCCCTCCCCACTTCTTCTTTATGTTCTCTTTCTCTTTTTCTCTTTTTCTCTCTCTCTCCTTCTCTCGTCTTCTCCATCTTTCTATCTCCCTTTTCCCCTCTCTTTCTCCTCTCTCACCTCTCCCACTCGCTCTTTCTATCTCCGTCTCTCTCCTTCTTTCTCTCCTTCTCTCTCTCTATCACACTGCTTGTGAGCATGAACACCTGAACTGACCAAACATTCAAGTGACAACACTGTATTAACACATCCATAAATTGCACTAAACTATTACGTTTTTATAGAAGAAAACAAGTTTTGTCCTGTCTCTTTCTTTAAAATTAATATTAATTCTGTCTGTCACTTTCCACTGAACCACGTCACAGAAATGGTTTCATCTCAAGACTTCTTTCTCCCAATATGACATCTGTTTATGCCTCAATTTCTTGCATTTTAAATGTGTCCTTTCATCCTACCTCGAATTGTTTGAAAAAAAATGAGTTCAGCATGTAAATCTAATATCGCAGACATCAAAAGGGGTGATAAATAGTAGATGGAGGAGGGGAAAGCTGGAAAGTATAGGAGATGTGCTGGCAGATAAATAAGAGCACGGTAAAGTATGGCTGCCCCTGAGCGCTTTACGATTCCCATACGTAAGAGATTGGTGGAGTCAATGGTCGGAGACATATTTATGAGATTTCAAAGAAGCCGAGTATTGGCTACTTCTTTGAATCACGTGACTGATGTGTTTTAGCTGGACTGTTAAGTGGTTCCGGATCTTATTTGTGAACCTGGTCTACCGTCTGTTTGAAAGTTCTAGAAAAGTGCTGTCTACTCCTGGTTTATGTTTGCAGGCGCCGATCTGAAGAGCACATTAACCACATTTGTACATCGAGAACTCGAGAAGCGAGTGAGTTGATTGTAGTGAGTTTGTGAGTTGTAGAGCCCGTGTGTTAGTTGTGAGTTGTACAGGCTGTGAGTGAGTTGTGAGTTGTAGAGGCTGAGAGTGAGTTGTGAGTTGTAGAGACAGTGAGTGAGTTGTGAGTTGTAGAGGCTGTGAGTGAGTTGTGAGTTGTAGAGACAGTGAGTGAGTTGTGAGTTTTAAAGTCAGTGCATATCATTAAAAAAAACAGGAGAAATGTGGCACAGAATGATTAACAATGAGCAAGAGGAGTATGGAATAAATAGGGAATGCACAAGAAATATTGTCCAGGAGCCATAATAAGTAAAAGCAAAGAGCCCTGTCACGCCAAGTGGCGTATAGGGAATATGGTGTTAGTGACCATCATTTTTATAGACCTTCGGCACATGATTTTTTGGAGTAATGTTGTCGGTACTAACCGTGCCGATTTACTTTGTGAGTTGTGAGTGTAGAGGCTGTGAGTGAGTTGTAGAGGCTGTGAGTGAGTTGTAGAGGCTGTGAGTGAGTTGTAGAGGCTGTGAGTGAGTTGTAGAGGCTGTGAGTGAGTTGTGAGTTGTAGAGGTTGTTAGTGAGTTATAGAGGCCGCGAATTAGTTGATTGAAGAGAGTTGTGAATTGTTCAGGGTGTGAATAGTCCCTGCCCCTACAACTCACAACATCATTCACACCCTGAACAATGAACTCACAACTCGAGTTCATTGTAGAGAGTTGTGATCCGTAGAGGACATGTTCGTGTCGTATCCCAGCCGGGATCACATAAATGATATGGTTTGTGTGAGCCGTAGAGGACATGTTCATGTCATATCCCAGCCGGGATCACATAAATGATATGGTTTGTGTGAGCCGTAGAGGACATGTTCATGTCATATCCCAGCCGGGATCACATAAATGATATGGTTTGTGTGAGCCGTAGAGGACATGTTCATGTCATATCCCAGCCGGGATCACATAAATGATATGGTTTGTGTGAGCCGTAGAGGACATGTTCATGTCGTATCCCAGCCGGGATCACATAAATGATATGGTTTGTGTGAGCCGTAGAGGACATGATCGTGTCGTATCCCAGCCGGGATCACATAAATGATATGGTTTGTGTGAGCCGTAGAGGACATGTTCGTGTCGTATCCCAGCCGGGATCACATAAATGATATGGTTTGTGTGAGCCGTAGAGGACATGATCGTGTCGTATCCCAGCCGGGATCACATAAATGATATGGTTTGTGTGAGCCGTAGAGGACATGTTCGTGTCGTATCCCAGCCGGGATCACATAAATGATATGGTTTGTGTGAGCCGTAGAGGACATGTTCGTGTCGTATCCCAGCCGGGATCACATAAATGATATGGTTTGTGTGAGCCTTTAAAACGTATTTCACGACACGCAATGTTGAATAAACAGCATGACAACGTTGACATCATCTTGAGCATGGAACCATCTCCAGTTGCTTGAGCCATCGGTGACGTATACAACGGCAGCCATTACTCGTGGCTAACATAACAATTGTGTCATTAATTAAACATCAACAATTACGCTATACCAAGGGAGCCGCGATAGCTCAGTGGTTAGTGAACTGGATTATAAATGACAAGAGGTTGGGTTCGATCCTGATCGACAGATTCCGGGTTCACCTAGCCTTAAATGGATACCAGATTTTTTTTCTGGGAAGGTAAATCGGCACAGTCGTAATACCCCAAAAATCATGTGCTGAAGATCTGTAAAAATGATGGTCACTAACACCATATTCGCTATACGCCACTTGGCGTGACGAGGCTCTTTACTTGTACTTATTATGGCTCCTGGACAATATTTCTTGTGCATTCCCTATTTATTCCATACTCCTTTTGCTCATTGTTAATCATTCTGTGCCACATTTCTCCTGTTTTGTTAATGTGCATTATTATTTCTTACTCATTTGTTCTGTCCGATGTTTTGATTGTATTCATCCACAAATGTGTGTTTCTCATTCCTTCATTTCTATTTTTGATTTATCATTTCTTTTCTCTCAGCTTCTTTTGTCACGTCTTTTATATTAGAGTTTCTTCCTCTTTTACTCTTGTTCTCTTCCCTAAAATTCACTAATTCCTTTTTTCTGCCATCTCATTTGTCCCCCCCCCCCCCTCCACCGCTGAATCTCTCATACGTGTTGTCATTTATATTTCTTCAATTACTATTTATTTTTTCACTTACTTTCTTCCTTTGTTTCTCCCCCCCCCCCCCATTTTCTTCTTATTATTCTCATTTCTTCTTGTTTCCCATGTTTCTATATATTCTTCTCTTTCTCTCTAGTTTGTGCTCATTTAACTAACATTGCTGTTATTCTTTCCTACCGTTTACATCTCAGATTTCCATGTTTCTCTCTTAAACCATCTTTTCCGCCCTAATCTTCCCCTTCTCTTTTTCCCCCTAGTTTTCGTTTCTTCTATTTCCTTTCGTATACATTTCTTTTTTATAACCCAATTTTCCTATTTCCTTATATTCGTTCATATACATTTATCTTCTATAACCCCATTGTTCTATTTCTTTATATTTTCCTACATATTTCTCTTCTATAACCCCATTGTTCTATTTCTTTATATTTTACTATATATATTTATCTTCTATAACCCCATTTTTCTATTTCCTTATATTTTCCTATACATTTCTCTTCTACAATACCATTTACCTATTTCATTCACATTATAATGTTCCTCTTTTCTTCATTATATCCTTTCCTCGTGTGTATATTCAACTAAATATTCTCCTAGTATGTGTATTTTATTCATATTTTTTGTTTCCCATAGCGCACACACGATACGACAGAACATAACAACATACGATCGCAATTTCTTTACGTGGAGATAATGTGAATTATTTATTTGAATTATGGCATTAGTAAATATAGAAATCTTCTGCTTCTTCTTTACCTTTCCTTCCTTATTTGCATTTCAATTGTCGAGCAGAGATATCATTTGCGGTCTCTTGCTCTCCTGTTCGCCTCTGCTGCTGTTATGCTTCCTATTATTCCGTCGATTCTTCGTGGTCGACCCTTGGGTCTGGTGTTCTCGCAACGTTTGTTGAGGGCACGCCAAGTGGCGTATACGGAATATGGTGTTAGTGTCCATCCTTTTTAGAGACCTTCAGCACATGATTTTTTGGGTAATGTGGTCGGTATTACGCCCGTGCCGCTTTACTTTCCCATAAAAAATATGGTACTCATGTGCTAGGTAAACCCGGAAGTCGTCGTTCAGGATTGAACCCGATCTCTAGTCCTTTGTAGTCCAGTTGACTAACGACTGAGCTATCGCGGCTTCCCTACTATGAAAGTGCTTGGCGATTTTTCAGACAACCCATCTTTTATGACGTTTAACAAGAAAATTGCTAAGCCTCTGTCATATTATAACTAACGCTTATTCTATATCATAATTATATGCTAAACAAAACTAATGGCACATAGACAAAATATTGTTTTGCTGTCTAGACGACACATCTGCTGTTGAGATATGTTTTCTTATAAATGATCACCAATGGGCCCGACAGTGATGACTTTTTAAATGTTTATCCTACTTCATGGACCAAAAAAAATCCCGGTTGAAAATTATTCTACACACAGTCAGGCGTAGGGTTAGACTGTGGAGAGCTTCTTCCTGGTTGTGTCCTACAGGAAATGTCCCATTTTATGAATTTTTTTTTCACTTTCATGTATCACTCCATTTATACACTTTCCTACCTCTAGTGATTACCTGTGTCAGGCTTGACTGCATCTCACACCACATTCTACTACCTTGTTATCTCGTCTGACTTCCCGTGACTGATTTCCCACCTCCCTCCCCCTCCCCTCTTGCGTCCCATGTAACTCACAGTCACCTACTCCCTGAGAGGATCTGGCTTTTTCCTCAGTTAAGTCTCGCTTTAGTTCTATATATTTGAGCTGACTAATTCTCATATGCTATCTATTTTAGCTGACTAATTCTCATATGTTATCTATTTTAGCTGACTAATTCTCATATTCATGATTATACAAAGAAATTACGACTGTGGTTTTCTGTTGCCTTCCGTCGGTTTGTTTACGGTTGACTCCGCTAGCCTTTGACTAAAAAGTCTCACCCACAAGGCAGTGGGGTTGTTTTACTTCAGGGTACCCTCCCTTAGCCTTTTACTCTCCCGAGCTTACCTGCAAGGCAGCAGGGCAGCCACAGGTTGTACTGTTTACTGCATACAGTAAAAAAAAAAAGTAAAGTACCCCCCGTCACGCCAAGTGGCGTGACGGGGGGTACTTTACTTTTTTACTTTACTTTACTTTACTGCATACAGTAGCAGGTAAAATTACCCGACCCGACCGGATGTACAAAAGAGGTGAGATGTAGAATGGCTCAGGCAAAAGCAGCTTTCCAAAAATGAAGAAAATACTATGCAATCCATTTTTGACAATAGAAACAAGAAAAAGAGTTCTTAAATGTTACGTAGAGCCAGTCTTAACATACGGATGCGAATCATGGTCAATAGGACAACAGACAAGAAAATCACTGGAGTCTGTAGAAATGTGGTTTTACAGAAGAATGTTGAGAATACCATGGACAGCTAAGAAGAGTAATGAAGAGGTACTGAGTAAGGTCAAAGCAAAATGAGAGCTAATTTCCAATTTTAGGAAGAGACAATCATCATTTTTTGGCCATGTAATGAGAAGAGAACAACTGGAATATATTGTAACAACTGGAAAAATTGAGGGACGAAGAGATAGAGGGAAGCAAAGAGAAAAAATAACAGACAGCTTAAGAGAATGGCTCGGCAGAAGGTCAACAACAGAAATGATAAATAGCTGCCGAGATCGAATGTTGTGGAGAGACATGATCACCTACGCCACTAGGCCCGGTACTTGATGATGATGAATTCTCATATGTTATCTATTTTAGCTGACTAATTCTCATATGTTATCTATTTTAGCTGACTAATTCTCATATGTTATCTATTTTAGCTGACTAATTCTCATATGTTATCTATTTTAGCTGACTAATTCTCATATGTTATCTATTTTAGCTGACTAATTCTCATATGTTATCTATTTTAGCTGCCTAATTCTCATATGTTATTTATTTTAGCTGCCTAATTCTCATATGTTATCTATTTTAGCTGCCTAATTCTCATATGTTATCTATTTTAGCTGCCTAATTCTCATATGTTATCTATTTTAGCTGACTAATTCTCATATGTTATCTATTTTATCTGCCTAATTCTCATATGTTATCTATTTTTATCCTCTGATATGTAGCACATCCCTCTTTCGCTTCATCTCGTATCCCTCCTTGTTTATTTCTCATTGATTTACCTGTTCTACTCATCCTAGATGTAACAGAGTTTATCTTCATTTCGTTGTCCGTTTATGTTGTTCTTGTTTTCTGAGGAAGTTCGCTGAAAAGTCAGTATTTTGTTGTGTCCCTTTTTTGTAAATCTGTCAGCACACACTTGTAGAGGTGTAAGTTACAGCCCTCTACTGGCTCCAATTTTGTGATGGGAAAGCTGTGAAATAAGAGTGAACCTGAGGTCGGAAAGCCTCAATTTGTCAAACACAAACGACCACCATGTTCACTTCTCAAGCAATGTTTAAACCTGTGTCGCGAAGACTAAATAATCAATGAAATCATTTTAATTAACTGTGTTGATGTTTGTTGTGATCAAATCGCTTTTGCTTTATCTTTACGCCCTAGATGTGGGTACACTTCCGTCCCAAAGCTTCTGTGCCTGAACTGCCCGTATTTTATTCTTGTGGCTTACATTATTAATCAACAATTTTAATCGAGCCCCCGCTGTAGATGAGGTGAAACACATCTCTGGCAATAACACCGGCTTTGATGGCTCCATTATCCAGCTTTGATCGTCACTTTGAACGCGTGTTCCAGCCGGGCGGCTCAATTTCTCGTCACGTGACTCCCATTGCTAAAGGCTATAGAATTTTACTCTAGCTCAAGTGGACAAGTATGGGTTGGCTGCTAATTAATAAAATTGCATTTGAAAAACACATCAAATTGTAATAGAGATACAAGGAGCAACAGTCTAGGCGTGTGAAATAAGTGTGGCACGAGTAGGGAGAGCTGTTTACAGGAATTATTGATTTGTTTTATAAAATAGTTTACCGTGTTTTAGGAAAAAGTGAGAGAAAAATTAAAGGCCAAGAAGGAAATTCTCAAACTGGACAACACAAAGAGAGAGCTCCTAAAATAAACATCAGACAGAAACCAACGACATTTTTCCGGCACACGATGAGAAGAGAAAAGCTGGAACACTTGGTTAAACGATGAGAAGAGAAAAGCTGGAACACTTGGTTAAACGATGAGAAGAGAAAAGCTGGAACACTTGGTTAAACGATGAGAAGAGAAAAGCTGGAACACTTGGTTAAAACTGGCAAAATAAAGGGGAGTTGGCGAACGACAAAGAGAAACAATAACTTGGTGGCTGGCATGGTTAACAATCAACAACAGAACAATAACTTGGTGGCTGGCATGGTTAACAATCAACAACAGAACAATAACTTGGCGGCTGGCATGGTTAACAATCAACAACAGAACAATAACTTGGTGGCTGGCATGGTTAACAATCAACAACAGAACAATAACTTGGTGGCTGGCATGGTTAACAATCAACAACAGAACAATAACATGGTGGCTGGCATGGTTAACAATCAACAACAGAAAGGACACGCTGTAATGCGGACAGAGAATTGAGGAAAAGACAATTATCGCCTAAGCCAGCCGGTGTGAGACATAATGATGTTGAGAGCTGTACTTTACAAAATTGATACAAAAAAACAATGACGTGTCACTGTGTCACTTTAATATGGAGATTTGATGACGCTGTTCGCCCAGTTTATGATGCTGACATTAACTCATTCACCCAGACTGCTGTAATGTATCATAAACTGGTCCAACAGGTTTAGAAATATGAACGAGAAACAAAGGAGAGGTTTATCTTGATAACGACTGAGTTTCTGAATTAAAAAGTACACAAATGGCTCGTTGTTTGCTGAAAGGTAACTGAGAACTTCTAGTAACTGAGAACTTCTAGTAAATGAGAACTTCTAGTAACTGAGAACTTCTAGTAAATGAGAACTTCTAGTAACTGAGAACTTCTAGTAACTGAGAACTTCTAGTAACTGAGAACTTCTAGTAACTGAGAACTTCTAGTAACTGAGAGTTTCTAGTAACGAGAACTTCTAGTAAATGAGAACTTCTAGTAACTGAGAACTTCTTGTAACTGAGAACTTCTTGTAACTGAGAACTTCTTGTAACTGAGAACTTCTAGTAACTGAGAGCTTCCAGTAACTGAGAACTTCTAGTAACTGAGAACTTCTAGTAAATGAGAACTTCTAGTAACTGAGAACTTCTAGTAACTGAGAACTTCTAGTAACTGAGAGTTTCTAGTAACGAGAACTTCTAGTAAATGAGAACTTCTAGTAACTGAGAACTTCTAGTAACTGAGAACTTCTAGTAACTGAGAACTTCTAGTAACTGAGAGTTTCTAGTAACGAGAACTTCTAGTAAATGAGAACTTCTAGTAACTGAGAACTTTTTGTAACTGAGAACTTCAAGTAACTGAGAGCTTCCAGTAACTGAGAACTTCTAGTAACTGAGAGCTTCTAGTAACTGAGTACTTCTAGTAACTGAGAACTTCTAGTAAATTAGAACTTCTAGTAAATTAGAACTTCTAGTAACTGAGAACATCTAGTAACTGAGAGCTTCTAGTAACTGAGAGCTTCCAGTAACTGAGAGCTTCTAGTAACTGAGTGATTCTAGTAACTGAGTACATCTAGTAACTGAGAGCTTCCAGTAACTGAGAACTTATAGTAACTGAGAGCTTCCAGTAACTGAGAGCTTCCAGTAACTGAGAACTTCTAGTAACTGAGAACTTCTGGTAACTGAGAAGTTCTAGTAACTGAGAAGTTCTAGTAACTGTGAACTTCTTGTAACTGAGAACTTCTAGTAACTGATAACTTCTTGTAACTGAGAACTTCTAGTAACTGAGAACTTCTTGTAACGGTGAAATTCTAGTAACTGAGAACTTTATGTAACTGAGAACTTCTAGTAACTGAGAGCTTCTAGTAACTGAGAGCTTCCAGTAACTGAGAGCTTCTAGTAACTGAGTGATTCTAGTAACTGAGTACTTCTAGTAACTGAGAGCTTCCAGTAACTGAGAACTTCTAGTAACTGAGAGCTTCCAGTAACTGAGAGCTTCTAGTAACTGAGAGTTTCTAGTAAATGAGAACTTCTAGTAAATGAGAACTTCTAGTAACTGAGAGCTTCTAGTAACTGGGAACTTCTGGTAACTGAGAACTTCTAGTAGCTGGAAACTTCTTGTAACTGAGAACTTCTTGTAGCTAAGAACTTCTGGTAACTGAGAATTTCCAGTCACTGAGAACTTCTAGTAACTGAGAACTTCTGGTAACTGAGAAGTTCTAGTAACTGAGAAGTTCTAGTAACTGTGAACTTCTTGTAACTGAGAACTTCTAGTAACTGATAACTTCTTGTAACTGAGAACTTCTAGTAACTGAGAACTTATTATAACTGAGAACTTCTAGTAACTGAGAACTTATTATAACTGAGAACTTCTAGTAACTGAGAACTTATTATAACTGAGAACTTCTAGTAACTGAGAACTTATTATAACTGAGAACTTCTAGTAACTGAGAACTTCTAGTAACTGAGAACTTATTATAACTGAGAACTTCTAGTAACTGAGAACTTATTATAACTGAGAACTTCTAGCAACTGAGAACTTCTAGTAACTGAGAACTTCTTGTAACTGAGAACTTCTTGTAACTGAGAACTTCTTGTAACTGAGAACTTCTTGTAACTGAGAACTTCTTGTAACTGAGAACTTCTTGTAACTGAGAACTTCTAGTAACTGAGAACTTTATGTAACTGAGAACTTCTAGTAACTGAGAACTTATTATAACTGAGAACTTCTAGTAACTGAGAACTTCTAGTAACTGAGAACTTTATGTAACTGAGAACTTCTAGTAACTGAGAACTTATTATAACTGAGAACTTCTTGTAACTGAGAACTTCTTGTAACTGAGAACTTCTTGTAACTGAGAACTTTATGTAACTGAGAACTTCTAGTAACTGAGAACTTCTTGTAACTGAGAACTTCTAGTAACTGAGAACTTTATGTAACTGAGAACTTCTAGTAACTGAGAACTTATTATAACTGAGAACTTCTTGTAACTGAGAACTTCTAGTAACTGAGAACTTCTTGTAACTGAGAACTTTATGTAACTGAGAACTTCTAGTAACTGAAAACTTCTAGTAACTGAGAACTTCATATAACTGAGAACTTCTAGTAACGGGGAACTTCTAGTAACTGAGAACTTTATGTAATTGAGAACTTCTAGTAACTGAGAACTTCTTGTATCTGAGAACTTCTTGTAGCTGAGAACTTCTAGTAACTGAGAATTTCATATAACTGAGAACTTCTAGTAACGGGGAACTTCTAGTAACTGAGAACTTTATGTAATTGAGAACTTCTAGTAACTGAGAACTTCTTGTAGCTGAGAACTTCTTGTAACTGAGAACTTCTTGTAACTGAGAACTTCTTGTAACTGAGAACTTCTTGTAGCTGAGAACTTCTTGTAACTGAGAACTTCTTGTAACTGAGAACTTCTTGTAACTGAGAACTTCTTGTAACTGAGAACTTCTAGTAACTGAGAACTTCTTGTAACTGAGAACTTCTTGTAACTGAGAACTTCTTGTAACTGAGAACTTCTAGTAACTGAGAACTTCTTGTAACTGAGAACTTCTTGTAGCTGAGAACTTCTTGTAACTGAGAACTTCTTGTAACTGAGAACTTCTTGTAACTGAGAACTTCTTGTAACTGAGAACTTCTTGTAACTGAGAACTTCTTGTAACTTATTTTTTTTTCTGTTTTTCTCCTGTCTTATGTTGATGTAACGATAAACGTGTCCATGATGACAGTGGGGTTGAAGTTAATGCCTTGATCGTGACAGCGTTACGGTCAAAGTTCTATCCTCGCACAAACGTGTGTGAACACGACAATCTTGTGAGCAACATTGACATCGATCTTCATTACCAAGGGAAAAATTGTCCGGGCAAGTAGAAGCTCAATTCCCATAGGCATTCCATTGTGGACAATGTCTTCCTATCATCTTTCTTCTGCTTCGGTTGTCGTGACATTCCTGTGTGTGACTTTAGCGATGGAGAAATAACTGAAAATAGAATTCTAATAGAAGGAATGTGCGAATGAGGCAGTGTTGCGTTGGTGAAGGAATGTGCGAATCAGGCAGTGTTGCACTGATGAGGGAATGTGTCAGTGAGGCAGTGTTGCGTTGGTGAAGGAATGTGCTAATAAGGGAGTGTTACATTGATGAGGGAATGTGTCAGTGAGGGAGTGTTGCGCTGATGAAGGAATGTGCCAATGAGGGCGCGTTGCGTTGGTGAAGGAATGTGCCAATGAGGGAGTATTGCGTTGGTGAAAGAATGTGCCAAAGAGGGAGCGTTACACTGACGAGGGAATGTGCCAGTGAGGCAGTGTTGCGCTGGTGAAGGAATGTGCCAATGAGGGAGTGTTGCGCTGGTGAAAGAATGTGCCAATGAAGACGTGTTGCGCTGATGAGGGAATGTGTCAATGAAGGAGTGTTGCGTTGATGAGGAATGTGATTATGAGGGCGTGTTGCGCTCATGAAGGAATGTGCCATTGAGGGAGTGTTGCGCTGATGAGGGAATGTGTCAATGAAGGAGTGTTGCGTTGATGAGGAATGTGATTATGAGGGCGTGTTGCGCTCATGAAGGAATGTGCCAATGAGGGAGTGTTGCGCTGATGAGGGAATGTGTCAATGAAGGAGTGTTGCGTTGATGAGGAATGTGATTATGAGGGCGTGTTGCGCTCATGAAGGAATGTGCCAATGAGGGAGTGTTGCGCTGATGAGGGAATGTGCCGATGAGGGAGTGTTGCGCTGATGAAGGAATGTGCCAATGAGGGCGTGTTGCGCTGATGAAGTAATGTCCGAATGAGGGCGTGTTGCGCTGATGAAGGAATGTGCCAATGAGGGCGTGTTGCGCTGATGAGGGAATGTGCCAATGAGGGAGTGTTGCGCTGATGAAGGAATGTGCCAATGAAGGAGTGTTGCGTTGATGAGGGAATGTGCTAATGAAGGAGTGTTGCGTTGATGAAGGAATGTGCCAATGAGGGCGTGTTGCGCTGATGAAGGAATGTGCCAATGAAGGAGTGTTGCGCTGATGAAAGAATGTGCCAATGAAGGAGTGTTGCGTTGATGAAGGAATGTGCCAATGAAGGAGTGTTGCGTTGATGAAGGAATGTGTCAATGAAGGAGTGTTGCGCTGATGAAGGAATGGGCCAATGAAGGCGTGTTGCGTTGATGAAGGAATGTGCCAATGAGGGCGTGTTGCGCTGATGAGGGAATGTGCTAAAGTGCGATGATATGTTTCTGTGCAGGTTGGAGGGCGTTCGAAATGAATTTGCTAAACATTGAGAAGAAGACTGGCAATGTCAAAGTGTAGACTACAGTGGATGAAGCACGTCAATGAGATAACAATTTGAAGTTAATTAAATTTGAAAGTCTTGATATAATTGTAGTTAAGGAATGGCGCTATTGAACATTCCTGAAAAAAAAAAACATTAAAATAAAATATGGCACCGTTAAAATAGAGTTGATAAAACTGAATGTTGAAGTTGCATATCGTAGAATTGATGTTGACAAAAGCCGACGTTAATTTCTTCTTCTGCGATCGTGATGTCATTCAGGCTAAGACTCCACAGACTCTTTTATGAAGGCTGTCGTCATTGTTAGTGATAATGTGGCCATGTGGAGTTTCTCTTTCAGGAAGGTGGGTGTGGGCCACATTGTCCTCCTCAGGCCTGTGTACTGGGGGCAATTCTGTAGAACTTGTTTAGTGAACATGTGGTTTCTCATTCTATTGTGGTCAGTGCGTAGGCGAAGTGTGATGACTTGATCTCCCATTGATAGTTGCAGGTATCCGTCCCTCTCGTTATACTTTGGGTGTTCTTGTTTTCCATTTGTTATAATAATGGCCTTTGATGATGGATTTGACTGCGTCGTAGCTGACCAGATGGTTCTCTTGTGGTAATCTCCCTTCCTTCTTAGCTAGTTTGTCCTCGTTTCCTTGTATATTACAGTGTGATGGTATCCACTGGATGACCACTCTCTGGACGTTATTGCACAATGTGTCTAGGATTGCTCTCAGGTCACTAGCTCACTGTTCCTGTGGTTTCTTTAAGAGCTGTTATGACTGGCAGTGCGTCGGTCTGTGTCCCCAATTTCTTGTGCACGTTATTTTTGTGTTGGATAGCCAGTTTTACACCATCTTCGAGGGCTTCAGTTTCTACTTTAAAGTTGTTTGAGAGTTTCCCATTTGCTATTGATTTGTTGATCTCTTCCTGGTTATTCAGCCTCAAGAACACACCTCCTCCCCCATTTCTAGTGGCGTTTGTAGCAGAGCCATCCGTGTAAATGTGAGACCAGAAGTGCTGTGGGTAGTCAGTCTATGTGATTTTCTGTTATGTGCTTTCTCTCTGTGTCTGTTTGGGTGCTTTTTTTCATGATTCCTATTATGTTTTCCTTAAGTTCTGATGTTTTATATTTCCCATGGGCAGTTAAATTGGATGGGCATATGGGTTTTGGCATTGTTTGGGACATTACTGTATCAATTGTCAATTCTTTGAAGATTGCCGCGAAATTGCTCCTCTTTAGCCTTCCTTTTCCGAAATCAGTTATTCTTTGGTGTATGGAGGGGTTAGGGAGCCTATTGTATATCTCCGCTTGTTGCTTTACTTTAGTTTTCCGTCTGCCAAAGGTTGTAGGCCTGTTACTGTTTCTAGAGTCACGATAGGTGTAGATTTTATAGCACCAGTGGTGATACGGGCAGCTTGGTTCTGTGTTCTGTTAATTTTTTTAAGTTATGATTTGGAAGCTGTAGCCCAGGCTGTGACTCCATACTCTAGGACTGGTCTTACTCTTCCTACGTATAGTCGTTTCAAGATATTATTGTCTGCTCACCAGTTCGCTCCTGCTAATTTCTTCATAATACGTGTTCCTTTTTGTCTAAAAAGTGTTCCTTGTTGCAGTTTCCTCATATTCTAAGTCCGACTTGTTGCAGGAGCTACTGAGTTAAGTGCTCTGTGCACACCGTGAGCTGTGTGTTTCATCTGTTTTGATTGTATTCCGATTTTTTACAATGAATGATTATATCGTATGAGAAGGAACAGTTGGCTGTGTTCACTTTCTGTGCAGTTTCGCCTTATGTCTTTTGTCGTGTGCTGAGACTGCTTTGATGGGATCTACAGCTACATGTCTTTGTTTGGGAGATGAGATAGTGAATAGGGAGGTCAAAAAGTAGTGCACACCAATTTTTTTCTCGGAAACTATTCGGGCAAAATGTGTGAAATTTTCACAGATTGTAGCTGAACATCCCCTTTACACTACCTATTTGTCAACATAATCTCCGTCCAAGCGTATTGCCTTACGCCAACGCGAAACTAGGTCATGAATGCCTCGCTTGTACCAAGTTTTGTCTTGCTCGCGTAGCCATTTTTTAACTGCACGGATCACACCCTTATCATTGTCAAAGTGTGTCCCACGCAGGAATTTACTGAGTGGTCCAAACAGATGGAAATCTGAGGGAGCCAGATCAGGGCTGTAAGGAGGATGGGGCAGTACAGTCCAACCAAATTTGTTGATTGCTTCCCGTGTTACCAGACTTGTGTGAGGACGTGCATTGTCATGTTGAAGCAACAAATCTGCAGATGGCTTATTAGGCCGAACTCTGTGGAACCGATTTTTGAGTTTTGTCAGTGTATTGATGTAAGCTGTCGAGTTGATTGTCTCACCTCTTGTCATTACATCAACAAGAATCACACCATCAATGTCTCAGAAGACAGTGATCATCACCTTTCCGGCTGATGGAGATGTTTTGAATTTTTTTCTTTTTGGTGACTGCGGATGATGCCATTCCATTGACTGCATTTTTGTTTCAGGCTCATAATAATGTGCCCACGTTTCGTCACCGGTAACAATTTATGACAAAAACATTTCTCCTTCAACACCGAAACGCTCCAACAATTCAGAACAGAATGTTTTCCTTTGAACTCTGTGATCATTCGTTAGGCACCGAGGAACCCATCGGGCGCAAATATTTGAATATCCGAGAGTTTTAAAAATTGCGATTGCACTTCCCTTGCTGACTGTAAGCTGCAATGCCAATTGCTGACTAGTAATACGCGTATCCTTACGAATAATGGCATCAGCCCGGTTTAACATGTCTGTGCTGGTAGCCGAGGCAACACGTCCAGAACGCGGTAAATCATGCAGCTCCACTCGTACACTTTCTGCAGCTTTAATTCTCTGAACCCAGCGACTAACTGTGCTCCTATCGACTGCAGAACATTTGTACACTGCACACAGTCGTTTATGAATGTTTGCCACAGTTTCTTTTTCCGCAACCAGAAATTCTATGACAATTCGCTGTTTGTAACGGACATTGTTGACAAGCTCCATTTGAACGGTTCATAGATTGCGTAATATTTATCAGAATGCTGTGCAATTTGGTGCACATAATTGGAACATGTCATATTCCAAGTGTGCAAAATTTCATACTCCTATCTTTATTATTAGCCGAGAAAAAAATTGGTGTGCATTACTTTTTGACCTCCCTTTAGTAATTCGATTGATTCCACTGACACGGGCGGTTGAGCAATTATGGATTTTAATTCGTTTGCAATGATACCGAGACCTTCCATAACCATTACCATTTGTTCGTTTTCTGGATCTTTTGCTTGCTTTGTCTATCTGATTTATCCATGTCTATCTGATTTATTCATGTCTATCTGATTTATCCATGTCTTTCTGCGATTAATATGACGTCAAGATATTCTGGGATTTGGGTCATAAGGAAGTTTGTGGTCTTTTATCTTCGATGTTGTAGAGAGTGTGTTTCTTGTCGAGTTAGGTTCCATTAATGGGTAGCAGCCAGGTGTTCGGACATCTTTCAAGTTTTCCTAGGGCACCTTCTCGCTATAACATATCAAGGGTCTTCTCTGTCGACATAGAGGCGGAGGTTAAGTTTGTATGGCATCACAATGATGTTGACAGATGGTATCCAATGGATGACCACTCTCTAGCCGTTATTGTACAATTTGTGTAGGATTGTTCTCAGGTCACTAGCTCACTGTTCCTGGGGAACAGAAACTGAGGCCCTTGAGTTTGGGTGGCGTCACAAGGATGTTGTCAATAGTTGATGTGAAGTTTGGTGGCGTCACAAAGATGTTGACAATAGTTGAGGTGAAGTTTGGTGGCGTCACAAAGATGTTGTCAATAGTTGAGGTGAAGTTTGGTGGCGTCACAAAGATGTTGTCAATAGTTGAGGTGAAGTTTGGTGGTGTCACAAAGATGTTGTCAATAGTTGAGGTGAAGTTTGGTGGCGTCACAAAGATGTTGTCAATAGTTGAGGTGAAGTTTGGTGGCGTCACAAAGATGTTGTCAATAGTTGAGGTGAAGTTTGGTGGTGTCACAAAGATGTTGTCAATAGTTGAGGTGAAGTTTGGTGGTGTCACAAAGATGTTGTCAATAGTTGAGGTGAAATTTGGTGGTGTCACAAAGATGTTGTCAATAGTTGAGGTGAAGTTTGGTGGTGTCACAAAGATGTTGTCAATAGTTGAGGTGAAGTTTGGTGGCGTCACAAAGATGTTGATAAAGTTGAGGTGAAGTTTGGTGGCGTCACAAAGATGTTGTCAATAGTTGAGGTGAAGTTTGGTGGCGTCACAAAGATGTTGATAAAAGTTAAGGTGAAGTTTGGTGGCGTCACAAAGATGTTGTCAATAGTTGAGGTGAAGTTTGGTGGCGTCACAAAGATGTTGATAAAAGTTGAGGCGAAGTTAGGTGGCATCACAAGGATGTTGATAAAAGTTGAGGTGAAGTTTGGTGGCGTCACAAAGATGTTGATAAAAGTTGAGGTGAAGTTTGGTGGCGTCACAAAGATGTTGTCAATAGTTGAGGTGAAGTTTGGTGGCGTCACAAAGATGTTGATAAAAGTTAAGGTGAAGTTTGGTGGCGTCACAAAGATGTTGTCAATAGTTGAGGTGAAGTTTGGTGGCGTCACAAAGATGTTGATAAAAGTTGAGGCGAAGTTAGGTGGCATCACAAGGATGTTGATAAAAGTTGAGGTGAAGTTTGGTGGCGTCACAAGGATGTTGTCAATAGTTGAGGTGAAGTTTGGTGGCGTCACAAAGATGTTGACAATAGTTGAGGTGAAGTTTGGTGGTGTCACAAAGATGTTGTCAATAGTTGAGGTGAAGTTTGGTGGCGTCACAAAGATGTTGTCAATAGTTGAGGTGAAGTTTGGTGGCGTCACAAAGATGTTGACAATAGTTGAGGTGAAGTTTGGTGGCGTCACAAAGATGTTGTCAATAGTTGAGGTGAAGTTAGGTGGCGTCACAAAGATGTTGTCAATAGTTAAGGTGAAGTTTGGTGGCGTCACAAAGATGCTGTCAATAGTTAAGGTGAAGTTTGGTGACGTCACAAAGATGCTGTCAATAGTTGAGGTGAAGTTTGGTGACGTCACAAAGATGCTGTCAATAGTTAAGGTGAAGTTTGGTGGCGTCACAAGGATGTTGTCAATAGTTGAGGTGAAGTTTGGTGGTGTCACAAAGATGCTGTCAATAGTTAAGGTGAAGTTTGGTGGCGTCACAAAGATGTTGTCAATAGTTGAGGTGAAGTTAGGCGGCGTCACAAAGATGTTGTCAATAGTTAAGGTGAAGTTAGGTGGCGTCACAAAGATGTTGTCAATAGTTGAGGTGAAGTTAGGTGGCGTCAAAAAGATGTTGTCAATAGTTGAGGTGAAGTTTGGTGGTGTCACAAAGATGTTGATAAAAGTTGAGGTGAAGTTTGGTGGCGTCACAAAGATGTTGTCAATAGTTGAGGTGAAGTTTGGTGGCGTCACAAAGATGTTGATAAAAGTTGAGGTGAAGTTTGGTGGCGTCACAAGGATGTTGTCAATAGTTGAGGTGAAGTTTGGTGGCGTCACAAAGATGTTGTCAATAGTTGAGGTGAAGTTTGGTGGCGTCACAAAGATGTTGTCAATAGTTGAGGTGAAGTTAGGTGGCGTCACAAAGATGTTGTCAATAGTTGAGGTGAAGTTTGGTGGCATCGCAAAGATGTTGTCAATAGTTGAGGTGAAGTTTGGTGGCGTCACAAAGATGTTGACAATAGTTGAGGTGAAGTTTGGTGGCGTCACAAAGATGTTGTCAATAGTTGAGGTGAAGTTTGGTGGCATCGCAAAGATGTTGTCAATAGTTGAGGTGAAGTTTGGTGGCATCGCAAAGATGTTGTCAATAGTTGAGGTGAAGTTTAGTGGCATCGCAAAGATGTTGTCAATAGTTGAGGTGAAGTTTGGTGGCGTCACAAAGATGTTGACAATAGTTGAGGTGAAGTTTGGTGGCGTCACAAAGATGTTGTCAATAGTTGAGGTGAAGTTTGGTGGCGTCACAAGGATGTTGTCAATAGTTGAGGTGAAGTTTGGTGGCATCACAAGGATGTTGATAAAAGTTGAGGCGAAGTTTGGTGGCGTCATAAGGATGTTGATAAAAGTTGAAGCAAAGTTTGGTGGCAACACAAGGATTTTGATAAAAGTTGAAGCAAAGTTTGGTGGCAACACAAGGATGTTGATAAAAGTTGAAGCAAAGTTTGGTGGCAACACAAGGATGTTGATAAAAGTTGAAGCAAAGTTTGGTGGCGTCATAAGGATGTTGATAAAAGTTGAGGCGAAGTTTGGTGGCGTCATAAGGATGTTGATAAAAGTTGAAGCAAAGTTTGGTGGCGTCATAAGGATGTTGATAAAAGTTGAAGCAAAGTTTGGTGGCGTCATAAGGATGTTGATAAAAGTTGAACCAAAGTTTGGTGGCGTCATAAGGATGTTGATAAAAGTTGAAGCAAAGTTTGGTGGCGTCATAAGGATGTTGATAAAAGTTGAGGCGAAGTTTGGTGGCGTCATAAGGATGTTGATAAAAGTTGAAGCAAAGTTTGGTGGCGTCATAAGGATGTTGATAAAAGTTGAGGCGAAGTTAGGTGGCATCACAAGGATGTTGATAAAAGTTGAGGTGAAGTTTGGTGGCGTCACAAAGATGTTGATAAAAGTTGAGGTGAAGTTTGGTGGCGTCACAAAGATGTTGTCAATAGTTGAGGTGAAGTTTGGTGGCGTCACAAAGATGTTGATAAAAGTTAAGGTGAAGTTTGGTGGCGTCACAAAGATGTTGTCAATAGTTGAGGTGAAGTTTGGTGGCGTCACAAAGATGTTGATAAAAGTTGAGGCGAAGTTAGGTGGCATCACAAGGATGTTGATAAAAGTTGAGGTGAAGTTTGATGGCGTCACAAGGATGTTGTCAATAGTTGAGGTGAAGTTTGGTGGCGTCACAAAGATGTTGACAATAGTTGAGGTGAAGTTTGGTGGTGTCACAAAGATGTTGTCAATAGTTGAGGTGAAGTTTGGTGGCGTCACAAAGATGTTGTCAATAGTTGAGGTGAAGTTTGGTGGCGTCACAAAGATATTGACAATAGTTGAGGTGAAGTTTGGTGGCGTCACAAAGATGCTGTCAATAGTTGAGGTGAAGTTAGGTGGCGTCACAAAGATGTTGTCAATAGTTGAGGTGAAGTTTGGTGGCGTCACAAAGATGCTGTCAATAGTTAAGGTGAAGTTTGGTGGCGTCACAAAGATGCTGTCAATAGTTGAGGTGAAGTTTGGTGACGTCACAAAGATGCTGTCAATAGTTAAGGTGAAGTTTGGTGGCGTCACAAGGATGTTGTCAATAGTTGAGGTGAAGTTTGGTGGCGTTACAAAGATGTTGTCAATAGTTAAGGTGAAGTTTGGTGGCGTCACAAAGATGCTGTCAATAGTTGAGGTGAAGTTTGGTGGTGTCACAAAGATGCTGTCAATAGTTAAGGTGAAGTTTGGTGGCGTCACAAAGATGTTGTCAATAGTTGAGGTGAAGTTAGGTGGCGTCACAAAGATGTTGTCAATAGTTGAGGTGAAGTTTGGTGGCGTCACAAAGATGTTGTCAATAGTTGAGGTGAAGTTAGGTGGCGTCACAAAGATGTTGTCAATAGTTGAGGTGAAGTTTGGTGGCATCGCAAAGATGTTGTCAATAGTTGAGGTGAAGTTTGGTGTCGTCACAAAGATGTTGACAATAGTTGAGGTGAAGTTTGGTGGCGTCACAAAGATGTTGTCAATAGTTAAGGTGAAGTTTGGTGGCGTCACAAAGATGCTGTCAATAGTTGAGGTGAAGTTTGGTGGTGTCACAAAGATGCTGTCAATAGTTAAGGTGAAGTTTGGTGGCGTCACAAAGATGTTGTCAATAGTTGAGGTGAAGTTAGGTGGCGTCACAAAGATGTTGTCAATAGTTGAGGTGAAGTTTGGTGGCGTCACAAAGATGTTGTCAATAGTTGAGGTGAAGTTAGGTGGCGTCACAAAGATGTTGTCAATAGTTGAGGTGAAGTTTGGTGGCATCGCAAAGATGTTGTCAATAGTTGAGGTGAAGTTTGGTGTCGTCACAAAGATGTTGACAATAGTTGAGGTGAAGTTTGGTGGCGTCACAAAGATGTTGTCAATAGTTGAGGTGAAGTTTGGTGGCATCGCAAAGATGTTGTCAATAGTTGAGGTGAAGTTTGGTGGCATCGCAAAGATGTTGTCAATAGTTGAGGTGAAGTTTGGTGGCGTCACAAAGATGTTGACAATAGTTGAGGTGAAGTTTGGTGGCGTCACAAAGATGTTGTCAATAGTTGAGGTGAAGTTTGGTGGCGTCACAAGGATGTTGTCAATAGTTGAGGTGAAGTTTGGTGGCATCACAAGGATGTTGATAAAAGTTGAGGCGAAGTTTGGTGGCGTCATAAGGATGTTGATAAAAGTTGAAGCAAAGTTTGGTGGCAACACAAGGATGTTGATAAAAGTTGAAGCAAAGTTTGGTGGCAACACAAGGATGTTGATAAAAGTTGAAGCAAAGTTTGGTGGCAACACAAGGATGTTGATAAAAGTTGAAGCAAAGTTTGGTGGCGTCATAAGGTTGTTGATAAAAGTTGAGGCGAAGTTTGGTGGCGTCATAAGGATGTTGATAAAAGTTGAAGCAAAGTTTGGTGGCGTCATAAGGATGTTGATAAAAGTTGAAGCAAAGTTTGGTGGCGTCATAAGGATGTTGATAAAAGTTGAAGCAAAGTTTGGTGGCGTCATAAGGATGTTGATAAAAGTTGAAGCAAAGTTTGGTGGCGTCATAAGGATGTTGATAAAAGTTGAGGCGAAGTTTGGTGGCGTCATAAGGATGTTGATAAAAGTTGAAGCAAAGTTTGGTGGCGTCATAAGGATGTTGATAAAAGTTGAAGCAAAGTTTGGTGGCAACACAAGGGTGTTGATAAAAGTTGTGGCGAAGTTTGGTGGCGTCATAAGGATGTTGATAAAAGTTGAAGCAAAGTTTGGTGGCGTCATAAGGATGTTGATAAAAGTTGAAGCAAAGTTTGGTGGCAACACAAGGATGTTGATAAAAGTTGAAGCAAAGTTTGGTGGCGTCATAAGGATGTTGATAAAAGTTGAAGCAAAGTTTGGTGGCAACACAAGGATGTTGATAAAAGTTGAGGCGAAGTTTGGTGGCGTCATAAGGATGTTGATAAAAGTTGAAGCAAAGGTGAGTGGCGTCATAAGGATGTTGATAAAAGTTGAAGCAAAGTTTGGTGGCACCACAAGGATGTTGATAAAAGTTGAAGCAAAGTTTGGTGGCGTCATAAGGATGTTGATAAAAGTTGAAGCAAAGTTTGGTGGCGTCATAAGGATGTTGATAAAAGTTGAAGCAAAGTTTGGTGGCGTCATAAGGATGTTGATTATCTTTGAGGTAAAGTTTAGGTGGCTTCGCAAAGATGTTGATCAAAGTTGAGGTAAAGTTTGGGTAGCATCACAAGGATGTTGTCAATCATTGCACTACTGCCAGAAAAAACGCTGAAAGCAAAAAAACATTTGCCATGGACAAATATACAACAACAAAATAATCCATTAGTGAAAAAAAAAATCAAAAGAGTAATGCAAGATAAACAACCTTAATAGAGCAGAGAACAAATACGTTCTCTCACGTTTCTCAAACTAGCTGAAGCAATCAAATGATTCTTTTCATCAGCGCTTCTAACAGGATTATGTTGACTCCGTTTGCTGCTATTAACATCAAGAAATAATTTCGTGTTGACCAACTATCTTTGTTTCTCAAGCGCTGGATCACGATTCCCAAGCGTACGTCAAGAATTATCTGCTTTCACGTGGTGGTTATTTCCTATTACAAGAAATGTCACCAGGGATGTGTTTTACTATCTTTTATTTATTTGTGTCTTGCCTATGATAAAAGCGTAGTAATCACGTGGCTTGCGTGTTATAAAAGGGTTTCTCAGATTACTAGGACAACAAACCAGCCAATCGTTGGAAGCATCAGAAATGTGAGTTTGACAGAAGAATGTTGGGATTACCATGCAGAGGAAACAAGAACAATGATTGAGTTGAAAAGAGGCCAAGGAAAAAAGAAAGGTTTTTACCAAAATCAAAAGGAAACACAATTATTGTTTTAGCGACGTTGTCTTAGCGAGTGAAAATAAAAAGAGAACTACTAAATACAATTAAGACAAGACAAATGACATTTTTGGGGCATGTTAAAAGACACAACAGTCTACTAAAAGTAATATTGGAACGGAAAATACAAGGTAAAAGAGGCAGAGGCAGACCAATACTAACATAGTCGAGTAACATCAAAAGATGGACAAGTCAATCTACGTATGACAGCCTGCACCATCAAAGCAAGAAACAGAGTAGAATGGCGATCCATGGTAGCCAACCTTCGTTACGGAGAAGGCACTCGATGATGATGATGATGATAATGATGTCTTAGCGACGCTATTTTAGCGACGCTGTTATAGTGACGCTGTTTAATGACGCTATTTTAGCGACGCTGTTTTAGCGACGATGTTTTAGCTGTTGTAGTGACGCTGTTTAATGACGCTATTTAGCGACCCTGTTGTAGTGACGCTGTTTAATGACGCTATTTAGCGACCCTGTTGTAGTGATGCTGTTTTAGTGACGCTGTTTTAGCGACGCTGTTTTAGCTGTTGTAGTGACGCTGTTTAATGACGCTATTTAGCGACCCTGTTGTAGTGACGCTGTTTTAGTGACGCTGTTTTAGCAACGTAATCAGAGGTGTATGTAATTTTAACATACACTGGTTTAAGCAACTGGCATGTTAGAGAGACGAAACAAACTACAACATTTCGGCAACAGCCTTCATCAGGTACAAAACAACCAGTTCTAGGCAAGAACTACTCTAAAGCAACAATATCTAAACACGAAAGGCGAAAGGCAAACGGTGGAACACTGAACTGAAAATGGCGATAGAGGAAAAAGGATCAAATGTACGTGCCTGTTGGCCACATGATAAAAAGTCAATAGGGCAGATAGGATCTCGTTGCCGAACAAGGACCAAACATAGTACACAATTAATGAGTACTGAAGAAATGTGGCTCCCAAAGGATATACAGAAGAAACAAACAAGAAAAAGAGAGAAAACAGCGGTGGCAATGGAAAGAAAAGGAGAGGCGAAAGAGATGACGCAGCGAGGAATAAAGATATGACATAAAAGAGAATGGAAGAGGATGCAGGTGATTAAAGAAAAGAGTGAAACGAGTTTAAACTTCTCGAATGGAGAGTAGTAAAACGAGGACACAGAGATGGGATTTCTCAGAAAATTGTTGCATGTTCCCTGGACAGCTAATAGACCAATGAGGGCATTCTCAGAGAGGTTAACATAAAAAGGGAGCTCCTAAAAAACATCAGAAAGAAACAATGGACACTATTCGAGCATATCATGAAAAGAGGAAAGTTGGAATACGTGGTTACAACTGACAAAATACAAGAAAAGAGAGATCATGGTCGACAAAGAGAGAAGATACTAGATAGCTTGGAGTCATGGCATAGAAAACAGAATTGATACGATGCACCGTGAATAGAAGATGGTGGAACGACATGATCGCCTATGCAAATCGTATGACACATGATGATGATGATCTTCAGAAATGCGTGGATTGTAGCTTCATTGTTTCTGAACTCATCATTCTATAGAAACGTTTGTGGACTCATCATTCTATAGAAACGTTTGTGGACTCATCATTCTATAGAAACGTTTGTGGATTCATCATTCTATAGAAACGTGTGTGGACTCATCATTCTATAGAAACGTGTGTGGACTCATCATTCTATAGAAATGTTTGTGTACTCATCATTCTATAGAAACGTTTCTGAACTCATCATTCTATAGAAACGTTTGTGGACTCATAATTCTATAGAAACGTTTCTGAACTCATCATTCTATAGAAACGTTTGTGGACTCATCATTCTATAGCAACGTGTGTGGACTCATCATTCTATAGAAACGTTTGTGGACTCATCATTCTATAGAAACGTTTGTGGACTCATCATTCTATAGAAACGTTTGTGGACTCATCATCCTATAGAAACGTTTGTGGACTCATCATTCTATAGAAACGTTAGTAGTATACAAGGGTCCATCTGCTTAGCATTGTGGCGCTAAATTAACAAAGATATATAGGGCGGCGCGCGGCGCGCATAACACGTGCGGCGCAGGGGGAGTTAACCGTGACCGCTGGTCCCGGTGACCCCGGAAGTGACCTGTTTATGTCTGATGTATGCTGACTTTGGAGTTCTTTATGTACTTGATCGTTAGTGATAGGTTAGTAGATTATACAACATCAATGAAAAACAATCAATATAAAACAGAAGACAAAGATATATTTTATTCTTTTATATCTCAATAGGTGTATAACACACATTGATATTATATATCATTACAAAAATATTTAGTACACTGAGTAAATATATAGTACAAGGATAACATTTATTTATAGCTATGTAGTTGGGTGTCTGCTTAGCTCTATGTCATAAATGAAGCATAAGGGTGAAACAGTTAGAGATCGTTAGTCAGTCTAAGCTGGTAGTGTAAATATGTTCCTCGGTGTTAGTGGTTCGCTATCTCTCTCTCTCTCGCTATCTCTCTCTCGCTCTCGATCATTCTCTCTCCCTCTCCATCTCTCTCTCGATATCTCTCTCTTTCACAAGACTTCTCTCTCACTCCTAGACGTCTCTCCTACCATGCCAACTTTCATCCCCCCCCTCTCTCTCTCTCTCTCTCTCTACTAACATTCCACCCTCCATCGTACATTTAGCTTCCGTCATAGACTTCCCTCCATTGTAACATTTACTCATTCTCTCCATTTAAACCCATTAGCTCTACTTAGCTCCCCTAAATTTCTCTCTCTCTCTCTCTCTCTCTCTCTCGCTCTCTACTATTCCAGCCTAGATTTCCCAACATTGAAACACGTATTCATTCTCTCCATTTATGCCTATCATCTCGCCTTCCGTCTCTCTCTCTCTCTCTCTCTTTCTCCCCTATCCTCTCTTAGACTTCTAACCTATCAGTCCACCCTCCTCCTCTCCCTTTATCTCCCCCGCCCTCATTCATATTTTTAGCGTCCCTCCTATTGTAACACTTGATTATTCTCACCATTTATACCTAGCATCTCGCCTTCTTTCTCATATGCTTCTCTCTCTCGCTCTCTCTCTTCTAACCCCTACTAGACTTCTCTCCTACCATTCTACCTTCCTTCCTCTCTCTCTCTCTCTCTCTCTTTACCTCTCCTAGCGTTCCACCTTCATTCGTATTTTTACCTTACCGCTAGTGTAACACATTAATAACATTGAATATCAATTACAAAACGACTTGAAATATCTACTTTTTAAACAACCAATAAGATAAACATATGAAAAACGAAGGAATAATACACTCGACAAGGCTTAACATACGTACTTTATACACATCACCATTAATACAACCGAAATTCCTTTAATGATAACCTACCACATCGTTATGAGAAAGGAGAAAAACAGAAGAAAAAAAATGCAACTTACACCGTAAAATATTCCACTACAACACAGACCGCTAGACTGAACAGTACTATGAAAATAAACTTCCGTGAATCAAGCGCGCTTATAACACGAAGTCTCACATCCGACTAGTTTAAATATAATCAGTAAATAAAGTTGGACGACACTATTCCACCCTCGACTAACATCTAGGTTAACCAATCAGAGAAGAAGATTTCTATCGGACACCCATCAACGAAATGACTGACCTTTAGATTAACTAATCAGAGAAGAGGATTACTGTTATCGTGATAACTGACCTCATTTTCCACTTGAAGTGCTGTCGAGTCTGACGCATGGGTTACTTTAAATCGATTCGGTCCCTGATACAATCCACCTGTCGGGATAAATTTTTTGGTCAGAAACCTAGGAGGCATGGGCAGAAACCAAGGAGGCAAGGGCAGAAATCTAGGAGGCAAGGGCAGAAACCTAGGAGGGAAGATCAGAAACCTAGGAGGGAAGGTCAGAAATCTAGGAAGCTGTGTTAGAAAACAAGGAGGGGAGGTCAGAACAGGAAGGTCAGAAACCAAGGAGGGAAGGTCAGAAACCTAGGAGGGAAGGTCAGAAACCTAGGAGGGAAGGTCAGAAATCTAGGAAGCTGTGTTAGAAAACAAGGAGGGAAGGTCAGAACAGGAAGGTCAGAAACCAAGGAGGGAAGGTCAGAAACCAAAGAGGGAAGGTCAGAAACCTAAGAGGCAAGGGCAGAAACCTAAGAGGCAAAGACAGAAACCTAGGAGGTAAGGTCAGAAACCTAGGAGGCAAGGGCAGAAACCTAAGAGGCAAAGACAGAAACCTAGGAGGCAAAGTCAGAAACCTAGGAGGCAAGGGCAGAAACCTAGGAAGGAGGGAAGGGCAGAAACCTAGGAGCAAGGGCAGAAACCTCCTAGAAACCTAAGAGGCAAGGGCAGAAACCTAAGAGGCAAAGACAGAAACCTAGGAGGCAAGGTCAGAAACCTAGGAGGCAAGGGCAGAAACCTAGGAGGCAAGGACAGAAAACTAGGAAGCAAAGGCTGAAAACAAGGAGGGAAGGTCAGAAACCTAGGAGGCAAGGGCAGAAACCAAAGAGGCAAGGGCAGAAACCTAGGAGGCAAGGGCAGAAACATAGGAGGCAAGGGCAGAAACCTAAGAGGCAAGGACAGAAAACTAGGAAGCAAAGGCTGTTGGTCAAATCGAAAATATTTTACCCACAGAACACAAAAATGTAGGCTCATACTAAAAAAATCGACCTCAACACCATAAAAAGGTACTCACATAGTCATACTAGTTAGACACATCGAACAGATAGTTACATCCAAAGTCCCAAAAAGAGTGGCCAAATCACTAACATTTTACCTCCAGAACACACAAAAAAATTTAACTCATAAGCGAAAAAGTCGACCTCAAAACCCTAAAAATCTACTCACATAGTCATAATAGTTAGACACATCGAACAGATAGTTACAGCCAAAGCCTCAAAAAGAGTGGCCAAATCACTAACATTTTATCCACAGAACACAAAAATGTAGGCTCATACTAAAAAAATAGACCTCAACACCATAAAAAAGGTACTCACATAGTCATACTTGTTAGACACATCGAACAGATAGTTACATCCAAAGTCCCAAAAAGAGTGGCCAAATCACTAACATTTTACCTCCAGAACACAAAAATGTAGGCTCATACTCAAAAAAGCGACCTCAAAACCATAAAAATCTACTCACATAGTCATACTAGTTAGACACATCGAACAGATAGTTACAGCCAAAGTCCCAAAAAAGTTTGGTCAAATCGAAAATATTTTACCCACAGAACACAAAAATGTAGGCTCATACTCAAAAGGTCGACCTAAAAATCCCAAAAAACTACTCACATAGTCATAATAGTTAGACACAACGAGCAGAAAGTTATATTCAAACTCCAAAAAGAGTGGTCAAATCACTAACATTTTACCTCCAGAACACAAAAATGTAGGCTCATACTCAAAAAAGCGACCTCAAAACCATAAAAATCTACTCACATAGTCATAATTGTTAGACACATCGAACCGATCGTTATTTCTAAAACCAAAAAAGTTTGGCCAAAAATCGCAAATATTTTACCTACAGAACACAATAAATGTAGGCTCATACTCAAAAGGTCGACCTAAAAATCCCAAAAACTACTCACATAGTCATAATAGTTAGACACAACGAGTAGAAAGTTATATTCAAAGTCCAAAAAAGTTATTTTAGACATCCCCATAGCAAAAATTTACATAGAAAACCACTTTTAGGATTTTACCCCCTTATCATTTTTAGGGTTACGCCCATGAAATCGGTAAAAAAAAAATCGTAATTTTAGCACGTAGGCTTACCTAAAACTTTATTTTAGACATCACCATAGCAAAATTTACATAGAAAACCACTTTTAGGATTTTACCCCCTTAGCATTTTTTGAGGGTTACGCCCCTGAAATCGATAAAAATCGTAATTTTAGCACGTAGGCTTACCTAAAACTTTATTTTAGACATCCCCATACCAAAAATTTACTTAAAAATCACTTTTGAAATTGTTACCCCCCTTACCGTTTTTGAGGGTTACGCCCCTGAAATCGGCAAAAATCGTAAATTTTCACTCTAGGCTTACTTAAAACTTTATTTTAGACATCCCCACACCAAAAATTTACTTAAAAATCACTTTTGAAATTGTAACCCCCCTTACCATTTTTGAGGGTTACGTCCCTGAAATCGATAAAAATCGTAAATTTAGCACGTAGTCTTACCTAAAACTTTATTTTAGACATCCCCACACCAAAAATTAACTTAAAAATCACTTTTGAAATTGTTACCCCCCCCTTAAAATTTTTTAGGGTTACGCCCCTGAAATCGATAAAAAATTGAAATATAACATCAAGGCATACCTCCCACATAATTTTTGACACCCCTACATATCAAACTCCAACAAAAAAACAACAAAAAGCTAGTAGTAGTAGTGGCCGTGTACATACCCTAACATACTACTTCTCGTGCGGTTTTGGTGCAGTTTCGGTGCATGTTATTCCACTTTGGGGTGGGTTCACAGACACTACTACTACTAGCTTTTTGTTGTTTTTTTGTTGGAGTTTGATATGTAGGGGTGTCAAAAATTATGTGGGAGGTATGCCTTGATGTTACATTTCAATTTTTTATCGATTTCAGGGGCGTAACCCTAAAAAATTTTAAGGGGGGTAACAATTTCAAAAGTGATTTTTAAGTTAAGGTGTATGTCTAAAATAAAGTTTTGGTGTACGTACTAAATTTACGAAATTAAAGATTTTAGGTAAGACTAAAAAAATTTACGATTTTTATCGATTTCAGGGACGTAAAAAAGTGATTTTTAAGTTAAAAGTGATTTTTAAGTAAATTTTTTTTGGGGATGTCTAAAATAAAGTTTTAAGTAAGCCTAGAGTGAAAATTTACGATTTTTGCGTATTCAAAAACGGTAAGGGGGGTAACAATTTCAAAAGTGATTTTTAAGTAAATTTTTGGTATGGGGATGTCTAAAATAAAGTTTTAGGTAAGCCTACGTGCTAAAATTACGATTTTTATCGATTTCAGGGGCGTAACCCTCAAAAAATGCTAAGGGGGTAAAATCCTAAAAGTGGTTTTCTATGTAAATTTTGCTATGGTGATGTCTAAAATAAAGTTTTAGGTAAGCCTACGTGCTAAAATTACGATTTTTTTTTTTTTACCGATTTCATGGGCGTAACCCTAAAAATGATAAGGGGGGTAAAATCCTAAAAGTGGTTTTCTATGTAAATTTTTGCTATGGGGATGTCTAAAATAACTTTTTTGGACTTTGAATATAACTTTCTACTCGTTGTGTCTAACTATTATGACTATGTGAGTAGTTTTTGGGATTTTTAGGTCGACCTTTTGAGTATGAGCCTACATTTATTGTGTTCTGTAGGTAAAATATTTGCGATTTTTGGCCAAACTTTTTTGGTTTTAGAAATAACGATCGGTTCGATGTGTCTAACAATTATGACTATGTGAGTAGATTTTTATGGTTTTGAGGTCGCTTTTTTGAGTATGAGCCTACATTTTTGTGTTCTGGAGGTAAAATGTTAGTGATTTGACCACTCTTTTTGGAGTTTGAATATAACTTTCTGCTCGTTGTGTCTAACTATTATGACTATGTGAGTAGTTTTTTGGGATTTTTAGGTCGACCTTTTGAGTATGAGCCTACATTTTTGTGTTCTGTGGGTAAAATATTTTCGATTTGACCAAACTTTTTTGGGACTTTGGCTGTAACTATCTGTTCGATGTGTCTAACTAGTATGACTATGTGAGTAGATTTTTATGGTTTTGAGGTCGCTTTTTTGAGTATGAGCCTACATTTTTGTGTTCTGGAGGTAAAATGTTAGTGATTTGGCCACTCTTTTTGGGACTTTGGATGTAACTATCTGTTCGATGTGTCTAACTAGTATGACTATGTGAGTACCTTTTTTATGGTGTTGAGGTCGATTTTTTGAGTATGAGCCTACATTTTTGTGTTCTGTGGATAAAATGTTAGTGATTTGGCCACTCTTTTTGAGGCTTTGGCTGTAACTATCTGTTCGATGTGTCTAACTATTATGACTATGTGAGTAGATTTTTAGGGTTTTGAGGTCGACTTTTTCGCTTATGAATTAAATTTTTGTGTGTGTTCTGGAGGTAAAATGTTAGTGATTTGGCCACTCTTTTTGGGACTTTGGATGTAACTATCTGTTCGATGTGTCTAACTAGTATGACTATGTGAGTACCTTTTTATGGTGTTGAGGTCGATTTTTTTAGTATGAGCCTACATTTTTGTGTTCTGTGGGTAAAATATTTTCGATTTGACCAACAGCCTTTGCTTCCTAGTTTTCTGTCCTTGCCTCTTAGGTTTCTGCCCTTGCCTCCTATGTTTCTGCCCTTGCCTCCTAGGTTTCTGCCCTTGCCTCTTTGGTTTCTGCCCTTGCCTCCTAGGTTTCTGACCTTCCCTCCTTGTTTTCAGCCTTTGCTTCCTAGTTTTCTGTCCTTGCCTCCTAGGTTTCTGCCCTTGCCTCCTAGGTTTCTGACCTTGCCTCCTAGGTTTCTGACTTTGCCTCTTAGGTTTCTGCCCTTGCCTCTTAGGTTTCTATGAGGTTTCTGCCCTTGCTCCTAGGTTTCTGCCCTTCCCTCCTTCCTAGGTTTCTGCCCTTGCCTCCTAGGTTTCTGACTTTGCCTCCTAGGTTTCTGTCTTTGCCTCTTAGGTTTCTGCCCTTGCCTCCTAGGTTTCTGACCTTACCTCCTAGGTTTCTGTCTTTGCCTCTTAGGTTTCTGCCCTTGCCTCTTAGGTTTCTGACCTTCCCTCTTTGGTTTCTGACCTTCCCTCCTTGGTTTCTGACCTTCCTGTTCTGACCTTCCCTCCTTGTTTTCTAACACAGCTTCCTAGATTTCTGACCTTCCCTCCTAGGTTTCTGACCTTCCCTCCTAGGTTTCTGACCTTCCCTCCTTGGTTTCTGACCTTCCTGTTCTGACCTCCCCTCCTTGTTTTCTAACACAGCTTCCTAGATTTCTGACCTTCCCTCCTAGGTTTCTGATCTTCCCTCCTAGGTTTCTGCCCTTGCCTCCTAGATTTCTGCCCTTGCCTCCTTGGTTTCTGCCCATGCCTCCTAGGTTTCTGACCAAAAAATTTATCCCGACAGGTGGATTGTATCAGGGACCGAATCGATTTAAAGTAACCCATGCGTCAGACTCGACAGCACTTCAAGTGGAAAATGAGGTCAGTTATCACGATAACAGTAATCCTCTTCTCTGATTAGTTAATCTAAAGGTCAGTCATTTCGTTGATGGGTGTCCGATAGAAATCTTCTTCTCTGATTGGTTAACCTAGATGTTAGTCGAGGGTGGAATAGTGTCGTCCAACTTTATTTACTGATTATATTTAAACTAGTCGGATGTGAGACTTCGTGTTATAAGCGCGCTTGATTCACGGAAGTTTATTTTCATAGTACTGTTCAGTCTAGCGGTCTGTGTTGTAGTGGAATATTTTACGGTGTAAGTTGCATTTTTTTTTCTGTTTTTCTCCTTTCTCATAACGATGTGGTAGGTTATCATTAAAGGAATTTCGGTTGTATTAATGGTGATGTGTATAAAGTACGTATGTTAAGCCTTGTCGAGTGTATTATTCCTTCGTTTTTCATATGTTTATCTTATTGGTTGTTTAAAAAGTAGATATTTCAAGTCGTTTTGTAATTGATATTCAATGTTATTAATGTGTTACACTAGCGGTAAGGTAAAAATACGAATGAAGGTGGAACGCTAGGAGAGGTAAAGAGAGAGAGAGAGAGAGAGGAAGGAAGGTAGAATGGTAGGAGAGAAGTCTAGTAGGGGTTAGAAGAGAGAGAGCGAGAGAGAGAAGCATATGAGAAAGAAGGCGAGATGCTAGGTATAAATGGTGAGAATAATCAAGTGTTACAATAGGAGGGACGCTAAAAATATGAATGAGGGCGGGGGAGATAAAGGGAGAGGAGGAGGGTGGACTGATAGGTTAGAAGTCTAAGAGAGGATAGGGGAGAAAGAGAGAGAGAGAGAGAGAGAGAGACGGAAGGCGAGATGATAGGCATAAATGGAGAGAATGAATAAGTGTTTCAATGTTGGGAAATCTAGGCTGGAATAGTAGAGAGCGAGAGAGAGAGAGAGAGAGAGAGAGAGAGAAATTTAGGGGAGCTAAGTAGAGCTAATGGGTTTAAATGGAGAGAATGAGTAAATGTTACAATGGAGGGAAGTCTATGACGGAAGCTAAATGTACGATGGAGGGTGGAATGTTAGTAGAGAGAGAGAGAGAGAGAGAGAGAGAGAGAGAGAGAGAGAGAGAGGGGATGAAAGTTGGCATGGTAGGAGAGACGTCTAGGAGTGAGAGAGAAGTCTTGTGAAAGAGAGAGATATCGAGAGAGAGATGGAGAGGGAGAGAGAATGATCGAGAGCGAGAGAGAGATAGCGAGAGAGAGAGAGATAGCGAACCACTAACACCGAGGAACATATTTACACTACCAGCTTAGACTGACTAACGATCTCTAACTGTTTCACCCTTATGCTTCATTTATGACATAGAGCTAAGCAGACACCCAACTACATAGCTATAAATAAATGTTATCCTTGTACTATATATTTACTCAGTGTACTAAATATTTTTGTAATGATATATAATATCAATGTGTGTTATACATCTATTGAGATATAAAAGAATAAAATATATCTTTGTCTTCTGTTTTATATTGATTGTTTTTCATTGATGTTGTATAATCTACTAACCTATCACTAACGATCAAGTACATAAAGAACTCCAAAGTCAGCATACATCAGACATAAACAGGTCACTTCCGGGGTCACCGGGACCAGCGGTCACGGTTAACTCCCCCTGCGCCGCACGTGTTATGCGCGCCGCGCGCCGCCCTATATATCTTTGTTAATTTAGCGCCACAATGCTAAGCAGAAGGACCCTTGTATACTACTAACGTTTGTGGACTCATCATTATATAGAAACGTTTGTGGATGGAGATGAAATGCTATTTTGAATGTTAAAAAAGCAACTGTATAACAACAAAGGAAATACACAATTAAAAAGTAAAGTAGTATGTATCGTTGTGACAAATGTGATGAACTGAGAATAAAATACAAAAATAAAAAAGGAAAAACAAGTTTAACATGAAGATAAGTTTCGGCAAAATGGAAGGCAAAAATATGAAATTGAAAAAAAGTAAAGATTAAAAAAAATGAAGATATAATAATGCAAGAAATGAAATTTCAAAAATATTAATAGATTATGGAAAATGATTAGTCTGAAGAAGGAAATGGTGAAGAGTTAGAGGTCGAAATGAAATAGGTTATAGAAGATCAGATAGATAAAGAATTAGAGAATAAGTAAAGAAAGAGGATAACTATGGAGGACCAGAGGACAGTTTACATTATTGGCATGAGGTGGTCAAAATAGTCATCATCGATCTATAGGAGTTTTCTCATTTAACCCCCCCCCCACCCCCTTTCCCCACCCCCCTTTTCAACATTATGTAGAAACGTTGGATGTGTATGACAAAGATAGAGAGAAACTGAACGTAGATTCACTGGATACTTTCACATTCACTGGAAACTTTCACATTCACTGGATACTTTCACATTCACTGGATACTTTCACATTCACTGGATACTTTCACATTCACTGGATACTTTCACATTCACTGGATACTTTCACATTCACTGGGTACTTTCACATTCACTGGATACTTTCACATTCACTGGATACTTTCACATTCACTGGATACTTTCACATTACAGAGTAGTCTACCTATTCTAGAGAATCGGAAACTAGAAGAATAGAAAAAAGTAATGAGTAAATGTACAGGAATGTCTACAGAGCAATAAAACAAACAACAGAATAATGATTAGAGAACGTCGCTCAAGAGAGTTACTTCATGTTCATGTTTTCTTCCTCTTTCTCTTTCCCACTGGTACCGAAAAGGTGTCGTGATTATATCATTTGTGGTTATTGAGCTGCTCGAACTGTCTGAATTAGTGATTTTCCTTTGTTGTTACATGTCTCTGTCACTGCATCTATCCATCTTCTTCTGGATCTTCCTCTTGGTCTTTTTTCCCATGCATTCTCGAGAAGAACGCCCTTGATGGTGATTGGTAAGGATTCATTCTGACCAGGTGGTCAAACCATATAAATTATAAATGAATTTCAATACCCGTAGTAAAAATAAATTCAAGATGATGTCTTCTGTCACTATTAACAACTTTTGTATGAACAACCTTCATCACCGTACGAAGTCCGCCAGCCATTAGGTTGTGCTCGAAGTTTGACCCTGGGGATGTTGACTGACACGTTTGATCGTTTCCAATTTCAGATAAGCTTCTTCTCTACAAGTCCCCAACTGAGCAGCAGGGAAAGGTTTCCTTACTTCTTCCGGACCATCCCTAGTGACGTGTACCAGGCGGAGGCCATCGTGTCACTGGTCAAGTTCTTCCAGTGGAAGTATGTCAGTGTGGTCTATGAGGAGTCCAGCTACGGCATGTTGGTGAGTTCTTAGTTCGTTAACGTCAGGGGTTTGTTAGTTCAGACCTATAATACAAGGTCTAATTGTTAGTTAAGACCTACAGCACGAGGTCGAATTGTTAGTTCAGACCTAAAATACGAGGTCTAATTGTTAGTTCAGACCTACAACACAAGGTCCAATTGTTAGTTCAGACCTACAATACGAGATCTAATTTTTAGTTCAGACCTACAACGCCAGGTCTAAGTGTTAGTTCAGACCTACAACACGAGGTCTAATTGTTAGTTCAGACCTACAACACGAGGTCTAATTGTTAGTTCAGACCTAAAACACGAGGTCTAATTGTTAGTTCAGACCTACAATACGAGGTCTAAATGTTAGTTCAGACCTACAATACGAAGTCTAATTGTTGGATAATTTTTGGAAGAAAAAGAGAAGGGAAGGGGTCGATGGAGGAATTCAAGTTGTTTCTTTCATGATGAGATTCGGGTTCCTTCTTATTGTTTTCATCTATTTCTTGTTCATTTATTTTTTTTCTTCGTCTTTCCTTCTCATGTTCTATTTCTTAATCTTCTTCATAAACTACTTTTTCGCTTTGTTTACCTTCTTATTTTCTTCGTCTTCTTGAACTTCTTCCTAATCTTTGTTGTCGTTTATTTCTTCATTCGCAGACATATAACATTTGATAATTAAATAAAAATTGAAAGAGAATGCAGCGATAAGAAGTGAAGTAGAAAAAGATGATATAGAGAAAAGATATATTGTTGAAAGAAGTGAAAGAAGATTAATATTAAAAGCATGTCGAAAAAAAGAATTCGAGTGCATATAAAAAAGTAGAAAGAATTAAAGAGGAAGATGATATAAAGTAATCATAAATAATATTTCTAACACACAAAGAACACAACATCCACATTGTAACCGTTTTAGGTTATAGTTATGGATAGACGAAGGCTCCGGTATCACTACAAACGAATTAAAATCCATATTTGCGCAACCGCCCGTGAGAGTGGAATCATCCGAATTAAAACTCATCTCATTGAAGGATCGAAACAAAGAAAAGCAGCTGCAGTCGCCAACATAGCAGCTACAGCGCACGACATAAGACATTTGACCAAGCGGCACCGAAAGTGAGCGCAGCTGACCTGTCCTTCGTCATACGATATCATTATTCAAAGTTAGCTAGCAGAAAAATCGAAGACAGTCCGGATGAAAAACACAGTTCACGGTGTGCACAGAGCACTAAACTCAGTAGCTCCGAAAAATATTGAACGCTTCACGAATTTGCGTGTCATCCTTGCGCATGGACCATATAATCTTCTCTGTATCGTTCCAATGTTAGTGTTGGAAAGGTATACGTATTATGTTTAGAAAGATACATACAGACATGCAGGCGGGCGGGCGAGCAGACAGACATACAGATAGATACAGACATACAGACATGCAGGCGGGCGGGCGAGCAGACAGACATACAGATAGATACAGACATACAGACATGCAGGCGGGCGGGCGAGCAGACAGACATACAGATAGATACAGAGAAATATGCCTAAACTAGTGAACCAAGTTACTGCAGGAGCGGGGCACTAAACATTGACAGCCAGCACAAGAATATATACAAATAGAACTGTGACAACTAATAACAACTTGCTGGTGCAGAGATCGGTTGCAGTAGGTGCTGCAAAAAAGATTGGGACACTTTAGTAAATATTAGGAGGAGAGTGAGACCAGGATAAGGACAGTCTGCATGTGCAAACATCGGACCCTTACTGTCAAGTTGTTTAGTCCAGATCAAAGAAGTTTGGATTGCAAACTTGCCTTCTAAGCAAGGGAGAGAGTGGGGGCAACAAAATGAATGACGCGCCAAAAGTGGGCCGGGCAAGCAGATGTTTGACATGTTGACACTGCCAGTGTTGCGTCCCCTAGTTTATTCAGGGGTGCCAGGGCGGGCAAGCAGATGTTTGACATGTTGACACTGTCAGTGTTGCGTCCCCTAGTTTATTCAGGGGTGCCAGGGCGGGCAAGCAGATGTTTGACATGTTGACACTCCCAGTCGTGCATCCCCTAGTTTATTTAGGGGTGCCAGAGAGGCCAGCAGATGTTTGACATGTTGACACTGTCAGTGTTGCGTCCCCTAGTTTATTCAGGGGTGCCAGGGCGGGCAAAGCAGATGTTTGACATGTTGACACTGTCAGTGTTGCGTCCCCTAGTTTATTCAGGGGTGCCAGGGCGGGCAAGCAGATGTTTGACATGTCGACAGTGCCAGTCGTGCGTCCCCTAGTTGATTCAGGGGTGCCACGGCGGTAGCAGATGTTTGACATGTTGACACTGCCAGTGTTGCGTCTCCTAGTTGATTCAGGGGTGCCAGGACGGGCAGCACAGGCAGAAACAACAAATAGAAACAAGAGACCAGCAGAAAACACAAAAGGAGAGACATGGTCGTCTAAAAAATAAACAGAAGATGAAGCAGACCACTAATCTTAACTGCAGACGGTGAATACAAAAATACGTAGGGGCGAAAAGAAATCATTAAGTTTTGTGTGTCCCTGTAACATACCTGGCTAGATGAAAGAGTCAACACAGAAGCGGTTGAGGAAGACAACTCTACAAGTCTGGACACATATTTTATAGGCGTTACAAATAATAACCTAACTAAGATGGATGATTGCCACTGCCAGAGATCATAAAGATAGAGTGAAGAAATAGGAAAGTTGCATGAACTACTTGTCACTAATGTCAAGATCGTGGGCAGACTCAGATTTAATAATAACGGCCAGCAGGTATCAGAAACAGATAAATGAACTCCTCAGAATGCACCGTGTTGACATAACTAAAGAGAAGACTCCGTAGATAAATGATGAAAGCAGGCAAATGATAAATATGATGTTTAATAAATTGATTGAAACATTTATTGAACACTAACTACAGTGGAAAAGAATAAATCATCAATCGAGAAACTCGTTAGTTCTAAACTTGAGTGGTCAGTTTATAATATCTTCTTCAATCATCACTCCATCATCTTCATTAAGATGAACCACAAAACATATACTAAGAGAGTTAGAGTAGCGTAACATGAGAATAGTGTATTAATGGATAAATTGACGGTCATAAACAAGAGACAGAAATAAATTCACAGATCACACAAAGATCACACGTACGAATTACGTGTTGCTGAAAAGCAGCAAGAACACATACGATTGAGAGATAACATGAACTAGTCTATCCCAGTCGACGACTAACACAAAAAGACATTCAGACAAAACAAGCAGACATAGGAGCAGGTGAGAAACAAATGGCAGTCACATGCATATAAGCACATCCAAGTGACGTGTACACACACAAGGATAGGCAAACTCGTCACAGGGAAGTCAAACACACAAGCACAAAGTAGCCAACACACACACAAAGTAGCCAACACACACAATGGTTATAATAAGTAAAAGATATACTCTGTGTAAGTGACACAAGCACTCTCTATAGCAAGCGATACATACACTTTCTTTCTATATGCACGCTAGAGACATGTACACCTGGCACAGAAGCCTCGATATCTCTAAACACACGACACACTCTTACACACTGATCACTCACAAACGACACACACACAGTTCACCTACAAACGACATACGCTCACATCAGTCACACACACACACACACTTGATATATACTAAAACGGCATACACACACTGGTTAAACATACGACAGTCACAAACACAAATACATACACACAAATCACTTAGAAACGACACACAAACACTGATCACTCACAAATGCCTGACAGATACACAACGGTGACACAGATGACATATGCACACATACAGTGTGATCCCTCTCAAACACACCAGTCTCACACAACATTCACTGACACAAAGGTCACACGACATGCACGAACACACTGGTCTCACACGACATTCACGAACACACTGGTCTCACACGACATGCACGAACACACAGGTCTCACACGACATGCACGAACACACTGGTCTCACACGACATGAACGAACACACTGGTCTCACACAACATGCACGAACACACTGGTCTCACACGACATGCACGAACACACTGGTCTCACACGACATGCACGAACACACTGGTCTCACACGACATGCACGAACACACTGGTCTCACACGACATGCACGAACACACTGGTCTCACACGACATGCACGAACACACTGGTCTCACACGACATATAACACTGGTCACACGACGTGGACGAACACATCGGTCTCACACAACATATAACACTGGTCACACGACGTGGACGAACACATCGGTCTCACACAACATATAACACTGGTCACACGACGTGGACGAACACATCGGTCTCACACAACATATAACACTGGTCACACGACGTGGACGAACACATCGGTCTCACACAACATATAACACTGGTCACACGACGTGGACGAACACATCGGTCTCACACAACATATAACACTGGTCACACGACGTGGACGAACACATCGGTCTCACACAACATATAACACTGGTCACACGACGTGGACGAACACACCGGTCTCACACGACATATAACACTGGTCACACGACGTGGACGAACACATCGGTCTCACACAACATATAACACTGGTCACACGACGTCGACGAACACACCGGTCTCACACGACATATAACACTGGTCACACGACGTGGACGAACACATCGGTCTCACACAACATATAACACTGGTCACACGACGTGGACGAACACATCGGTCTCACACAACATATAACACTGGTCACACGACGTGGACGAACACATCGGTCTCACACAACATATAACACTGGTCACACGACGTGGACGAACACACCGGTCTCACACGACATATAACACTGGTCACACGACGTGGACGAACACATCGGTCTCACACAACATATAACACTGGTCACACGACGTGGACGAACACACCGGTCTCACACAACATATAACACTGGTCACACGACGTGGACGAACACACCGGTCTCACACAACATATAACACTGGTCACACGACGTGGACGAACACACCGGTCTCACACAACATATAACACTGGTCACACGACGTGGACGAACACATCGATCTCACACAACATATAACACTGGTCACACGACGTGGACGAACACATCGGTCTCACACAACATATAACACTGGTCACACGACGTGGACGAACACATCGGTCTCACACAACATATAACACTGGTCACACGACGTGGACGAACACACCGGTCTCACACAACATATAACACTGGTCACACGACGTGGACGAACACACCGGTCTCACACAACATATAACACTGGTCACACGACGTGGACGAACACATCGGTCTCACACGACATGCATGGACACACCGGTCTCACACGACATGCATGGACACACCGGTCTCACACGACATGCACGAACACATCGGTCTCACACGACATGCATGGACACACCGGTCTCACACGACATGCACGAACACATCGGTCTCACACAACATATAACACTGGTCACACGACATGCACGAACACACATCTATGATGTAGATTCCTATGCAAAAGTCAGCCAGAGGTTCCACTGTACGGATTCTGGGCCTGCACTTTTCAGTTCGTGTGCTGGTAAATTATGCGGCGTGAATACAACTTTCTTCATTTGTGAAATTTTAGTGCGCACAACATCATGGCTTTGAGAGCTGTTAATAACAGTCGTTGAATTTGTTTGGCGCCGATTACTTTCAGCTCCTTCGTGGAGATCGATGTGCACATCAACTAAACGTTCCACTTTAAGAATTTTGTACCAACGCTACGGTGCTACGTGCATCTGGCTTCGGGTCTTCCAATGAATCACTCATTATGGGCGCATCCATTGTTGACAAACGCGGTTACTACGTCATAGTGACTGATGATCGTAAATACACATTACGCTAGAAAAGAGATAAAGTATGCGATACTGTCCGTGAATCTACAGCCCTGTTGCAACTCACGGATATTTAGTTCAGAGAAATGTTCTCTAAATTAGTGGGAGCTACAAGCAGAACAGGGGAAACTCTTGTGAACCCACAAACCTTCATTTCTCAATCGTTTCACCTTGCGGGATTTGCTGGGGAGGCGATCTGTGCACTTGTGGACAGTTTGTCGATGAGTAATGATGATAATCCGAACATTATAATAATAAAATAACAAACACAATAAAATAAGCACAGAGAGGTCATAAACCGGTAACAGAAACAATAAAATAAGCACAGAGAGGTCATAGAGCAGTATAAAAAAAAAATAAAATAAGCACAGAGAGGTCATAGACCAGTATACAAAAATAAAATAAGCACAGAGAGGTCATAGAGCAGTAACAGAAACAATAAAATAAGCACAGAGAGGTCATAGAGCAGTAACAGAAACAATAAAATAAGCACAGAGAGGTCATAGAGCAGTAACAGAAACAATAAAATAAGCACAGAGAGGTCATAGAGCAGTAACAGAAACAATAAAATAAGCACAGAGAGGTCATAGAGCAGTAACAGAAACAATAAAATAAGCACAGAGAGGTCATAGAGCAGTAACAGAAACAATAAAATACACAGAGAGGTCATAGAGCAGTAACAGAAACAATAAAATACACAGAGAGGTCATAGAGCAGTAACAGAAACAATAAAATAAGCACAGAGAGGTCATAGAGCAGTAACAAAGACGCAGACAAAAACAAACAACTTCTCTTAGTCGTAATTGCCATACCCGGCCAGCACTAAAATGTCATTTATTTGCACGGGAAACGGCCTGGGGAAGTCCACAGTGTAACTATCAAACATTGTATCAGTGGCAATTATTCAAACTAGTCTTCCTGGCCAGGATGTTGGACAAAAATTGCTTAGTAAAAACACTGTTAGAACAATTGAGCTGACAAAATCAACTCTAGAAAAACATCTGCTTCGTAAATAGGGCTATATAGATATATTTGATTGGTAACAGCGTGTCAGTTTTGAGACAGAGCGGAATGGCGCTCCATGGTAGCCAACCTTCGCTATACAGACGATACACAATGAATGATAAAAGCGTGTCTAGAACAATTTGTGATTGATAAAAACGGCCCTAGATTAATAATTAATTAGTAAAATCATCTATAGACAGCTAAAAATTGTCCCTAGAAATATCATTTTTGGATAACGATGTTTCTATAATCATATCCCATTCATTGAATGCCGTCTCAAAATCGAAGGTTGGCTAACATGGAGCGCCATTTATCTCTGTCTCTTGCTTTGATGGCGCTGATTGGTCTAAGGCTGACTTGTCCATCTTTTGTTTTTACTTTGTTTTTACTCGTCCATGTTAGTCTTGGTCTGCCTCTGCCTTTTTTACCTTGTATTTTCCCTCCCAAGATTACTTTTAGTAGGCTGCTATATCTTTTAACATGGGCCAAAAATCGCATTTGCCTTGTTTGAATTTTGTTTAGTTTTTCTTATCATGTTTCAGTTGTTTTAAGACTTAATGTTTTCTTTCCATCCAATTATTCCTATTCTTCTGTAAACCCATTTTAAAAGCTTCAATTTTCTGTTCTGTTTTCTAGTCTACTGTCCATGTTTCTGCATCATACAGGGATATTGAAAACGTTTTGCTATTCTTAGTTTTAGCCCTGGTGTTATTTGTTTTGATGTTAGTATACTTTTCATGGCATTAAAATTACTTTTTGCCATTCCTACTCTTTTGTTTATTTCAGTTTTACATTTCCCATCACTGGTTATAGTATGTCCAAGGTAGTTGTAGTTCTGAACTGTCTCCAAGTCTATTCCTTCAACTTTGATATCCACTTGTAGGTTATGAGTATTATCTTTGTTTATGAGTTATTGAGTTATTAGCGGGTCATCGTCATTGCACTCCGAACATGTCCATAGGTGCTTAGATACCCTCCTCAGCAGGTCTGGCAGTGTCCAGCGACAGACGACTCCAGTCTTCCAGCATGAAGGAATCAATGATAACGCTACTGCTCAACAATACTCGACTGATCAAAGGAACTTCTGAACAAGAAGGTTACAGTTTTTTGGTGGCTGCTGTAAAACTAATAAAGGAAGAGCGTTAATAAGAGTCATATGTATTCTTAACTTTACAGTAGCCATACATGTTATTGTTATGACATTCCAGCAACCGATTGTGGTTTGACTTCAGAGTCAAAAGTTGACAATATTGCTGGTACTGATTAGAAAGTTCGTCATTTCTATTTAGGAGGGGAGATTTGTACACAGATCTGTACACAGATTTGTACACAGATTTGAACACAGATTTCTACACAAATTTGTACACATATTTGAACACATATTTGACCACAGATTTGAACGCAGATTTGTACACAGATTTGAACACAGATTTGTACACAGATTTGAACACATATTTGTACACAACACAGATTTGAACAAAGATTTGTACACAACACAGATTAGAATGACAGATCCGCTTCAAAACGAACAGTTTTATTTCATAAGACCATGTCTCTTATTTCTTGGGTTTTTTTTCTTCCTACATATATTATTATTATTATTATTGGTTATGGATTGCCTCGGTATCACAGCAAACGAATTAAAATCCATAATTGCTCAACCGCCCGTGCCAGTGGAATCATCCGAATTACTAACACATCTCCCAAACAAAGAAAGGTAACTGTAGTTCCCATCGTAGCAGTCTCACCACACGCCAAAAGACATAAGGCGAAACCGCGCAGAAAGTGAACACAGCCAACTGTTCCCTGTCATACGATATCATCATTCATCATAAACAAGCGGGATATTGAAGCAGGATCAAAACGGATGAGACACACAGCTCACGGTGTGCACAGAGCACTTAACTCAGTAGCTCCTGCAACAAGCCGGACTTGGAATATGAGGAAACTGCAAGAAGGAACACTTTTCAGACATAGCCTTCAATGGTTCCTGCCGCCTATCCACCATATACCATGGAAGTTCGCGTCCTCCCGAAAATGATGATCGTCGTAGCACTTGATGATGTTAGGCCATCGTTGATGACTCCAATTCCAAACATATAGACACACAGTGGTGGTAAGTTATCATTTCCAATCCAACAGAAGCCACCTGACCTGTAGTTAGTAAAACCACAGAGAGAATATGATTTTGTGACCTTCACTGATTCACTCTTATATATATTTATATAGAAATTAATTAATTTATTTGTTGGCAAATGTTGATGTGCCTTTTCTAATGTATCTTCACCACGTGCTACGATAATCTGTCGGCGCATCCAATCTGTTTCTCTAATGGAGGTATTGTTCATGAATGCCTTGTAGACATCTACACTGCGCTACCAGAATCTCACAATGCAATATTTGTTTGTTGACGCTACTGTTATCCAGTTATCATTATGGTTATTAGAAGGCCCCGGTATCACAGCAAACGAATCTTGCCCAGTCTTCTAATATAACCCAAGAAACGTATTCTTCGACTCATTACTTTTGTTACAATGGATGAGCGATACTGAGTCCGTTACATTTTCCTGCCATTAGACGTTCTATATTTTTAGAATGGCAGCACGCATGGAAACTGGTTAGTCTTTTCTCGTGACCTGACGGGGTCACAAAACAATCAGATTTGCACAGAGATGTTCTAAACACTCAGGGTTGTGTGTGGACCTTATTGTGTTATGCAATCGTTACCCGCTGTGTTAGTGAACCAAGTGTTTGTGGTTGCTTTGCTAATTGCTGCTATTTGTTTATGACAGAGCTCAGTATCTGTTCCTTCAATGTGGTTATATCAAATAGATGATAAATGTCGAGTCATCTCAAACGCTATGTCATTATTGTATCATTCTGTAGTGTTATTTGAGTAAGAAAAACTTCCCTCCCTTGCCTAACTAAGCGTATCGTGTTTGTGACTCTATTTTCTATGCCCATAACACATTTTTGAGTGAAGTGGTCGGTATCACGCTAGGCCGCCTTTACTTCCCATGAAAATCTTTGGTATCCATTTCCAGAGCCTTGTCGGGCAGAAAAAAAAAAACCAACGCTTCTGTGGATCGAACCCTTCTGATTAGGAAGCGAGCACACAATCACTCAGCCACCGAGGCATTATTTTGAGTGCCAGGTATCATATCTGTCTGTCTTTCTATGGCACTATTTAGGTCAATGTTATCTGCCTGTTTGCTTTTTCTAACGTGTTATTTAGAGTGACATACAACTAGCAACTTCCACTATAGTGTACTTTAGAGTGACAGATAACTTATTGAAAACAACACACACTTTTCTGTCCACTGATTCTACGTCATGTTGCTTCTCATGCTGCGTTAGACAGAGTCGGTGATTAAGGGCGTACGGTCGTTAGCCAATCAATTCTGAAAACGAGGTCACGTGATTAAGTTAATCAGAATATCGGTTTGTACTAAACGTCTTCAAATACATCAAAATCCCTTCTAGCATTGTAATGGCTTATGTCAGTCCGGATTACTGCAAGGATAAACGACAATTAATATCATGGATATTTAGTACAAGATAGCTTCAGGAGATTGACATTAAAACAAATCCACCGACACTGGTCGCACTGATATCACCAATTAATCAATATTACATTTGAGTGGATTTTGTCAAACAGTGACTTAAAAAAAATAAAAAGTAAAGTGCCCCGTCACGCCAAGTGACGTATAGAGTATATGGTGTTAGTGACCATCATTTTTATGGGCCTTCAGCATATGATTTTTGTCGGTATTACGCCCGTGCCGCTTTACTTTGCCATAAAAAAATCCGGTACCCTTTTAAGACTGGGTGAACCCGGAAGCCGTCGATCGCGATCGAACCCTATCTCTTGTCCTTTGTAGTCCAGTTCACTAACCACTGAGCTATTGTGGCTCCCAGCAGTGACTTAGCTGTGTCGTAAAAGTCAAAATAATAAAATATTTGAGCTACGTGGAGTCTGGAGGCGGTTGGATCAGTAAGTGGTGGAGTGGTCTTCTGAGGACAAGAGATGAATTTCAAAATTGACTAACACTATTTACCCGGCCTTACAAGAGTATGGCTATTCGTTGATGGGACAAATTAATTGTACCAGCTGTTCTACTTATGTTGTGGTAGCCAGATGGTTGGATGTTGTATTTGTGTTATGGTAGCCAGATGGTTGGATGTTTTATTTAGCTGTGGTAGCCAGATTGTTGGATGTTTTATTTATGTTGTGGTAGCCAGAATGTTGGATGTTGTGTTTGTGTTGTGGTAGCCAGATGGTTGGATGTTGTATTTATGTTGTGGTAGTCAGATGGTTGGATGTTGTATTTATGTTGTGGTAGCCAGATGGTAGGATGTTGTATTTATGATTTTGTAGCCAGATTGTTGGATGTTGTATTTATGTTGTGGTAGCCAGATTGTTGGATGTTGTATTTAGTTGTGGTGGCCAGATTGTTGGATGTTGTATTTATGTCGTGGTACCCAGATTGTTGGATGTCGTATTTATGCTGTGGTAGTCAGAATGTTGGATGTTGTATTTATGTTGTGGTGACCAGAATGTTGGATGTTGTGTTTGTGTTGTGGTAGCCAGATGGTTGGATGTTGTATTTATGTTGTGGTAGTCAGATGGTTGGATGTTGTATTTATGTTGTGGTAGCCAGATGGTAGGATGTTGTATTTATGATTTTGTAGCCAGATTGTTGGATGTTGTATTTATGTTGTGGTAGCCAGATTGTTGGATGTTGTATTTAGTTGTGGTGGCCAGATTGTTGGATGTTGTATTTATGTCGTGGTACCCAGATTGTTGGATGTCGTATTTATGCTGTGGTAGTCAGAATGTTGGATGTTGTATTTATGTTGTGGTGACCAGATTGTTGGATGTTGTATTTATGTCATGGTGGCCAGATTGTCGGTTGCTGCCTTTATGTTGTGGTGGCCATATTGTTGGATGTTGTGTTTATGTTATGGTGGTCACATTGCCGGGTGTTGTATCCTATCATAAATGCCAGGACATCCGGTCAATATGGCAGATAGGCGGCAGGACCCATTAAAGGTTGTGTGTGAAAAGTATTCCTTGCTGCAGTTTCTTCATATTCCAAGTCTGGCTTGCTTCCGGAGCTACTGAGTTAAGTGTCCTGTCCACACCGTGAGCTGTGCATTTAATCTGGATCGCTCTTTGATATTCCGATTCCTTACGATGAATGGTGATATCGTATGACGGGGAACAGAGAGCTGTGTTCTCTTACGGTGCGGTTTCGTCTTAAATCTTTTGGTGTGTGCTGAGGCTGCTATGATAGAGACTGCAGCTACTTTTCTTTGTTTGGATCCTTCAAAGAGATGAGATGTTAATTCGAATGATTCCACTATCACGGTTGACTGAGCAATTATAGATTTTAATTTGTTTGCAGTGATACCAGGGCCTTCCATAACCGTAAACATAAATGTCGAAAGACACGTGCTGACGGTTATGTTCCTGCGAAATTCCTCGGCTGACGTGGTCTTGTGATTTCTACTTTGCTTGTGGTCACATTTAATTCCCATTGCTTTTATGTCCCTTTATAACTTCACATGAATTGTCCATGTTTCGCTGACTTGTTAGAATATTTATGCTACTAGTACGTTTACCGTAATCTAATCGTGTATTTTATGTTTATTCATGTGTCTTGCCACATTAGTTTCGGTCTTGTTAACCCATTTGTTGCATGTGCTATTCTAATATTGATTACGATTTTCAAAACATTGCTACTGGTAATAGGTTGGGATATCTGGTTTCCTGTACGGTTTGTAACAATTGCTTTCTTGTAGCGTGACGTAGATTCGATTATCTCCCGTAGAAAGTCTAAAACACATAATAATCACTCACACATATATGACATACACAAATACACACTCAGGCTTTAACAATAACATTCACACACAAATACACTTTAAGACTGATTAATAACATCCGGTTAAAGGAACACGTTCTGTTAGCGACAAGCTCGCATGAAAAAAAGGGACGGAAATCTGAGAGAAAAGACGGGACATGTCAGCTTGTGATACACGTTCCAGTCTTTGTGAACTTCCTCACCCTGTTTCAAATTGAATTTTCCTGTATCTTTAAGTGGCCCTCTATCTTAAGTTCAAAATTTTTTAAAAACCTGATATAGAACAGTTATATTTAACTTTGGAAGTATAGTTTGAAGTCAATTATAGTTATAGTCAAAGTTATAGTTATTCGAGGGCTCCGGTATCACTGCAAACGAATTCAAATCCATAATTACTCAATCGCCCGAGGCAGTTGAATCATCAGAATAAACATTTCATAGAATATTCAAACAAAAAAAAAGAAGTTGCAGACCCCATCGTAGCAAACATAGCACACGTCAAAAGACATAAGGTAAAGTAGCACCGACAATAAACGCAACTGAACTGTCCTTTGTTATACGATATCATCATTCATCGTAAATAATCTAAAAATAGAAACACCAAGCGATGAAACACACAGCTCACGGTGTGCACAGAGCAAGCACTAATCTCAGTAGCTCCTGCAGCAAGCCGGACTTGGAATATGAGGAAACTGCAACAAGCCGGACTTGGAATATGAGGAAACTGCAACAAGCCGGACTTGGAATATGAGGAAACTGCAACAAGCCGGACTTGGAATATGAGGAAACTGCAACAAGCCGGACTTGGAATATGAGGAAACTGCAACAAGCCGGACTTGGAATATGAGGAAACTGTAACAAGCCGGACTTGGAATATGAGGAAACTGCAACAAGCCGGACTTGGAATATGAGGAAACTGTAACAAGCCGGACTTGGAATATGAGGAAACTGTAACAAGCCAGACTTGGAATATGAGGAAACTGCAACAAGCCGGACTTGGAATATGAGGAAACTGCAACAAGCCGGACTTGGAATATGAGGAAACTGCAACAAGCCGGACTTGGAATATGAGGAAACTGCAACAAGCCGGACTTGGAATATGAGGAAACTGTAACAAGCCGGACTTGGAATATGAGGAAACTGCAACAAGCCGGACTTGGAATATGAGGAAACTGCAACAAGCCGGACTTGGAATATGAGGAAACTGTAACAAGCCGGACTTGGAATATGAGGAAACTGCAACAAGCCGGACTTGGAATATGAGGAAACTGCAACAAGCCGGACTTGGAATATGAGGAAACTGCAACAAGCCGGACTTGGAATATGAGGAAACTGCAACAAGCCGGACTTGGAATATGAGGAAACTGCAACAAGCCGGACTTGGAATATGAGGAAACTGCAACAAGCCGGACTTGGAATATGAGGAAACTGCAACAAGCCGGACTTGGAATATGAGGAAACTGCAACAAGCCGGACTTGGAATATGAGGAAACTGCAACAAGCCGGACTTGGAATATGAGGAAAATGTAACAAGCCGGACTTGGAATATGAGGAAACTGCAACAAGCCGGACTTGGAATATGAGGAAACTGTAACAAGCCGGACTTGGAATATGAGGAAACTGCAACAAGCCGGACTTGGAATATGAGGAAACTGCAACAATGAAGCTTTTCAAACAGAGCCTCGTTTGTTCATTGCTGCCTATCCGCCATATTGACCGGTATTCCCGATCATCCAGTGTCTACTTCTTCCTTACACAACAGATCTTGCTGTTTTTTTACTTTCAACAGCCACTTGGTACTCTCAACAGCCATTTAGTACTCTCAACAGCCATTTAGTACTCCCAACAGCCATTTAGTGCTCTCAACATCCAATTAGTACACTGAACAGCCATTTCTACAGCTGAACGTAAATGTAGCTTCTTCCAGATGAACCAGTTCTTACACAGACAAGAGCTTTTCTACACAAAAGTGCATTGAAAAGTGATTGTTATGAAACGTACGTATTGGTTCTCCCCTATGTTTTTCAACACTTAACATCAGTTTATGGTTGCAGAAAGACGGGGGGCATGGCGACCAATTAGAAATGTAAGACAAGTCTACACACACAAATACAAACACACACACACATATATATATATATATATATATATATATATATATATATATATATGTATAGGGGACTGTGGATAGTCAACATGTATGCCAGACTCTATAAAACTCTTTTATCTAGGAACTAGAAAGACCTCATTTTTTCAGTTCAGTTCTACATGTTCTACAAACATCTCTGAAGGCACTACATTTTAAAAAAAAAATTCGAAAAAAACTTTCATTCATTATTCATATTTTAAAATGTTTATTTCTGTATGAAAACCATAATCGACACAATACATATGCTTTGTTATGTCTACACAATACATATGCTTTGTTATGTCTACACAATACATATGCTTTGTTATGTCTACACAATACATATGCTTTGTTATGTCTACACAATACATACGCTTTGTTATGTCTACACAATACATACGCTTTGTTATGTCTACACAATACATACGCTTTGTTATGTCTACGCAATACATATGCTTTGTAATGTCTACACAATACATACGCTTTGTTATGTCTACGCAATACATACGCTTTGTTATGTCTACACAATACATACGCTTTGTTATGTCTACGCAATACATACGCTTTGTTATGTCTACGCAATACATATGCTTTGTTATGTCTACATAATACATACGCTTTGTTATGTCTACGCAATACATATGCTTTGTTATGTCTACACAATACATACGCTTTGTTATGTTTACACAATACATACGCTTTGTTATGTCTACACAATACATATGCTTTGTTATGTCTACACAATACATATGCTTTGTTATGTCTACACAATACATATGCTTTGTTATGTCTACACAATACATATGCTTTGTTATGTCTACACAATACATATGCTTTGTTATGTCTACACAACGATCATATCAACAAGCATCGATGTTGATTAATATTAACTTGGAAGAGCTTTGACATATGCATTCGCGCACAAAAAGAATCGATATTATAGGAACTCGGATAGCGATTCTCAAGGTTACTTACGCTGAAAGTAATCAGACGTGCAATATAAGTGATCATTCACGAGAATCGATACTTGATGGGGACCTCAATATAAGATATATGTGACCCGTGGCGATCATCTGTATTTGATTACTCGAAATCGTTGACACCCTTGGCATATTTCCTATTTTGGGATTATTTTATTTATGTATTTACTCTTAGGGTCATAAAAGGTCCAGTTTAGCAAAGTTCTCTCTGTGGGCAATATGAACGCACAGTCAGACGGAAGGACAGAATAACAGTAAGAGAGAGAGAGAGAGAGGGAGATACAAAGAAAGAAACGGACACTAACAGGAGTACCACCCGAGAATATTGAACATAAACATACTCAAATAAATATAATAACCGACAGGCAACTAACATTGAGCAGACAAATTGAAGGAAGAAGAAAGACATCTAGTGACAGATAATTAGTCAACGAGACACACTAGCACATAACATTCTTAAACTGACAAAAATACAACTATATGGACTGACAGGCATACACACATACAGATAGACTCAAAATATATCGCCAGACATACACAAAAACAGACAAACTTAAACACGTACCAACATACATTACATACAATTAGACTATATTGACACACATATACCAATAAGAGGCAAACATCTGAGTTAATATAATGTAGGTATATGGACAGAAAAGAGGTGAGATGCGGAATGGCTCAGGCAATAGCAACTTTCCAAAAAATGAGGAAGATACTATGCAATCCATTTTTGACAATAGAAACAAGAAAAAGAGTTTTTAAATGTTATGTGGAGCCAGTCTTAACATATGGATGCGAGTCATGGACAATAGGACAACAGACAAGAAAATCACTGGAGTCTGTAGAAATGTGGTTTTACAGAAGAATGTTGAGAGTACCATGGACAGCTAAGAAGAGTAATGAAGATGTTCTGAGAGAGGTCAAAGCAAAAAGAGAGCTAATTTCCAATATTAGGAGAAACAATCATCATTTTTTGGCCATGTAATGAGATGAGAACAACTGGAATATATTGTAACAACTGGGAAAATTGAGGGACGAAGAGATAGAGGGGAAAAAAAAAAAAAAAAAAAAGTAAAGTACCCCCGTCACGCCAAGTGGCGTATAGGGAAATATGGTGTTAGTGACCATAAATTTTACAGACCTTCAGCGCATGATTTTTGGGGTAATGTGGTCAGTATTACGCCCGTGCTGCTTTACTTTCTCAGAAAAAAAATCCGGTACCCATTTAAGGCTGGGTGAACCCGGAAGCCGTCGGTTGGGATCGAACCCTACCCCTTGTCCGTGGTAGTCCAGCACACTAACCACTGAGCTATCGCGGCTCCCTAGATAGAAGGAAGCAAAGAGAAAAAATAACAGACAGCTTAAGAGAATGGCTTGGCAGAAGGTCAACAACAGAAATGATAAATAGCTGCCGAGATCGAAAGTTGTGGAGAGACATGATCACCTACGGACAGAAAGTACGGTAAGACGGATTGATCGATCATCACCATGTACCATGTTCCACAATCTTCTATCCACAGTACATCGTATCAAACAAACTGTAGAACATACAACTGTACATCGTATCAACAAAACTGTACAACATACAACTGTACATCGTACAACAGAACTGTTGTTGACTGTTTTCCATGCCATGACACCAGACTATCTAGTACTTTCTTTCTTTGTCGTCCGTGATCTTTCTTCCCTTGTATTTTGCTAGTTATAACCAAGTATTCCAACTTTCCTCCTCTCATGATGTGTCCGAAAAATGATGATTGTATCTTTCTGATGTTTTTACGAGCTCCTTTTTTGTGTTGGCCTTTTTGAGAATGTCTTCATGACTTGATGGATAAATGAATTAAACAATGAAAAAATTAATGTAGGTCAACAGCTAAACAACATACGAACAACGAACAAACGTATGAATAGATTCTGACAGAGAGAGAGAGAGAGAGAGAGAGAGATGGACAGAGAGAGACAAGAAGGAAAACAAAGCAAATAAATATAACACACTTCAACACATACACACACACACATAGTAGGTTCAATAGAAAACCGAGTTTGTTCTGTCAACATTTATTGTAAATAATGACAATAACACTTGTCAACATAGTCAATCTCTACTTCAATGAGCTTATTTCACTGCTTGACAAATGCGTAGATACCGAGGGAAAAGAGTTCTTCCGAACATCGTTGTCGTCCCGGAACTTCGCTTCATTTAGCGCATCCATCAGTCGACCCAAGACGTAGAAATGCGGCGGCGTGAGGTGGGGTGAGTATGGAGGGTGCTGGGTGTACTCAAACCACGGCTCCACAATAGTCGACACTGTTGTTCTAGGAGTATTTCAGTTTATTGAAATCTCTTGTTGTTTGGAATTGCCATCCACAGGTAGAAATGCTGTAGCGATAATGCAGACATTAGGCTGTAGATAGGTATCACTTAGTGACTTTCAGTTCTTTGGGCTTGGGGACGACTTGGTTGTTATCAGTAAGGAGGAATAATAGAACAAAGAAGTATGTGTTAGCACTCGGAAAAATTGACAGACAAACAACAATAGAAAAAAACGAAGAACAATATATGGCCCGAAGCGGGATCAAACCCGTACTCGGTGGCACCGCGCCTTGCCACGAGAAGCCAAACGCTTGGCACACTGCCACGCAGCCATCTAAAAAATTGGCTATTGTAGCAGTGTCTTGCACGAAAGGCGATCTCAATGACTATAGCATAGGGTAACGATCACAGACCGGAAATAAATTGTATATTTGTACCTTCCTATTAATGCAAGTATCTCCCAGTAGGGCTGAATACTTGTGTTGTAGACAAACATTTATTGGACGAAACAGCACGAATAGTAGTTTCCAGTGGTTATATACTGGGTACAAATAATAATACATAAATATTATATATTATTATTATTATATATTATTATACTGTTTCGTCCAATAAATGTTTGTCTACAACACAAGTATTCAGCCCTACTGGGAGATACTTGCATTAATAGGAAGGTACAAATATACAATTTATTTCCGGTCTGTGATCGTTACCCTATGCTATAGTCACTGAGAACGCCATCGTGTAAGACACTGCTACAATAGCCAATTTTTTAGTTGGCTGCGTGGCAGTGTGCCAAGCGTTCGGCTTCTCGTGGCAAGGCGCGGTGCCACTGAGTACGGGTTCGATCCCGCTTCGGACCATATATTGTTCTTCGTTTTTTTCTATTGTTGTTTGTCTGTCAATTTTTCCGAGTGCTAACACATACTTCTTTGTTCTATTATTCCCTATTATCGCCTCGGAAGTTCCTTATATAATAATATTTATGTATTATTATTTGTACCTTGTTATCAGTAACAACGTAAACAGTACACAATAATAAACAAAGGCCATCTCTCCGAAAGTTAACAAAATAGGACGTGAGATCGACCAAGAAAAGATAAGAGTGGCGAACAAAATTAAACTTCTCCAGAAGGACAGAAAATGCCTTGAAGGAAAAATAGTGGAAGAAGTAGATAACTTCACAGGTCGCGACAGTTAAATAGATCTAGATGGACACACAAAGGTGGAAAGTGAGATGAGAACGGCAAGGGAAGCAATGACTTTCAGAAAATAAACTTTGAGAAAATGTGGAATAAGAAAATCCTGAGCATAAGGTCAGCGCTTGTTATATTCAAATCAGATTATTTATGTTAAAAATATGAAGACTGCAAACACTTTAAAAGAGGGAGAAAAGTAATTAGATCATTCGAAAACAAATGTCTTAGAAAAATACTTCGTATACCAAGTAATAGATGAATGACTTGTGAAGAGGATGCATACAACAGGGTACCATTTGAATACCTCATGCATATGCTCCTCAAACTGGCGGTGCACCCCTCCTCATTAGATGGATCGCTGCGGCATTATTTCAGAGGAAGGTGATACTCAGATGTGGAAGTTGGTCTTCCGAGCCAACATCCATTTGTCCAGGGCTGCCACAAGGCTCACCATTGTCACCAGTTCTATTTAACGTGTACACAATAACGATCACAGAACAACAGCTGGATGGGAGGGAAAGAACTATGGCTTTTGCTGATGATATTCTGGTATATCGACAGGGAAGAGACAGACGGGGAATCGCCTCCACAATGCGGGACGAACTCCCGGGGCCTACATCATTCAAATAGACATTCTCGTGCATTGTCACACTCGACAATAAAAGTACGGAACATAACTCAGTCATGGTCAATGCGGAGGTCAACGGTCTCATCAGCGATAACATCGATGAGAAAGATGCAGTCATCTATACAGACGGATCTGTAAGACGACACCAAAGAAGTGCATTGGCGTTTACAGCACGCTCGGCAGGCAGAACAGTCAAAGAAGACAGGAGTGCAAACGTCATTACCACGAGTAACATGACGATGGAGATGATGGCAGTGACCAAGGCATTCAAATGGTTAGAGTCACAAGACTACACCCACGCATGTATACTGCGTGTATTAATGATAATGGGCATGATAAAAAAATAGTGGCGGCGGGCTCTGTACGCATGCAATGGTTAGAATCATTGCAGAAGTCAAAAATACGTAAGGTCACCTTTGTCTGTGTCCTTGGACATGCGGGAGTACGGGGAAATGAAAGAGCGGACAGGTTGGCAACCTGCGCTGTCGTTGAGGATGGTCAACCAATGGATCGGGCGGACATCACTAATGCCCTTCGAGATGTGGGAAGAGCACAGGACTTCGACAAACACAAATCCACGCCACTCCTTCGGATAAAAGAGATGGGAGTTAAGATTGACACAGCCAGAAACGAGAAACTTAGTGGGCGTGTAAGAAGACTTATCAACCAACACAGAACTGGAGTCGTCAGTCGCTGGGCACTGCGGGACTTGCTGAGAAGGGGATCTGAACACCTATGGAGATGTTCGGAGTGCAATGATGATGATTCGCAAATAACTCAATCATCTTTAATCAAGAAAGGAAGTTGGTATTGTGGTGATAAAAGACAACAAACAAATCTCAAAGGAAGCCCTCAAATGAGAAGAAAGCAGGCACAAGAAAAACAATGCTGTTTTAGAGAAGCTTTAAGAGAAACGTTGTTAAGAGAGGTAACAACAGCGGTCATGAGCTTTCATGCTGTGATTGAGATGCTTGTCCACAACAGGGACCTGTTGAAAGTTACTCGCGAGCTCGAAGCAGAGGTTGACGTCGCTAAAACTGCAAGCAGCGAAACGTCATGTCGAGACATCTGCTCAATATCTCCGGCTTGAGAGTAACAAACACACCACGATTTAACATTTCATTGAAGCATCAATATCACCAAAGCCGGGAACTACACATAAGAAGTAGGTGGCCAGAGTGAAGAATGTGTGTCGGCATGTTGATGAGGCCAGTTCTAGAAAAGCCATTTATAAAATATGCATGACCAGTTAGCTAGACTCGTTTCATTTACGCGCCTGATTACTTGACTGCTAGTCCGGAAATATTTCTGAGGTGGACAACAACGCACAAGTGGCCCATTAAGACTTTTGCCTATTTTTCTTCATTTCTCGTCTTGCTGTTGATTTGAACTCATGTTCTTTGATTTGTTCTTTTTATTGCTTTTTGTGTTCTTTTTTTTAATGGTGCCATTTTAAAATCTGTATTTCTAATCAAGAGTCTGGCATTATCAGCAGGATCACACACTGACGGTCCACTGCTTCCAAGAAAGAAACAACACATATATGGATGCTTAATGGTTGAATAGTACTATAGTTAATTGCATGACATTTTCTCTACCTAGATTCCTTGCCCGCGTGTATTTCCTTTAGTTCTACAATACTCATCATCTTGTGCCTTCTCTGCGTTGAAGATTTCTTAACACGAACTGTGTGATGTATTGTATCTATTATACAAAAGGCCGTCAGTGTAGATCGGATCAGTTCTGTTTAAAAATCCGTGCACGACCAATACTATTGTGTGTCTGGTGTGCGGGGTGGTAATCTTGAGCGAGAGAGATTTTGAAAAAAAAAATGTAAAAAATGGTATGGTTAAAGCTTTGCGTAATTGATGGATGACACGAATTTGAGCGACGTTTCGGCTCAATAGGCCTTCAGCAGGAACAAACAAATCACACATACACATATATGTAAGTGAATAAAACTAATCCTCTTCAGCTAACAGCAAACGGCGCAGGCAAGTCAGCAGAACGCATGGGAACCAGAGAAAAATCCGGACAAGCAACACCTTGTAACAGTTCACCAAGCAAGAGCGGAGGTGTGTTGTGAGATTTGTGTTTATCGAAGGCGTTTAACCTGAACATCACAAGATGAGAGATCAATGACGGTGACTGGGGTATGGCTAGATTAACACGTTCAAGAACTCACTCGTGTCGATGGTTCTCCTTAACCAGCAGCTAGGCAATCACGGAAGTCAACATTGCCGCTGTGGACCATGGGACAAGGAAGTTGCATTATCATTGGACATTAATATTTTACCATCTCATTACGTTACAGTCAAGGATTCAACATCATTATTGGACATTAGTGTTTGACCAGCTCATTACGTCACAGTCAAGGATTCAACATCATTATTGGACATTAGTGTTTGACCAGCTCATTACGTCACAGTCAAGGATTCAACATCATTATTGAACATTAGTGTTTGACCAGCTCATTACGTCATTCATGACGAGCTGAAGTCCCGATAAGTCTGCAATATGGGTACTCAAGCTGTAGTGTATAAGTGGCTCCGCACCCGTCCGAAAATGTTTTTTGTTTTTTTGCCGCGTGTATCTGCATGCTTGCCAAGCTCTCTAGCGCATTGATCAAGAGAGGAACTACGTTAAACAGCAATAACGTACTAACTTCAGTTTTTGCAATAAATTACATCGTCTATAAACAAAAGAATTTGGTTTTCCATTGAACGAATCTCGTTATAACCAGTTCTTCTGTCCATCTTTTGAAGTTGTCAATCGACTTTTCTTTTTGCCTATCTCTGCCTAATTTCCCCTGTATTATCCTCACCAAAACTACTTTCATTAAGTCCCTATATGCCAAAGTGTTCCTTGTTGCAGTTTCCTCATATTCCAAGTCCGGCTTGTTGCAGGAGCTGCTGAGTTAAGTGCTCTGTGCACACCGTGAGCTGTGTGTATCATCCATTCTGATCATGTTTCGATATTCCGATTGTTTACGATGAAGGATGATATCGTATGACAATGAACAGTTGGCTGTGTTCACTTTCTGTGCGGTTTCGCCTTGTCTTTTGGCGTGTGCTGAGACTGCTATGATGGAGTCTACCGCTACCTTTCTATGTTTGGGAGATGAGTTAGTAATTCGGATGATTCCACTGGCACGGGCGGTTGAGAAATTATGGATTTTAATTCGTTTGCAGTGTTACCGGGGCCTTCCATAACAATAACAATAACCATGCCCAACAATTGGGATTTAGTTCAGATTTGATTAACCACGAAGTCTCTGGTTATAAGGTCGGCGTTGTGAGGATGTTATTTAACCACGAAGTCTCTGGTTATAAGGTCGGCGGTGTGAGGATGTTATTGTAGATTGATTGTTGTGTGTCCTGATTAGTGTATTACTAAATGGAACTCTAGCTTCGGTAACATCGGAGAGTTTTTCAACAGATGACGATGGACATACTTATCAAAGATCTCAGGAACTATTGAGTAAAACAAAGACATTATTACATCAATGTTTCCGTGACAGTGATGTTGAACAAGGCATTAAAGACATTAAAGACATTAACGAAATACAAGACATTAAAGACATAAAGACATTAAAGACATTAATGACATAAAGACATTAAAGATATTAAAGACATTAAAGACATTAAAGGCATTAAAGGCATAAAGACATTAAAGGCATTAAAGGCATAAAGACATTATTAAGTGTCCGCTGATTAAAGTAGAGCATTATTCACATTTCTTAACCCTAATACTTCGGTCTGGAATTCTCCGAAACATCAACATTAAAGTGCAAGCAACTATCACGTTTACGGCGTGTTTTGGATGGCATTATCTGCAATATTGAGAAATGGATCGTTGCACAATTGTCTACCAGATTTGTGACTTCAGTGATAGATTCCGACGTAGAGGACAAATAACAATGTAAGAATAGGCAATCTAGAAGCGAGAAATATGTTTCTAGCGAGGACCGGAACTTTCAGCAACTGAACGGCAAAACTACTGCAACGGCAAACAGTTCACGCTGGAAGCATTTTGTAACATGGAACTGTTTCATACAAGAAAATATATTGATGATCGTGTTGCCCCACATATTGATGATCGTGTTGCCCCACATATTGATGATCGTGTTGCCCCACATAATGATGAGCGTGTTGCCCCACATAATGATGATCGTGTTGCCCCGCATATTGATGACCGTGCTGCCCCGCATATTGATGATGTAGCTCAGGAATTCAACAAACAGCTTGTAACAGTCTGACTGACGTCAATGAATAGTCCTCCACTGATGGCACACATTATTAGACAGTTCTAGAATCGTCCGCAAATGCAACCAGACAAGTCAGGAAAGTTTCACCTAGGACCAACTGTGTCACGACACTGTCAGATCAATAGAGCAACATTTCCTCTTGTTCTTTGTTGCAACTTTAGCATTTTCACTATAAGATAACTCATGAAATTACTTCGCTACAGATATATAAATATATATATATATTTTTTTTAATCACTGACCATTTTCTTATGTATATATTTTTCTGTTTTTTTTTTCTAAAGTTGATAATGATCTTGTTACAATGGCTAGATTTATCTATGTTAATGCCCATCCCATTGTAGAGACAAATTGTTTAAATTAAATAATCATTTGGATTCCGCATTCAAATATTGGGCCGCCAGACGAGAAATTAGGAGTTATACTTGTCAGCAGAGATACACAACAGCAATCTTCGTGTGGTTTGTTAATGGGAAGATAAAGGACTAGTTTCAGACATCGTTTGAAGTGCGGCACGGATTCATCAGGCTTATTATCGTTCTAGAACAAGTAGTGAATGAAGTTTTTGAAGAAGCTCTTGCACATTGAGAACTGTAGAACGGAACATTTCTCTTCAGCTGATCACAACCAGTGATTGACATGCAGTGAATAAGAGTTGCTTCGATAGCAAATAAAAGAAATCAATTGTCGGAGAAATTTGACACGAAAATCAACGTGGAAATGACAGAATAAATCTAACGACAAGAACAGTGCCATGAGAAATAGCGTTTCATATGTACCTTTGACAGCATGGCACAACAACCTCGTTCTGATACCCGATATTAATCACGATAATCCCAACATTTCAATACAAACCAGGAACTGAGCGCGGTCAACGACTCATAGTTGGCTGCTTGCGCCAGGAAGAACGGAAACTAATCAAGCTACACCTCCCAGATGTGCACCATACACGCGCTAACCGATCTGGCTAAGTGATGAGGGTTCGAAGAGAAGAGGTCGCCAGGCAATGAAGAGGAGGGGTCAGGCTAGAAAAGAGGAGTCGGAGTCAGGGGTGAAGAGAAGAAGGAAGAAAAGGAGGATAAGTCGGGCAATGAAGAGGAGGGTGTATCTGAAGATGAAGAGGAGTCTGACGATGAAGTGTAGGAGTAGTCGTGGATGAAGAGTTGAGGTCAGACGATGAAGTGTAGGAGTAGTCGTGGATGAAGAGTTGAGGTCAGACGATGAAGTGTAGGAGTAGTCGTGGATGAAGAGTTGAGGTCAGGCAATGCAGAGTTGAGGTCAGACAATGAAGAGTTGAGGTCAGACAATGAAGAGTTGAGGTCAGACGATGAAGAGTTGAGGTCAGGCAATGCAGAGTTGAGGTCAGACAATGAAGTGTTGAGGTCAGACAATGAAGAGTTGAGGTCAGACAATGAAGAGTTGAGGTCAGACAATGAAGAGTTGAGGTCAGACAATGAAGAGTTGAGGTCAGACAATGAAGAGTTGAGGTCAGACAATGAAGTGTTGAGGTCAGACAATGAAGAGTTGAGGTCAGACAATGAAGAGTTGAGGTCAGACAATGAAGTGTTGAGGTCAGACAATGAAGAGTTGAGGTCAGACAATGAAGAGTTGAGGTCAGACAATGAAGAGTTGAGGTCGGACGATGAAGAGTTGAGGTCAGACAATGAAGAGTTGAGGTCGGACAATGAAGAGTTGAGGTCGGACAATGAAGAGTTGAGGTCAGACAATGAAGAGTTGATGTCGGGGGATGAAGAGTTTAGGTCGGACAATGAAAAGTTGAGGTCGGACAATGAAACGTTGAGGTCGGACGATGAAGAGTTGAGGTCAGACAATGAAGAGTTGAGGTCGGACGATGAAGAGTTGAGGTCAGACAATGAAGAGTTGAGGTCAGACAATGAAGAGTTGAGGTCAGACAATGAAGAGTTGAGGTCGGACGATGAAAAGTTGAGGTCAGACAATGAAGAGTTGAGGTCGGACAATGAAGAGTTGAGGTCAGACAATGAAGAGTTGATGTCGGGGGATGAAGAGTTGAGGTCAGACAATGAAAAGTTGAGGTCGGACAATGAAAAGTTGAGGTCGGACAATGAAGAGTTAAGGTCGGACAATGAAGAGGTGAGGTCAGACGATGAAGTGTTGAGGTCGGATGATGAAGAGTTGAGGTCAGACAATGAAGAGTTGAGGTCGGACAATGAAAAGGTGAGGTCAGACGATGAAGTGTTGAGGTCGGATGATGAAGAGTTGAGGTCAGACAATGAAGAGTTAAGGTCGGACAATGAAGAGGTGAGGTCAGACGATGAAGTGTTGAGGTCGGATGATGAAGAGTTGAGGTCAGACAATGAAGAGTTAAGGTCGGACAATGAAGAGGTGAGGTCAGACGATGAAGTGTTGAGGTCGGATGATGAAGAGTTGAGGTCAGACAATGAAGAGTTAAGGTCGGACAATGAAGAGGTGAGGTCAGACGATGAAGTGTTGAGGTCGGACAATGAAGAGTTGAGGTCAGACAATGAAGAGTTGAGGTCGGACAATGAAGAGTTGGGGTCGGACGATGAAGAGTTGAGGTCGGACAATGAAGAGTTGGGGTCGGACAATGAAGAGTTGAGGTCGGACAATGAAGAGTTGAGGTCAGACAATGAAGAGAAAGATATAGAAAGTAAGATATTGGGCAGACAAGAAGCAAAACACGAGCCAGAAAGTAAGATATTGGGGCAGACAAGAAGCAAAACATGAGCCAGAAAGTAAGATATTGGGCAGACAAGAAGCAAAACACGAGCCAGAAAGTAAGATATTGGGCAGACAAGAAGCAAAACACGAGCCAGAAAGTAAGATATTGGACAGACAAGAAGCAAAACACGAGCCAGAAAGTAAGATATTGGGGCAGACAAGAAGTAAAACACGAGCCAGAAAGTAAGATATTGGGGCAGACAAGAAGCAAAACACGAGCCAGAAAGTCAGATATTGGGCAGACAAGAAGCAAAACACGAGCCAGAAAGTAAGATATTGGGCAGACAAGAAGCAAAACACGAGCCAGAAAGTAAGATATTGGGCAGACAAGAAGCAAAACACGAGCCAGAAAGTAAGATATTGGGCAGACAAGAAGCAAAACACGAGCCAGAAAGTAAGATATTGGGGCAGACAAGAAGTAAAACACGAGCCAGAAAGTAAGATATTGGGCAGACAAGAAGCAGAACACGAGCCAGAAAGTCAGATATTGGGCAGACAAGAAGCGAAACACGAGGAAGAAAGTAAGATATTGGGCAGACAAGAAGCAAAACACGAGCCAGAAAGTCAGATATTGGGCAGACAAGAAGCAAAACACGAGCCAGAATGTAAGAATTTGGGCAGACAAGAAGCAAAACACGAGCCAGAAAGTAAGATATTGGGCAGACAAGAAGCAAAACACGAGCCAGAAAGTAAGATATTGGGCAGAGAAGAAACAAAACACGAGCCATAAAGTAAGATATTGGGCAGAGAAGAAACAAAACACGAGCCATAAAGTAAGATATTAGGCAGAGAAGAAACAAAACACGAGCCATAAAGTAAGATATTAGGCACAGAAAAAGCAAAACACGAGCCATAAAGTAAGATATTAGGCAGAGAAGAAACAAAACACGAGCCATAAAGTAAGATATTAGGCACAGAAAAAGCAAAACACGAGCCAGAAAGTAAGATATTAGGCAGACAAGAAGCAAAACACGAGCCAGAAAGTCAGATATTGGGCAGACAAGAAGCAAAACGCGAGCCAGAAAGTAAGATATTGGGGCAGACAAGAAGTAAAACACGAGCCAGAAAGTAAGATATTGGGCAGACAAGAAGCAAAACACGAGCCAGAAAGTCAGATATTGGGGCAGACAAGAAGCAAAACACGAGCCAGAAAGTAAGATATTGGGCAGACAAGAAGCAAAACACGAGCCAGAAAGTAAGATATTGGGGCAGACAAGAAGCAAAACACGAGCCAGAAAGTAAGATATTGGGGCAGACAAGAAGCAAAACACGAGCCAGAAAGTAAGATATTGGGCAGACAAGAAGCAAAACACGAGCCAGAAAGTAAGATATTGGTCAGACAAGAAGCAAAACACGAGCCAGAAAGTAAGATATTGGGGCAGACAAGAAGTAAAACACGAGCCAGAAAGTAAGATATTGGGCAGACAAGAAGCAAAACACGAGCCAGAAAGTAAGATATTAGGCAGACAAGAAGCAAAACACGAGCCAGAAAGTAATATATTAGGCAGACAAGAAGCAAAACACGAGCCAGAAAGTAAGATATTGGGCAGACAAGAAGCAAAACACGAGCCAGAAAGTAAGAATTTGGGCAGACAAGAAGCAAAACACGAGCCAGAAAGTAAGATATTGGGCAGACAAGAAGCAAAACACGAGCCAGAAAGTAAGATATTGGGTCAGACAAGAAGCAAAACACGAGCCAGAAAGTAAGAATTTGGGCAGACAAGAAGCAAAACACGAGCCAGAAAGTAAGATATTGGGCAGAGAAGAAACAAAACACGAGCCATAAAGTAAGATATTGGGCAGAGAAGAAACAAAACACGAGCCATAAAGTAAGATATTAGGCACAGAAAAAGCAAAACACGAGCCATAAAGTAAGATATTAGGCAGAGAAGAAACAAAACACGAGCCATAAAGTAAGATATTAGGCACAGAAAAAGCAAAACACGAGCCAGAAAGTAAGATATTAGGCACAGAAAAAGCAAAACACGAGCCATAAAGTAAGATAGCAGAGAAGAAGCAAAACACGAGTCAGAAAGTAAGATATTGGGCAGTCAAGAAGCAAAACACGAGCGAGAAAGTAAAATATTTGGGTGGACAAGAAGCAAAGCACGAGCCAGAAAGTAAGATATTGGGCATACAAGAAGCAAATACGAGCCAGAAAGTAAGATATTGGTCAGCCAAGAAACAAACGCGAGCCAGAAAGTAAGATATTTAACAGAGAAGAAGCAACACACGAGCCAGAAAGTAAGATATTTGGCAGACAAGAAGCAAAACACGAGCCAGAAAGTAAGATGTTTGACAGAGAAGAAGCAACACACGAGCCAGAAAGTAAGATATTTGGCAGACAAGAAGCAAAACACGAGCCAGAAAGTAAGATGTTTGACAGAGAAGAAGCAACACACGAGCCAGAAAGTAAGATATTTGGCAGGCAAGAAGCAAAACACGAGCCAGAAAGTAAGATATTGGGCAGACAAAGAGCAAAACACGAGCCAGGAAGTAAGATATTATGCAGACAAGAAGCAATCACGAGTCAGAAAGTAAGATATTTGGCAGACAAGAAGCGAAACACGAGCCAGAAAGTAAAATATTTGGCAGACATGAAGCAAAACACGAGCCAGAAAGTAAGATATTTGGCAGACAAGAAGCAAAACACGAGCCAGAAAGTAAAATATTTGGCAGACATGAAGCAAAACACGAGCCAGAAAGTAAGATATTTGGCAGACAAGAAGCAAAACACGAGCCAGAAATTAAGATATTGGGGCAGACACGAAGCAAAACACGAGCCAGAAATTTAGATATTGGGCAGACAAGAAGCAAAACACGAGCCAGAAATTAAGATATTGGGCAGACAAGAAGCAAAACACGAGCCAGAAAGTAAGATATTGGGGCAGACAAGAAGCAAAACACGAGCCAGAAATTAAGATATTGGGCAGACAAGAAGCAAAACACGAGCCAGAAAGTAAGATTATAGGAAAACACATGGATTAAGATTAGAGAAGAAAACTGAATTAAAATCGTTTCATGCAAATGGAGATGGACCAACGCAACGGACTATAGCTATTTATTTGTCCCTATCTATTGGCCTGTAGAGCCGAAGTCATGACAAAGGGCAGAATCTCCAGGCTCATCATGTCCAGCGATCATTGCTTTTTAGTGTCAGACTTTGCTCAGGTCCCGCATTGTAATCTCACCGCACATACATGTTCTGGGTAGACTCTAGACCTCGGTAAGGAAGCTGATGCCTCATATTGTTGTCTCTCACCTCATTGTTCATTTTATCGCGTTTCTAGGTCGGTATCTTTTTCTGTTACCCTATGGTTATCATTTGAGCCTGAGATTCTCGTGTTGCCTCTTCTCATGAGGAACCACAAACACTTCGACATAAATGAAGATTAAAGATGAAACGTGAATCAAGTTACAAGAAGTTGGCTTAACAAAAACACTATCAGATTATTGAATAGGGACAGTTGCAACATGATGCAAACGCTTCGTTGAAAAAATATAGATGAAGAAGAAAAAACACGCTGTTACAGTAATGAAGAGAACCAGATATTCAACTGAAACAAAAATCAAGAAATGCAAGAATAACTAATAATAGAACATTATATATTGGAGGCATAGAAAAAAAAACAATTTCTAACTCATTACAAAAATATAACAGCAATAAAATCAGATAGAAACACGTGCCCATTTTATGAAGATTTGAGAGGAACTATCCAAGAAATGAGACGTGAAAACAATGACACTCAAGCTTCCAACTTCCATCATGCTCGACCGGGTTTTATTGTTTCAGTCTCGAAAATAGAATTCTGTTTAGAAATGCAACAAACTCAAGTTGTATTCACACATTTACAATCTCAAAGGTCGTCTCTTGTGTTCGTTAATTTATGGACCAGGTCGTTAATTTCTGGAGCAGGTCGTTAATTCCAACGATAAATTAACATGCCGCAAACCAGTAAGCCAATCTATAGCTATGGCTGCTGAAAATGAAAATGTTGCTTTCTGTGAATTTAGTTTCTGTGAATTTAGTTTCTGTGAATTTAGTTTCTGTGAATTTAGTTTCTATGAATTTAGTTTCTGTGAATTTAGTTTCTTACAAAAGACTGGTCTTAAGTACCCTATCTGAAACGACTAAAGAAAAAAAAACTAACTAATAAATATCATTATCATGTGCCATATCGGTTGCGTAGGCAATCATGTCCTTCCACAATTTTCTATCTACCGTGCTACCAGTTCAGTTGTTGCCTGTATTCCATCCCATGACACCAAGCTATCCAGTATTTTCTATCTTTGTTGTCCGCGATCTCTCTTTCCCTGTATTTTGCTAGTTGTAACCAAGCATTCCAACTTTCCTATTTCCATTATATGCCCGAAAAATGCTGATTGTTTCTTTTTGGTGTATTATTGGAGCTGCCTTTTTGTGTTGACTTCTCAACTAATAAACAATTAACTAAAAACTAATAAATAACTAATACACATAATGCATGATTACCTTTTCATTTTTATTTGTTTAAAATCTTCATCGTTTATTTTCTTTTCTTTCCATCCAATTCTACCTATTCTTCTATAAATCCACATTTCAAACGCTTCAATTTTCTGTTCTGATTTCTTGTCTAATGTCCATGTTTCTGCACTATTCAGGAATATTGAGAAGATGTAAATGTTGCTATTCTTAATTTTAGCCCTGGTGTTATTTGTTTTGATGTTAGTATATTTTTCATGGCATAAAAATTAGTTTTGCCATACCTATTCTTTTGTTTATTTCATTTGTACATTTTCCATCACTGGTTATAGTATGTCCCAGGTAGTTGTAGCTCTGAACTGTCTCCAGATGTATTCCTTCAACTTTGATATTCAATTGTAGGTCTTGAGAATTTTCTTTGTTTATGATCTTAGTTTTAGACATTTTGATATTCATATCTAGTCCATATATTTGGCTTGTCATGTTTATTACATTAAGTAATTGTTGTAGATCTTTAGGATTTTCTGCTAGTAGTACAGTATCATCAGCATATCTTAGGTTATTGATTATCTTTCCATTAATGTTTAGGCCAGGTCGTTAATTACAACGTAATTCCCCATAATTGTATAAAATATAGAGGAAGAAAATAACCGCCAGGTGGCGTTATAGTCAGGTCTTCACTTAGAAGGGTCAAGGTTGTTCATAAGTTGCATTATTGTCATAAGTCAAGTCAGTACAGGTTCTCATAGCGCCTATGAAGCTATCCTGCACCAACATTTTTTTTTGAGAAATGATATATTTTATTGGCAGTCTACCCATGCCTCCCGTTTTGAACAGAACAGTGCCAATTTTATTTTTATTTGCATTTCTCGGCCGTCCCGTTGTTTTAATAAAATTGTCAATTCTGGTACGAAAATGTGACACAGTAAACAACAGCATGACATACATCTCCACTAGGTGAGTCTACATCTCTCAACACAAACAAAAGAATAACAATGTCCGTTCAAGAATAATTGCCACAACTCGAGTTGAATTTTCTTGTAAACTGTTCGATTTATTGCTGTGAAATTTTACATGCAAACTTAGAATCTACCTGACCTTAATACAATATTCTTGTCTATTATAAAAGTGATCTAGTGTAGAATGTTCCTTATATAGCTTATATTTAAAACACAACACGATTTAAGGACAAGACAATTCAAGTTGTTTTACGTTCAATCTTCTCCACTTTTCAATAAAGTGGACACTTTCAAATGTTACATGAAAAAAAAGAACAATCCTGGGAAAATTGCAAAAGGAACACGCTTTTGTTGTTTAACTGGCAGAGTGACCTTATGAGAACCTATTCATCACAGTGAATGACGTTGATAATGCTCATAGTGAAGGGGTATTAGTAAGTAAAAAAAAGTAAAGTACCCCCCGTCACGCCAAGTGGCGTATAGGGAAATATGGTGTTAGTGACCCTATATTTTACAGACCTTCAGCACATGACTTTTGGGGTAATGTGGTCGGTATTACGCCCGTGCTGCTTTTACTTTCCCAGAAAAAATCTGGTACCCATTTAAGGCTGGGTGAACCCGGAGCCGTCGGTTGGGATCGAACCCTACCCCTTGTCCGTAGTAGTCCAGTTCACTAACCACTGAGCTATCGCGGCTCCCACTAATTTTTAGGGAATTAGTAAAACCCAGGTGTCCTCGCCAGGGTACGAACCCCGGCTGTTGCCGTGGTAAGCCAACCGAAGGGGTATTAGTAAACAACAAAAAATACTTTCAGGAATGCTAAAATAGTGAGCTACCTAAATGTTCTAAATCATAAAGGGTTGACAATATAAATGCATCACTTTCCAAAACATTGTTGACAATATAAATTCATCACTTTCCAAAACATTGTTGACAATATAAATTTATCACTTTCCAAAACATTGTTGACAATATAAATTCATCACTTTCCAAAACATTGTTGACAATATAAATTCATCACTTTCCAAAACATTGTTGACAATATAAATTCATCACTTTCCAAAACATTGTTGACAATATAAATTCATCACTTTCCAAAACATTGTTGACAATATAAATTCATCACTTTCCAAAACATTGTTGACAATATAAATTCATCACTTTCCAAAACATTGTTGACAATTTAAATGTATCACTTTCCAAAACATTGTTGACAATATAAATGTATCACTTTCCAAAACATTGTTGACAATATAAATTCATCACTTTCCAAAACATTGTTGACAATATAAATGTATCACTTTCCAAAACATTGTTGACAATATAAATGTATCACTTTCCAAAACATTGTTGACAATATAAATGTATCACTTTCCAAAACATTGTTGAACAAAAACTGCCAGAGTGATAAGCGAGGTATTCGTCTTCAAGTAGACCGGTAAAGCCGAAGCAGTCATCAACTCGTACCAGAGCTATTTGATAGGAAGGGGACCCTGATATAAATTGTATATTTGGTGTTCAAGGTAACCCATAAATAGGCAGGGACATAGCTTGGACATATCTTGGTGCCCATGGCTACATTTATAATAATCCTATTCCGCTGTCTCACATTTCTTTGTCATGTTCACAATTTTTTTAATCTATATTTATGTTCACACGATCCCTATTTCTTATTTTTGTTTCCATATTGTTCTATTCTTTCAACAATGTTTTTTTAAGCCTGTGCTATTCTATTATTTATATCTTGATTTGTATTTATGTTCCTTGTCTATTGTTTAATTTCGTGTTAATAATGTCCAATCTCATTAATTCTTATTATATTTTTTAATTCAGTGATCCCAAGTCAGATTCAAATTCTCCACAGCTGTAAACTCCTTCCTTTTAGAATCATTAACGGCAGCCACAAGAATGTTCAATAGACAAGCAAGGCTCCGTTAATACCTTTCGGACACGAATCGTATCGGCTTTTTTAAAAGTTTAATAATCCGGATTAAATATGTCCGGACGAGATTGGAAAGGAAAAGACGCATTTAAGGCGAATCTCCCACGTCTGAAATATTAGCCAGCTAAAAATAGCAGCCTACGAGGAAAGCATGTCGCTGGCCAATCAAAATTAACAATTAATTAAATAGGGTTGTAACTCTAGTCGGACATCCGGTTACGAACTTTATTCCAACATGGTGCCTCATTGCTAATGTCGTTTCCGGCAATGATAAATATAATTATCGATAATAGATATTAAAATGATGCACTTTTTTATATTGTTCGGATGAAAATTGTTTGGAGGTAAGAAATTTATTTTTCTGGGCTAATGCATATATTTTATTTTCTCTTAGTTCTGCTTCTAAACGTCATGTCTTCTTGTAGATTTTAATTCTGATTAGCCTGAGAGCACGATGATCTATATAAAATAATGCCAGAAATTGATCTGCTCCGGAACAAATATATGCGGCAAAAAAATAATTAAATTGATCAGGGCAATTGTGATATAAAAATCCTAGTTTTGAATGAAAAATATATATTTAAAGGACATTATGTAGTGTTATCTGAAATGTTCTAACTTTTTGGAGGAAACTCAGTCTAGAGCGGGTGGTCATCAACATTTATAGTGCAATGTAATCCTCATCATCAACATTTATAGTGCAATGTAATCCTCATCATCAACATTTATAGTGCAATGTAATCCTCATCATCAACATTTATAGTGCAATGTAATCCTCATCATCAACATTTATAGTGCAATGTAATCCTCATCATCAACATTTATAGTGCAATGTAATCCTCATCATCAACATTTATAGTGCAATGTAATCCTCATCATCAACATTTATAGTGCAATGTAATCCTCATCATCAACATTTATAGTGCAATGTAATCCTCATCATCATCATTTATAGTGCAATGTAATCCTCATCATCATCATTTATAGTGCAATGTAATCCTCATCATCAACATTTATAGTGCAATGTAATCCTCATCATCAACATTTATAGTGCAATGTAATCCTCATTATCAACATTTATAGTGCAATGTAATCCTCATCATCAACATTTATAGTGCAATGTAATCCTCATCATCAACGTTTATAGTGCAATGTAATCCATATCGATTTCAAAAAAGCATTTGATAGTATTCATAGAGATTCTTTGTGGAAAATTCTGAAGCAATATGGCTTACCATCAAAAATCATAAATATTATCAAAGACATGTATGATGGTTACACATGTGCAGTTCGAAGAGAGGAAGGACTGAGCGAATGTTTCCCAATAGAAACTGGGGTTAAACAAGGATGTATTTTATCGCCCTTGTTATTTGGAATTGTTGCGGACTTCATAATGAAGAAATGCTGCACTGGTAATAAAGGCATCGAATGGATACAAGGAGACCATTTGGAGGACCGCGACTTTGCTGATGACATAGTCCTCATCAGCAGTCAGATAAAAATGATGCAGGAGAACACAAGTGAACTATTAGCAATAGCCAGCAAAATTGGGCTTGAGATCAATCATGAAAAGACTAATGTCATTGAAAGTTTAATTCCAACTAATGACAAAATATACATGGAAAACAAACCAGTAGAAGAGATCGATCACTTTATCTATCTTGGAAGTCACATTGATCGAGAAGGGGATACAAGTAAAGAAATTAGAATCATAATAGATAAAGCAGCAATGTCTTTCAGAAGCCGTGAAAAGTTGTGGAAATCAAAACTAATCAGCACAAACACAAAACTTAGGCTATTCAAATCAAATGTACTATCAACCCTTACGTATGCGTGTGAAAGCTGGAAAACAACAAGAGATATAGAAACAAAGTTGAACGCATTCGAAAATAAATGTCTAAGGAAAATACTTGGTATAGCATGGAACGAATTCAAAACAAACGAGGAAATTAGAGAAATCGCCAATCAACCACTAATATCTTCAGTAATAAAGAAAAGACGATGGTCATATGTTGGACATGTGATGAGAAGAGATAATAACCGAATAGCAAACCAGGCCCTCATATAGGAAACAACAGGTAAGAGAAAAAGAGGAAGACCCAGGGAGACACTGAGAAGAACATTGATGAGAGAGGCAAGTGCAACAGGATTCGGCTCCCTCAATGAGATAGAGCTGCTTGCACAGACAACAGAGACAAATGGCGAGATTTGATAAAATATCTTTAAAAGAAAACTGCTAGAACAAAAATTCAGATATGAGAAGGTGTATCTTAGTCTACGCCCTATGGGCCGGCTACGGCTCGAAAGGTCAATAGATAGATAGAATCCTCATCATCAACATTTATAGTACAATGCAATCCGCATCATCAACATTTATAGTACAATGTAATCCTCATCATCAACATTTATAGTACAATGCAATCCTCATCATCAACATTTATAGTACAATGCAATCCTCATCATCAACATTTATAGTACAATGCAATCCTCATCATTAACATTTATAGTACAATGCAATCCTCATCATCAACATTTATAGTACAATGTAATCCTCATCATCAACATTTATAGTACAATGCAATCCTCATCATCAACATTTATAGTACAATGTAATCCTCATCATCAACATTTATAGTACAATGTAATCCTCATCATCAACATTTATAGTACAATGCAATCCTCATCATCAACATTTATAGTACAATGCAATCCTCATCATCAACGTTTATAGTACAATGTAATCCTCATCATCAACATTTATAGTACAATGCAATCCTCATCATCAACATTTATAGTACAATGTAATCCTCATCATCAACATTTATAGTACATTGTAATCCTCATCATCAACGTTTATAGTACAATGCCTCATCATCATTTCATCCATAGCTCAATCTTCTTATGAACAAAAATGAAAGTATCATTACGCTCTATCTTCTCAACAGCGAATTTTGTTATCTTAGATTCCATCTTTCATCATCATCGAGTGCCGTCTCCGCAACGAAGGTTGGCTACCATGGATCGCCATTCCACTCTGTTTCTTGCTTTGATGGTGCAGGTTGTCATAGGCTGATTTGTCCATCTTTTGATGTTACTCGTACATGTTAGTCTTGGTCTTCCTCTGCCTCTTTTACGTTGTATTTTCCCTTCCAATATTACTTTTAGTAGGCTTTTGTGTCTTTTAACGTGCCCTATAAAAATTTAATTAGTCTTGTCTCAAATATGTTTAGTAGTTCTCTTTTTATTTTTAATTGTTTTAAAACTTCATCGTTTGTTATTTTTCTTTCCATCAAATTCTACCTATTTGGCATTAAAATGACTGTTTCTATCTTTCACCATTTATATATCAGATATGTTTTGTATATGTCCCGCTTTTTTAATTGGAAGAGAGAGGAGAAACATAATTGAGATACAGCCATAGCGTGTCCGAACATGAAGGTGGTATCATGTCGCAAATATGTCTATATAGACAACGCTCTCCGTTGATTGTGAACTGATAGAGGAACTAACATCCAGTGCTGTCTGGAAACCCGAATGTTGCCATAGCTGGCTCCTATCCTACAACAATAGCAGTGTTTTTTTATTTAGTGACGTATTTTTGTGTGTTTTTATTGACTTTTTTAGAATCGTAAAGTTTCTTTATGGTTAGCTCTTTGTATCTAAACAATTTTCTCAAAATAAGTTCAATCGAATCCGCGCATCTTGACCAGTCCTTCCTGTTTGTGATTTACAAACTCTGAACGTAATGTTTGGTGAGCTTGTTGGTGCAATCTCTAACTAGGCCTAGTCGATGTCACTTCCTGTTTTGTAAAATGATTTATAGAATCATAAGGGAGACAAATAACAATAAATGAATATTATTATGGAGGGAAACTTCCGAGGCGATGGATCAGTGAATCATTTCAGGGAAAGGATATGTTAACAACACTGAGACAAAAATATAGAATTCCGCTATAGAATAATACAGTCATTCGGTATTAAATAGATGCTGTCTATATTTAAAGTTATTCAGTATTGAATAGGTCCTGATTAGATATAGTCATTCGTATTGAATAGGTCCTGTCTATATTTAAAGTCATTCGGTATTTAAAATGTCCTGATTAGATATAGTCATTCGGTATTAAATAGGTCCTGTCTTGATCTAGAGGCATACGGTATAGAATAGGTCCTGTCTAGATCTAGTGTCATACGGTATTCAATAGGTCCTGTCTAGATCTAATGTCATACGGTATTCAATAGGTCCTGTCTAGATCTAATGTCATACGGTATTCAATAGGTCCTGTCTAGATCTAGTGTCATACGGTATTCAATAGGTCCTGTTTAGATCTAATGTCATACGGTATTCAATAGGTCCTGTCTAGATCTAGTGTCATACGGTATTCAATAGGTCCTGTCTAGATCTAGTGCCATACGGTATTCAAAAGGTCCTGTCTAGATCTAATGTCATACGGTATTCAATAGGTCCTGTCTAGATCTAGTGTCATACGGTATTCAATAGGTCCTGTTTAGATCTAATGTCATACGGTATTCAATAGGTCCTGTCTAGATCTAGTGTCATACGGTATTCAATAGGTCCTGTCTAGATCTAGTGCCATACGGTATTCAAAAGGTCCTGTCTAGATCTAGTGTCATGCGATATTCAATAGGTCCTGTCTAGATCTAATGTCATACGGTATTCAATAGGTCCTGTCTAGATCTAATGTCATACGGTATTCAATAGGTCCTGTCTAGATCTAATGTCATACGGTATTCAATAGGTCCTTCATGTCTAAATATAAAGAATCGTGAAGATTATCGTTAGCTCTGCATTGTGATTGTTTTGTTGGAGAAGGGGAAGAACGAATTACCAGACGTCAAATGATAAAGCACATAATGTCATCGAACTGAAACGTCTATGTAAAGCTTGCTCTTAATTACAAATAAATCAAAATATGAATCAAAATTAAGACAGAATATATAGCATGCAAAGAAGTACATAATGGGCGTCTCACTCTTGTATGGTCAGGATCGATAGTCTGGAGTAGAACATTGATGAGTAAACAAGATCAATGGAGACAACAGAAATGTCGTTCTGCAGAAGAATGTTGTGAATAGCATTGACATTTCATGTCAGGAGGGATGTCCTTGAAGCCCGATTTAAAATGTAAGAGGTGTTCTATCTTCTATGACTCATAATAAGTGGGATAACAAGGAAGGGATTTTTACAGAGCAAAAATATAACCAAAGAAATAAGACAACATCATGCGATTTTACATCGCGGCAGATGTAACGACAGCTAAACTGTAGAACTGACAACAACGGGAATGTAAACATGTGATCGGACATGGGCGCCTTTCCCTTTTACCCACACATGGTTATGGTTATTCGAAGGCCTCGGTATCACTGCAAACGAATGGAGATCCATAACGGCTCAACCGCCCGTGCCATCATCCGAATTAACATCTCATCGAATATCCAAACAAAGAAAGGTACTTGTAGTCCCTATCGAAGCAAACACAGCACACGTCAAAAGACATCAGGCGTATTATAGCAGCGACAGTGAACGCATCTGAACTGTCCTTCTTCATACAATACCATCATTCATGGTAAGCAATCTGAATATAGAAACCCCATCCGGATGAAAAACACAGGACGAGGTGTGCATAGAGCATTACTCAGTAGCTCCGGCAGCAAGCCTGACTGCAACAAGGAGCACTTATCTGACAGTGCCTCAACTCCTCCTTGTCGCCTATCAGCCATATTGACCGGATGTCCAACACATGTTGTCTTGAATAGCAAAATATGATATCTTCTCAACATTACTGTATGTTGCAGAAACATGGGCATTAGACAAGAAAACAGAACAGAAAATTGAAGCCGTTGAAATGTGGACTTATAGAAGAATTGAATGAAAAGAAAAGAAAACAAACGGTGAAGTTTTAAAACAACTAAAAATGATAAGAGAACTAATAAAAACAATTACAAGACAAATGAAATTTCTGGGACATGTTACAAGACACATCAGCCTTATAAAAGTTATATTGGAAGTGAAAATATAAGGTAAAAGAGGTAGAGGCAGATCAAGATTAACATAGACGAGTAACATTAAAAGATGGACAAGTCAACCTATGACAATCTGCACCATCAAAGCAAGAGACAGAGTGGGATGGCGCTCCATGGTAGCCAACCTTCGATGCGGAGACGAAACTCAATGATGATGATGATGATGATGAAGAGCCCCGTCCCGCCAGGTGGCGTATAGTGAATATGATGTTAGTGACCATAAATTTTACAGACCTTCCGCGCATGATTTTTGGGGTAATGTGGTTGATACTATGCCCGTGCCGCTTTACTTTCCCAGAAAAAAATCCGGTACCCATTTAAGGCTGGGTAAACCCGAAAGCCGTCGGTTGGGATCGAACCCTACCTCTTGTCCATTGTAGTCCAGTTCACTAACCAGTGAGCTATCGCGGCTCCCAATGTGTGGTAGTACTTAGAATTATAAGATCAATGATGTTCTATATATGGATGTATTCACGAAGTTAACAGCCTTTGTTATGATCGTTTATTACTTACTTTCTGTGATGTCTATCATGTTAACTTTCATTCACAAACTACTTTCCGTGACACCACTTATTATTGTCTCTGGAGCACAACCTCCGAATAAACTTGTAAACCCTTCACAACTAACTGATCCTAACTGCTCGTCTTGTTTACATTTCTGATTCTGTTTCTGAAATATGTTCTCTCTGCAAAATCTTCTTGTGTATCAAGTTAAATACTTATTTGCATAATGTATTTGTGCGGGCTTCGCGCAGTTATGTCGTAACTAATAATTTGTTGCGAGGTCTTAAACTCTGTTTGAAATAATGTGTCCAATTTGCCAAAGCATGGCGCTATCTTGACCCTTTGTTTAACTTTACTAATTTTCAAAATAATGATATTTATCCCATGAACTTGACCCGCCCCTCGTGAAGTTGTTTGTCAGCCTATTTCCTGGACATGTTGACGGGTGTGGCCATTCCCACCTTTTCCAATCAACCTGGAAAATTCACTCTCTCAAAATTCGCAACTTGTCATTTGTCTTTATGTTACAGCTACCTCTTTTTCCAATAAAAGCTAGGAAATGTTCAATGTTTATGTTCTTCTGTCACTAAGGTTGGCAGGATAGTGTTCTGCCCTACCAAAGGAGGAGTAAGACGTCTCCTTTCCTCCGCTAGTCTTCGGGACACCCCTGGGCAAGGTGGAGCTCCCGTTCAGCCCCCCCCCTATCAGGGTTATGTGAAGCCATTGGAGCAGGTGGTGGAAGGTGTTGTGGGAGCAGCCGACAAGTAGTGCCGGTTATGGTCCCCACGCCGCGATGGCAGGCAGAGGATCTCATGTATAGAGACAATGGCTGTGATCTCCGACTAGTACAGTCACTGCCAAGAAGGAAAGGAGTGGCAAACTACCTTCTTATATTGCCTAGACTAATCATGAGAAATCATAACTTATTATCTACAGCTAACGACGTTAATGAAATGAAAAGACGATTAGAAGCCACAGAGATGGGACTTCTCAGAAGAATGTTGAAAGATCCCTGGACAGCTAAAATGACAAATGAGGAAGTTCTCAAAGAGGCCAACACAAAAAGGGAGCTCCTAAAAGACATCAGAAAGAAGCAATCAACATTTTTCGGGCACATCATGAGAAGAGGAAAGTTGGAATTCTTGGTTACAACTGGCAAAATAAAAGGAAATAGAGATCGCGGACGACAAAGAGAGAAAATACTGGTTAGCTTGGTGTCATGGCATGGAAAACAGTCGACAACAGAACTGATACGATGCAATGTAGAAAGAAGATTGTGGAAGGACATGATCGTCTACTCCAACCGGCATGGCATATGATGATGATGACGATGATGCCACTAACTACTGGCGACTGTTAGTATAATGTTATTGTTATAATATGTTAAGAAATGTGTACTGACTAAGCTATCCGACCCATGCTATTTCTTTATCTCCCATTATGCAATATATGTTATCTCAGTCCATATACTGTTATGCACATTCTTAGTCAACCGCAACACAATCTCTCTCACATACACATACAAACGCAACCATATACCCATCCACATTTAATCCAATCTCACATACACTCGAACATAACCACGTACTCATCTGGCAAGCTCACACATCACACAGACACATACATACACAAACATCTCCACAACTGGTTGGAACTATGCTGATGTCGGTCTCCTATAATCACTGACAGATCTCCCATGGATGACTGTATGACAAAGCTGCCAACAGAATGAGCAAGGTTATTTTTGCTCTATTGACATTTAGTCTCTTTTCTCCTGCATGTTTTCTCTTATATCTTCTGTCCTTCCTTATTTGTCTTTCAGCGCCTAGGGGAGTATTGTGTGCGGTATTTTGCTCTTCTGTTCGCCTCTGCTGCTGTTATGTTTCCTAGAGCTTCTAATATTCCATCAATCCATCTTTTGCTCTTCTGTTCGCCTCTGCTGCTGTTATGTTTCCTAGAGCTTCTAATATTCCATCAATCCATCTTTTGCTCTTCTGTTCGCCTCTGCTGCTGTTATGAATCCTAGTGCTTCTAATATTCCATCAATCCATCTTTTGCTCTTCTGTTCGCCTCTGCTGCTGTTATGAATCCTAGTGCTTCTAATATTCCATCAATCCATCTTTTGCTCTTCTGTTCGCCTCTGCTGCTGTTATGTTTCCTAGAGCTTCTAATATTCCATCGATCCATCTTTTGCTCTTCTGTTCGCCTCTGCTGCTGTTATGTTTCCTAGTGCTTCTAATATTCCATCCATTTCTCGTGGTCGACCCTTGGGTCTGGTGTTCTTGAAACATTTATTGAAGGCTCGTTGTTTTGTTTGGATCACTCTGTCTTGTCACGTGGCCAAACCATTTTATCTGTTGTTTCTTTATGTATTCTATGGCGGGGGTTATTCCTAGCTTTTTTCTCAGTTCTTCATTTCTGATCTTATCTCTCAGACTGTTTCCTGTCATTCGTCTAACACATTTCATCTCTGCAGATGTTATTTTTCTTATTGTTCTTGCATCTAGGTGTCCAGGTATGGCATTGGTAGCACAACGTTGGGATGAAGATTGTGTTGTAGAGTGCCCATTTTGCCTCCAGAGTTATTTCCTTGTTTGACAATAGTGGTGATAGCTGTCCAATGATTTGGCAAGCTTTGATGCATCTTGATTCTATCTCTGCTGTTTGTGATTGTCATTTGTCACTAAACTTCCTAGGTATTTTAATTCCTCTACTTGTTTTAGTTGCCTACATTCTAAAGTTATGTTGATGTTCTGTTTCTCTTTGGCGACATTCATGACTTCTGTTTTGTTGGTGTTAATTTTCATGGTGTATTTTGTGCCTGTGCTGTTGAGTTTATTTAAGTGTTCTTGTAGGTCTTCTATCTTTCCATGTATTAGTGCCTGACCGACTGCAAATAAAAGCTCGTTGATCTCCTCTGTCTTTGATGGGTTGGCTAACTTGCATATATGGTCCATGTAAGTAATAAACTATATTCTCTTTATAACTCTATATTCTCTATACTAATAATCCAACATCATGAAAGAGGAAATCGAAGAAGTAATCAAATATGCACCAAGAAATAAAGCGCCGGGATCTTGGGGAAAAGGCTGAGACCAATAATAGAACTACAGTTAAGCGATTCTCAAATGGGGTTCCGAAGAAACAGAGGATGCACCGACGCACTATTCACACTAAAACAGCTTGCAGAAAGAACGACAGAACACAATCAAAACTTATACATAGCCTTCATTGACCAGGAAAAAGCATTCGACAGATTAAACAGAGAACAACTGTGGGAGATACTAACAACATACGGAGTAAGCCAACATCTAACCAACATTATTAAAAGTCTCTATGTCAACAGCAACTGCAGGGTTAGAACAGCAGCAAGCTACATAGACCACTTCGAAGTTAGATCAGGTGTAAGACAGGGGTGCGTACTATCCCCCTACTGTTTATTACATACATGGACCATATATGTAAGCTAGCCAACCCACCAGAGACAGAGGAAATCATCATCATCATCATGTGCCTTACCGGTTGGCGTAGGTGATCATGTCCCTCCACAATCTTCTATCCACAGTGCATCGTATCAGTTCTGTTGTTGACTGTTTTCCATGCCATGACACCAAGTTATCCAGTATTTTCTCTCTTTGTCGTCCGCGATCTCTTTTTCCTTTTATTTTGCCAGTTGTAACCAAGTATTCCAACTTTCCTCTTCTCATGATGTGCCCGAAAAATGTTGATTGTTTCTTTCTGATGTTTTTTAACAGCTCCCTTTTTGTGTTGGCCTCCTTGAGAACTTCCTCATTGGTCTTTTTATCTGTCCAGGGAACTTTCAACATTCTTCTGAGAAATCCCATCTCTGTGGCCTCCAATCGTCTTTTCATTTGTTTGTCTACTGTCCATGATTCGCTTCCATAGGTGAGAATTGGTTCTATATAGCACCGATGAACTCTCTTTCTCATTTTTATTGACATAGATTTGTTGCATAAGATAGTTTTCATTTTCTGAAATGCTATTTTGGCCTGAGCTATTCTGCTTTTTATTTCTGTGGTGCATCTTCCATCTGATGTAATTATTGTGCCCAAGTATTTGACGCGTTGCACTTGTTTCAGATTTGTCTTGTTTATTTTTATGCTGCATGATGGTGATGATTGTTTCTTCGATATAACCATTACTTCAGTTTTCTTGCTATTCAGACTGAGACCTTTCTTGTTGCTTTCTTTTACTATTATGTCTATCATTTCTTGTAGTTCGTTCTCTGTCTCTGCTATTAAGACTGTGTCATCCGCATATCGCAAATTGATTATTTATGTTGTGACCGTTGACTTCAATTCCTTTTATGTCTACTATTGATCTCATAATAGGAGGAGATCAACGAGCTTCTATTTGCAGACGATCAGGCATTAATACATGAAACAATAGAAGACCTACAAGAACACTTAAACAAACTCAACATCTCAGGCACAAAATACAACATGAAAATCAACATCAACAAAACAGACGTCGCCAAAAATGAACAGAACATCAACATAACTATAGAAGGCAGACAACTAAAACAAGTAGAGGAATTCAAATACCTAGGAAGTCTCATGACAAACGATAATTCTCAAACGGCAGAGATAGAATCAAGATGCAACAAAGCTTGTCAAATCATCGGACAGTTATCACCACTATTGTCCAAGAAGGAAATAACTATGGAGGCAAAACGAGCACTATACAATACAATCTTTGTCCCAACGTTGTGCTACCAATGCCAGACCTAAACCTTAGATGCAAGAACAACAAGATAAATAACCTCTACAGAGATGAAATGTGTTAGACGAATGAAAGGAAACAGTCTGAGAGATAAGATCAGAAACGAAGAACTGAGAAAAAAACTAGGAATAGCCCCCGCCATAGAATATATAAGGAAACAACAGATACAATGGTTTGGCCACGTGACAAGGCAGAAAGAACACAACACAACACAACGAGCCTTCAACAAACGTTGTGAGAACACCAGACCCAAGGGTCGACCACGAAAAAGATGGGTCGATGAAATATTAGAAGCACTAGGAAACATAACAGCAGCAGAGGCGAACAGAAGAGCAAAAGACCGCAAATTATATCTCCCCTCGACGCTGAAAGGCAAATGAGGAAGGAAAGAAGAAGAAGAAGTAATAAACAGTAGGGGGAATAGTACGCATACTGTCTTACACCTAATCTAACTTCGAAGTGGTCTGTGTAGCCTGCTACTGTTCTGACTGTGTTTCTCTGATATAATTGGTTTATCTCAGTTTCGAATAATATTGTGTGTCATTCCATACCACGTAGAAAATACTGGTTCTCGTCCGATAGTTGAAGTATTGCAACGTCTGTCAAGGTTTATACTTTCCTTTCCGGACATCTAGTGGCTGAATCGACAACACGTCGACCCAAAGCCAGGAGAACGCGTGTTCGGATCCCGAAGAGTGTCAAACGGTTTCTATCTAGTGTGAAATAAAACTCAAACTCAACAGCACATGTAAACAGCTCAGGACATGCGGTCTTTATTCTCAAGTCCTATATGTCTCCGCGCAAGACCCTAGTAATGAGATAATGCCGTAAAGATATTTACAGATAGTTGTACAATTTCTTAAATGTGTTGTCCGTGGATTAAGGATTTAATTCTATATTTGACCAGTCTATTTCACTAATGGAGATTCACTTAAGCATGCAGTGCCGTGGGGAGACATGTTTGTATTTCAGTTTTGTTCTACCCACAAGCCATTTCCCGTCTATGAGTTCGAGATCAAGTCCCTATTATAGTTGTGGCTGCTGTGTAATCCTTGAGCATGTCCCAGCCACATTAATCCACCGCTTCTAAATGTTGATTTAATGGATGGAGATTTGATGTATTTTTTTTTATTTAAAACATTCAGTGAAATGATCAATAATTTAGTACTGGCCTCAAAATGCAGAAAATAGTGACGTCTCCATCAGTATCTCCGCAGTCAGCTCGTGAGTCGCATCAAATATATTGAGGGCTCTTGATATCTGACCTTGATTTCATAGAAGCTTTACTGAGTAACCAACTACTTCTTGTAGTAGATGTAAACCTCATCTTGACCTGAGGATACAGTGCGCGCGATTCCAAGGCCGAATCTCTGACCTCTAACACTGTCTTTTCAATCAAAATCTATATATAGAAGATGTTGTACGTCCGCGTTCAAAACTAAATAGACCATCTGAGTCTAGTTCATGTTCTAATCTTCTATGTCGGTGATATTCTTGTGGTTCCCAGGGAACATTATATGTCAACTTCAGGTATTATCTATTCTGAGGAGAATATCTGTTACTTTGTTCATACATCGATGTCGATAAAGGCAAAGAGCACGTGAACTCAAGTTGTATACAACTTTCATTAGAATAATGATAGAACTATGTATTTACAGATTTGCAACATGAAGCAATCTGATCACTAGAAGTGGCCCCAAGTCGAGCAAATGTTTTGATCTTTTAGTTTCTTGACGTTCTAAGACATTGAAAAGGCTGGGGGAGGGGGGGTGTGTTTTTAGTTTACGATTGCCAGTCATCGACCTCCAGCTGCCTACACAAGCTGCGATCCCACGAACGGTCCCGCCTCAGACAATACTACCAACCTCAAATGGTTAACAATATAGCTCTCACACAAGCTGCGATCCCACGAACGGTCCCGCCTCAGACAATACTACCAGCCTCAAATGGTTAACAATATAGCTCTCACACAAGCTGTGAGCCCACGAACGGTCCCGCCTCAGACAATACTACCAGCCTCAAATGGTTAACAATATAGCTCTCACACAAGCTGCGAGCCCACGAACGGTCCCGTCTCAGACAATACTACCAACCTCAAATGGTTAACAATATAGCTCTCACACAAGCTGCGAGCCCACGAACGGTCCCGTCTCAGACAATACTACCAACCTCAAATGGTTAACAATATAGCTCTCACACAAGCTGCGAGCCCACGAACGGTCCCGTCTCAGACAATACTACCAACCTCAAATGGTTAACAATATAGCTCTCACACAACGTCGAGATGCGGGCTACTGTCAACGTCTACTACCTGTCACAGACATACACTTCTCGACTGTCTCATGTCTTAACTGTGTGATGTTCTAGCTGAATTGTTGTCGTTTCCATGTCTAGCTTAAGCGTCACGCGCACTGGTATAGGTGATCATGTCTCTCCACAACTTCCAACGTCCACAGTTCTGTTGTTGATCTCCTACCACACCATTCACTTCAACTGACTTTAATCTTTCCTCTGTTTCACCATTCCACCAAATTCTCAATTTCTCACTAAATATTAAAACTCTTCCTGTCTCGCTGCACGTCCAACACATTATGATTTCTTTCTGGTGTTGGAAATAATCTTTCTTTTTGCTTTATCCTCTCGTTGACTACATTCATTACTCTTGTTTATGCATGCGTGGTATTCTCAATATTCTTCTGTAAAACCAACTTTATGTGGCCTCCAAAGATACACCAGACCCAAGGGTCGACCACGAAAAAGATGGATGGATGGAATATTAGAAGAACTAGGAAACATAACAGCAGAAGTGGTAACAGAAGAGCAAAAGACCGCAAAAGATATAGTTATATCTCCCCTCGACGTTGAAAGGCATATGTGGAAGAAAAGAGGAAGAAGAAAGATTGTCTTGTCTGTTCTGTTGTCCAGGATCACATCCATACATCAGAACTGGCTCCCAATAACACAGTAAAACTCTTTCTTTTTTATAATTTCCATTGACAAAAATACGTTACATTTTATTTTATTTACGCTTTAGAATGCTAAACTGACTGAGACTATGTGCACCACACTATATTGAACATCTACCACCCGAAGTTAATATCGTTCCCTAAAATTTACAATCCTATTTTAATCCTGTCCAATTGACTTTAATTGTGCATCTTTCTTATACCTTGTGTCTACCATCACATCTGTCTCATACCTTGTGTCTACCATCACATATGTCTTATACCTTGTGGCTACCATCACATCTGTCTTACTAGACAGTAGAACACTCTAAAACATCCTACTAGGACACACTATAACATCACTCTAGACTACTCTCTTGCTCTCCTCCGTCTCCTCTTTTTATAAATGCTTTCTGTTGTAAGGAATCACCACAGCATTGTGTCTACATGGACAAACCCGATTATTTGTTGTTTCTGTATGTAGCTTAGGATTGACTCAGCGCCTACACGTTCTCTTATAATATCATTTTTGCTTCTCTCTTTTCTGGTTTTATCAGACATCGCATCTACGCGGTGACAAACTTACTTTTACGCTTGAACATAAGTGATCATATTAATGGTAAAGGTAAAGTACGAGACTTGAACCGGCGTCTTAGCACGCGAGTTTCCACCCATATGTGCTCGGCCGCCTATCCAGAAATGTTCGGAAATTTCTGTATAGTGTAGCCTCAAGCATCGAAACTCAGATGCGAGACAACATTCCCCACCTTACCAGGGTAATACCCTGGTACCCATTTCTGCCAACGGCTGGGTCGACCGTGGGGGTATTTTTTTTCCAACCACGAGTACAACTCTCACTGCTCCCAGCGGGAATCGAACACGGGTTGTCCGAACGTTGGTAGTCCAGTCGGGTGGTTTTCCCAACTAGGCTACCGAGGCCCCCAAGTTATCATATTTTGCTTTGGTAATCCAATGTTGGAATGCACACACTCTGTATAAGATGTTGCTTGGTGGTAATAGGTATTGCTTTGTGTTGGTGTATAGGGAATATATGTTCCAATATTTGGTTTTCCTTGTTGCATTTATTTTACTATCTTCATAGAATATTGTTCCCAGACATTTAAAGTTTGGTGCTTGTTTGATAGCTTGATGTGCTTTAGCTATGTTTAGTTTCTCTTTGTGTATCCCTATTGACTTAGCTTCTGTTTTTTGTTCGTCAAAAGCTAGTTCTGTGGTATTCCTTTTACATTCTTGATTCACAGACAGCAGATGTTGCTGAGGTTTTGTCTCTTCGAAAGCTATTAGGTCCTGGTCGTCAGCAAAAAGTAGTTCATTGATATTTACACACAGTGATTTGATATCCTAGCACAGTGGCGTATCCTGGGGTCTGAAAGAGAGCATGCAACTTTTAAAAAATGATAATGTTCTACTCACCCAGTTATTTGAAGTTCAGTTCTATTCTGCGGCTCTTTCTGCTAAAGTCCTCTGTTACTTTGTTATAAAAGTCATCATTGCCTTTCATCTCTACAAGAAGGTCTTTTTCAATTGACATCATTGATAGAGCAGAAAGACGACATTGCCCCTGCGAGTTCCTTATGAAATTTTTAATGCGTTTTAATGCAGAAAACGAACGTTCCACTGAAGACGACGATGCAGGAATTGTCAATATTAATTCACAAAGTTTATGAAATCTGGAAGACCACTGTGAAGTCCTTTGTTCAAAAGAAATCTATGAATGTCGGACACATACATTTCTTTAAAGTGTTGGGATACAAACATTGCCTTTAATTCAGATCTCAGTCTTACTATATCAAAATATTTCCCATATATTCCGTTCAGTTTGGAAAACTGCTCTTCTGGAAACTCTTTTGAAAATGTTAAAAATTTCTTACAGTCAAAAATTTCAAGAAATGACAAATCTGACAGAGAATCAAACCGGCTTTGTAACTGGCAGTTTACCGTATCATGAATTTCACAATACAGCCTTCTGTACTCATCCTTTGGGATAACTGAGGATTCTCGCTTTCTTCTCTTTGTTGGAGGACCACACTTGAACTCTATTTTGGCCCAAATTGAATCAAAACCAGTATTGCGCATTGTGAACAATTTTTCTTTTAACTCAACTATCTCTCTAGAGCAATATGTGATGTCCAGTGAATTTGACTGAAGGATATTAAATACAACATCTGTCATCGAAAAAATATCGGTGAACACAGCCAAAAGGAAATTGAATTCAAAATCTCCTAGGTTTGACAGAAATCCAACTGCTTCATTAATTGTTGCGTGATCCCAATCACCAGGTCGTTCCAAAATGCATTCAAATAAATCTATTAATTCATTGTGATATTCAGAAACAGTCTGTACTAAACGACTGGAATAATTCCATCTGGTTGCCGCCAGCTTGGGAAACCGTTTTTTCACTATGGTGTCCAACAAATGTGTTCTCTTTGCTGAATGAGTAAAAAATGAAGCAAAACTGCTAAGTGACGAAAAGAATATTCTACACGCACTTATGCATGAGACAGTACTAAATTAAGTTTGTGTGCATAGCAATGGTGGATATTGCCTGAGAAACAACTTCCCTAACTCTCGTCTGCACACCATTCAATTGGCCTGCCATTACTGCTGCACCATCATAAGTTTGTGCTACTAGTTTTTCTCTACAGTCAAATTGATCAAGACTGTCTAAAGCCAGTTTTGACAATGCTTGTGCAGATCTGTCAGAGCTAACGTCATGAAAACCAATAAATCTTTCGTAAATATTACCATTATAAATATATCTAAAAACAACTGACAGCTGAGACAAGTTTGTTACATCAGAGGTCTCGTCAATTAGGATGGCGACAAATCTGGACGATTGAATCTGAAATTTCACTTCTGCAGTTATTACATTGTTCACACTTTGGATAAGATCGTTCTGTATTAATGGGGAAAGACCCGTGAATATATTTGACGTCATGAGATGCTGATGCAATTTTTCATCAAACTCTGCTAATAAATTTAAAGCTTCAATGTAGTTCCCACGATTAGTGGAATCACTCCCCTCGCTGTGACCACGAAAAGCTAATTCTTGTTTTCCTAAAAAACTAGTAACAGCAATTAACCTCTTTAGGATTTCTCGATTTTCTTTAACTGTTTCATTGTGTTTCATAATACTTTTTTTTTTCTGAAAATCCAATTGAACATCAATTCTGCTGGAGCCAAACACTTGTAACGCTATCCAAGCGTGAATATGACTTTCAGACTTTTCGTGTCTTGAAATAGCGTTATGTAAATTATTTAAATCAGAATACCCGCGTTGTCTGCTGTTCCAAGGCGAAGTGTCATTTACAAACAATATACATGGCCAGCAAAATAACTTACATAATGATTCCGAACCACAAAGCCAAACGACTTTCTTATATAAATCATTGTTAAATGAACGGACACATTTTGTCCCTTCTCGTTTCAAACTGCTTAACGCAGGAATCGGTCTGCCCTTTTTTACCAAGTCCAATTTTTCATTAAATGTTCGCGATTGAAACGGTCGCTCAAATAAATCTACAACGTCATTAATAGAATCAGCCATAATAACCACAGTAAACAAATATACTAAGTTTAGTAATTAACAATAGCAATACAACATGTTTCTGTACAAACACAAAATATTAAATATCAGCTGATTAAAATCACGTTTGAAGTTTTGAATTCTGAAGGTTTGAAATCGAAACCACATCGCTGTGTAAATGTGCGTGTGTGTTGAGTAAAATCACGTGACGTGTACCAAAAATTACCAGAAATGGTTTACTAAACAAGTGTGTGTGTAGGCATTCAAGATTATAATTGCTTGCATTGTTATCATTAGTTTAACATTCAAATAAAAGTACTAGAACATAGAAATTGCACTGTTTCACACCAGTAAATAAATGTTCATCAATCAATTTATTATTTGCCAGTGCTAAATTGTTATAATAGTGATTGAATCATAAAATGTATTTATTTTTTTTCATCGCAAGCTTACTGTGGAGACACGGATTTAATAAAACACACACAGTATATCACTGCGCTTATATGTAAAGGGACTATTTTAACGAAAGCAACTTCAAAATTGCTTCAGAGCGGGCTAGTTCAACTATCATAAAAAACGATTGGACATATACAATTTTCTTTTAACGTCAGTGTTGCCACCACTAATTTTTTGAAAAATTCAGATTTGTGAGAAAAACATTTTAAAATATATTTTTGAGCAATGATGTAAGGGCTAAGTTTGGATGGGGGATAGATCACTGACTGGTTTATCATTTTCGCAACTCTTGAAGGCATGCAATGCTTGCCTTGCTTATATTAAGTATACGCCACTGTCCTAGCATATTCTGTCGATGTAAGTGATAAACAAGAGTGGTGAGAACACGCCAGCTTGTCTTACTCCGGACGTTACAGCGAATGGTGTTGATGCTCCTTTAGTTGCTCTAGTCACACACTTCTGCAATGATTAACACTTTACGTACGTTTCGACGCACTGTGCGCCACGCCGATTTCCGCCGCATAGTGCGTCACTCTCAATGTGATTAGTGTGAGGCGTCATCAAACCATATTCTTTTTACATATTTTGTATCATCTTGGTATCTGTGACATCTAGTACCTTGTACAATTATCTAAACATTCATATATAATATGTTATATGTTCAATAAATATCAATATGTTGATTAATTATAAAAACCATGACAAATGTTATCTCTGAAATCTATTCTGCTGCATTGATAAAAAGCTTCCAATAAAGAAAGAGTTAAATAAGATCCTGCAACATCTCATAATGTGCTCATTTACTAAGATCCTGCAACATCTCATAAGGTGCTCATTTACTAAGATCCTGCAACATCTCATAAGGTGCTCATTTACTAAGATCCTGCAACATCTCATAAGGTGCTCATTTACTAAGATCCTGCAACATCTCATAAGGTGCTCATTTACTAAGATCCTGCAACATCTCATAATGTGCTCATTTACTAAGATCCTGCAACATCTCATAAGGTGCTCATTTACTAAGATCCTGCAACATCTCATAATGTGCTCATTTACTAAGATCCTGCAACATCTCATAAGGTGCTCATTTACTAAGATCCTGCAACATCTCATAATGTGCTCATTTACTAAGATCCTGCAACATCTCATAAGGTGCTCATTTACTAAGATCCTGCAACATCTCATAAGGTGCTCATTTACTAAGATCCTGCAACATCTCATAAGGTGCTCATTTACTAAGATCCTGCAACATCTCATAAGGTGCTCATTAACTCCGTTCTGAGCCAATGTTTGCTGTAATATACTTGTATCCACCCTATCGAAAGCTTTCTCATGGTCCACAAATGCTATGCACAGTTTGTTTTTATGTTCTATGTTTTATGTTCTTTCTCTACTAGCTGCCTGGGTGAAAATATTGCGTCTGTGCGTCTTCTAATTTGTTTTTCTAAAACCCATCTGTTTTGCTGAGGCTCTATAATAGATCTTAATCTTGTTTCTATAATTTTGGCATACATTTTGCTTATATTGCTCTGAAATAGGGTGCCATGGTAGTGTGAACATTCTCTTTTGTTTCTGGTATTCTCCCAAAGGGGAATTATTATGACTAGTTGCCAGTCTGTACGTGTTTGTTGTTGTATCTATGCTGCTTTAACAACTCTCTCTAACCATTTACTGGGAAACCACCCTGCTGCTTGGATTATTTCCCCTGCTAATCTGTCTGCTCCTGGCGATTTGTGTTTCGACGACTGTTGACCTACCCTTAATGCTCCTAGTATTTCTGGTTCCAGCGATGTCATTTCCTGGTCTCGTGTTATTAGATCCTGAATCTCCCCTAGAGGGTTGGGAAGCTCCATCAAGTATTCTCTCCAAATGAACTTTAAACTTTTGTTTTCTTTGCCACAAAATCTGCTGAGCTCTGCGTTTTCTTTGTCACAAAATCTGCTGAGCTCTGCGTTTTCTTTGCCACAAAATCTGCTGAGCTCTGCGTTTTCTTTGCCACAAAATCTGCTGAGCTCTGCGTTTTCTTTGCCACAAAATCTGCTGAGCTCTGCGTTTTCTTTGCCACAAAATCTGCTGAGCTCTGCGTTTTCTTTGTCACCTGATATATTACTATCACTGTTAAAGTCATCGATTTCTGTAGATGACCCGTACCTACCATTTTTGCACTAAAATGAATTATTTCAATCACTCCCACAGTACTGGCCTCCGCGACCGTTGGTTGTAGACAAGGTTATTCATCAAGGGCTCTCACTCTGAAGGAGATAGCCATCATTTTGTTGGTGTACACACAGCCTGTCAGGGTATCCCCACGGCAACTTTCTTTCTATTATCATATCATAATCGAGTTATTCTGATAGTGCTATCGTTAGTTGAGTTGCGACACATCTAGTAACTTCATCATATCCATGCAATTAGAGGTACACAACAGTGAATAATTAAATATGACTAGAAAATACACAATCACACACACACATGAGTGTCGATATCACAGCAGTTTTCAAATATCGAAGAGCACCATTCTCTGAAGTTGGTATAGTAGATAAACAGAATGATATGTGATGGAGTGAGGCAAACAAAATATTGGAGCCGCTCGTTGTTCTACTACAGAACAGTGCCTGTTGAAACAGACATGATATTGTATCATACAAATGGCGTTCATCAACACCTTATGGCACTTGTGTCAAACATCGTCTGGCGATAGCAAGTAACGAGTAGACGGAAGTCAGCACACATCTCAGGCAGACGGCAGTGAGGAACCTCAACTCTCTATGTCTGACGGCTCTCTCAGAGAGCTGAAACAAGGTAACTAACAATAGAGACAAGAGGTGAACTACAATGTTACATTACAGAACTGGAAAAAGGTAACTAACAATAGAGACAAGAGGTGAACTACAATGTTACATAACTGAACTGAAACAAGGTAACTAACAATAGAGACAAGAGGTGAACTACAATGTTACATTACAGAACTGGAAAAAGGTAACTAACAATAGAGACAAGAGGGGAACTACAATGTTACATAACTGAACTGAAACAAGGTAACTAACAATAGAGACAAGAGGTGAACTACAATGTTACATAACTGAACAGAAACCAGGTAACTAACAATAGAGACAAGAGGTGAACTACAATGTTACATTACAGAACTGGAAAAAGGTAACTAACAATAGAGACAAGAGGTGAACTACAATGTTACATAACTGAACTGAAACAAGGTTTCTCAATTGGTTTCTAGTTCTTATAGCCGCTGTTTGTTGCCATTACACGTTCTTTATTATTCTTAGATCTTTGCTGTCTTCATTTATGCTTTCTAAAATTTTGATTATTTCTTGGTGCTTTACTTTATCAAATACCTTGGTGTAATCTATGAAACATAGGTATATATCTGTTTTCACCTCTATGGCTCTTTCTACTAAAGATCTTATGATATATATGGCATTGCTTGTTCCTTTACCTCCCAAAAAACCACACTGTTCATCGCTAATTTCTGGACTGATTTTGTTTCGCACTCTTCGCATGATGATTCTTAGTAATATCTTAGTCACGTGACTCATAAAGCTTATTGTGCGATGATCATCGCATTCAATCGCACCCGATTTCTTTGGTAGGGCTATGAATATTGATTTGAGCATGTCGTCTTGTATATATCCACTGTTGTAGAAATCATTCAATATTTTTGTTATTATTTCTATTCCAAAATCACCCATGGCTTCAATCTCTTCTTTAGTTATATTATCTGGTCCAGGAGCTTTGCCTACTTTCATATTGCGCAAGGCATCTTTCACTCTTCTCTGAGTATTTCTGGTCCTTCTCCATTATCCTTAATATTTACTTCCGTTCGTTCATCATTATAAAGATCTTTAATGTATTCTGTCCATCGTTCCCTTATGCTTTCTTGTTCAGTCAACAGTTCTCCTTCCTTTGATCTTAAACATCCAGTTTTTGATTGCGTTGTTCTTCCTGTTAATTCTTCAATTTGTTTGTATATAGCTTTAGCATCTCCTTTTTGTTGCATTTCAATCTCTTTGCGTCTCTCTTTTAGCCATGCTTCTTTTGCTTCATTCCATTTTATTACAATTTCTTTATTTAATCTCTTATACTCATTTTTATTTTCTTTATTTCTTCTTCTTGTATCCATTAGATGCAAAATGTCGTCTGTCATCAATTTCTTTCTTGAATTTGTTCTCACTGGTGGTATGAACTCTTTTGATGTTTGTTTCATTGATTCTTTTAGCATTTCCCACTGTTCATCAATGCTTTGTATCTTCTCTATTGCATTGTACCGGTTCTGAATTGTGATTTTATATTTGTCTTGTAGCTTCTTGTCTGATTTTAGTAAATCTAAATTTAACTTGATGTTAATTGAGGCTCGTTTTGTTGTTTTTAATTTTACTCTAAGCTTTCCCACAACTGGTACAGAATCACTATTGCAATCTGCCCCTGGTCTAGTTTTCACACACAGCAGACTGTTTCTAAATATATAGCATATCATTATATAATCAATTTGATTACGGGCGTTGTCTCCTGGGCTTTTCCATGTCCACAGTCGTCTTGGATGTTGCTTAAACCTGGTGTTTCCTATCATCATGTTGTGTGTTCTTGCCCAGTCAATATTTTCTCACCTCTTTCATTCCTCTCGCCTAAGCCAAAATGACCAACTATTTCCTCAACTCTTTCCTTTCCTACTTTTGCGTTAAAACCCCTTAGAACTATTGTGTTTTCATGTGGTTTGCATTCATGAAGTGCCTCATTTAACTCGTCGTAAAATTTATCAATTGTTTCCTCTAGACTGTCTGCTGTTCGTGCATAAACTTGTATAAGATTTATGTCTATTGGCTTTCCATTCAATTTCACTAAAAGGACTCTGTCAGATATTAGGTAAAAGCCTTTCACTGTTCTTGCTCTTTCTGCAACCAAGATGATACCTACTCCTCTTTGGTGTTCAGTACCTCCAGAATAGATTATTTTATGTTTATCAGAATACATCTCCCCTGATCCGGCGTATTTCATTTCACAAAGTCCCAGTAAATGTAAACCCATTCTTTTCATTTCTTGTATGACATTTTCTAGTTTACCCTTCTGCATGAGTGTTCTCACATTCCAAGAACCTATCTTTAGAGTTTGTTTTATCTTTATTTTGCTTACAATAGATTGATGGCGATCGAGCGATTCATGATTGTACAAAGAAGTTACGACGGTGGTTTTCTGTTGCCTTCCGTCGGTTTGATTACGGTTGGCTCCGCTAGCCTTTGACTAAAAAGTCTCACCCACAAGTCAGTGGCCATATTCATCGTGTGAATTTTACACTTTCTACTTCAGCTGGGAGAATCTACCAATAAACATTCTCAGACAATGCCTGTAATTACCGGAAGTACTAGTGAGAACTCTTCTACATACGGATATCAATGTCTTGGTTAAATCAATAATCAAAATCAGCTAAAGCGAAACAAACATTCATCTGCACCCATAAGAGCCGGTGTATAGAGTTATAGCTTGTTTCATAACTCGTGCCCAAATTTTAAAATCGATAGCTTTTTAACCGCTTGTTGTAAGTTGTTCAAAATTTGCATGTAAAGTTATAATGATTAGAACCCAACAGGGAATTAATTTCATTTTTAAAAAAACATTTGGTTATTTGATTTATATAAATTTATAACGACCCATTGATGTAGTCAAAACTTAATGTTTACAGTATTTTAAGTTGAAAATAGCGAGTAAAAATCCATACACGGTAAAATTGACGTGTTTGCACGCTTTCGCCGTGGTTTTTTTGACACAATTAGACACCTGAGAAATTGTGTGTTCCATTTCCGTTCATTCATAGGTATAGACGTGGAACGATAACATTTATCATGAGTCTTAAAATGAAATTCTACAGTTTACAATACATCGCAATAAAAATGTATGACTATTTTTGCAAAGAGGCTAAACGAGGAAGATTATTTCATTCTTTAGAAAACCCTGAGAATAGGACAAGACACATTTTGGATTTATCAAAACGGTCATTTAATCGCTGGATTCAAGCACGTGACCGTCAATGTTAAAAATATACAAAATCACAAGGAAGAGCAAAAATGTTGGATAATTTCGACAGTGAACTTATTAAAAGTGAAATTCGCAAAATGTTGGGTATGAATGAAACTGTTACAATAAGAAAATTAAAAATTTCGCTGAAAAAGAACAACAGTATTGAAATATCAAAGTCTACATTATGGAGGAATGTGAGAGCTGCAGGCTTTACATTCAGAAAGTATTCCAATGGACGAAACATCATCTGTGAGAAGCCACATATAGTAGTCATGAGAAGCAAGTACTTACGTGAAGTAAAAGAGGTGCGCAAGCAAGGTTATGATATTGTGTACTTGGATGAAACATGGATCAATGCTCACCACACTAACCAAAGGGAATGGCAGTCATCAGATGGAAAGATTAAGAGATTAATACCTAGCAGCAAAGGACAGCGCTTGATAATTGCTCATGCAGGTAGTCGACAACATGGACTAATACAGAATGCAGAGCTCATTTTTCTTTCAAAATCCACAGGGATTATCACTCTGAGATGAATGGTCACATATTTAGACATTGGATTGAAAATTCTGTTCTAACAGAACATGTACTTAAAACCTGAATTACTATCTCTAGTAAAGCAAAAACAAAGGACAAAGATTTTTCAAACAGATAAAATTATCCAAGAGCACGGTCATATAAGTTTGAGGCTGCCACCTTACCATGCTCATTTAAATCCAATAGAACTAATCTGGGCAAAATTAAAAGGACAAGTGGCAGATGAAAATACAACATTCAAAATATGCGATGTAAAGACTCTTGCTAATCTCGCTTTATTAAATATAGACAAAGATTATTGGGCTAAATGTGAAGACCACGTCTTAAAACAGGAAGAGGAATATTGGAAAAATGATGGTTTGTGGAATGTTCAACCCCAAACAGTTATTAATCTTTTAGACTCGTCTGATTCAGAACGAAAGTATATAGCCCCCACAATGTTGGCCCCTATATTACCTTAAATTAGTTCAACAAACGGTCCTTTTCAGGTCCACACAACTATGAAAATTGGACATACAGGTATACCTTGATATTATCATCCGTCCTCGAACTGAGAAGACAATAATTCTCCTGGTATTTCCCCATTACGGCCACGCCTTTACCTAGTGAAAATTAATCATAGACCAGCAACTACGGTAATTTCTATTATTTAGGGGTTCACAATTTACAATGTTGACAAACACCAAAGAAATTCGCCGCTTTAAGAAAACTGCAGCTGCAAGATATTTGTTAAATATACATTTAAAGGGTCTTTTGCATTCTAATAACATTTGGAAAATTTCAACAGTTTTTAACAAACGGTTACTGAGCAATAGCGTTTTGAAGTTGGGCAAATGATTTGAAACGAGCTATAGTGGTCAAATATGAACATTTGTTATTAAACCGATATGCTGCGTACTGGTCTAGAAAGAGTTAGGTTTAAACCGTCTTCATCTGTTTGCTTTGTTTGAGTATATATTATACTAAGGCGAAGCTTTGCTTTGTTTGAGTATATATTATACTAAGGCGAGGCTTTGCTTTGCATCATCGTATTTATTTATTTTTTGGAAAATAATGAATAATAATAAATATTAATATCACTTATTTCATGATAAACCAATCAAATCTCCACCCCCACCCCCCCCCCAATATATATATATATATATATATATATATATATATATATATATATATATATAGAGAGAGAGAGAGAGAGAGAGAGAGAGAGAAACAAATAAATGTAAGAAATGAGCCTACAACCTTTGCATTCATCAAAGCGTCAGTCAAGAGAAAAGACTTTGTCAACAGATCGTCAAGTGACCTCATTCTGTGAATGCTTTAGTTCACTCCCTTCTCTCGTTAATGAGACACACCAGATGGGAATAATAACAAAATAGATTATGTCCGACCACAAGAGTAGAGAAATAGATTGGCAGTAGCTCTTTGATGTCTCAGGCTCATGGCGCTAGTCTAAATTACGAGTTGACAGTCTGGAGGCTTGTTTAAGCTGAGTCTACTTTTAGGGAGACAGACAGACTCATCCCAGCAGAGATTCGTGGCCATAATGCGCCTGTCAGCGACCGTCGTTATTTCGAGATCGTCTTGTTAGTGAAGCTCTTCCAGACACGTGATCAGAGCATGTGCCATGACACTGGTTCTCAGCGCTTCAATGCCTGGCTATTTATAAACACGCGATAAGGCATGTCTATAGCAGTGGTTCTCATCATTTAACATAGCTCTAGCACAGTTTTTTTCTTTCATTTTGTTTCAGCATTTACAGGCTCGGCAATTCTGTTCATCATCATCATGTGCTATACCAGCTGGCGTAGGTTATTGTGTCCTTCCACAATCTTCTATCCACAGTGCATCGTGTCAGTTCCGTTGTTGACCGTTTCCCATGCCATGACACCAAGCTATCTAGTATCTTCTCTATTTGTCGTCCCCGATCTCTTTTCCCTTTATTTTGCCAATTGTAACCAAGTATTCCAACTTTTTTCTTCTCATGATATACCTATAACATGTTGATTGCTTCTTTCTGATGTTTTTTAGGAGCTCCCTTTTTGTGTTGGCCTTTTTGAAAATGTCCTCATTGGTCTTTTTAGCTGTCCAGTGAACTTTCAACATTCTTCTGAGTAATCCCATGTCTGTGGCCTCTAATCGTGTTTTAATTTGTTTGTCTACTGTCCATGATTCGCTTCCATAGGTGTGAATTGGCTCTATATAGTACCGATGAACTCTCTTTCTCAAATCTATTGACATAGACTTTGTTGCAATAAGATGTTTTTCATTTTCTGAAATGCTTTCTTGGTCTGAGCTTTTTTGCTTTTTATTTCTATAGTGTATCTTCCATCTGATGTTATTATTGTTGCCAAACATTTGTCACGTTGCACTTGTTTCAGCTGGACAAAAGAATGACCATTTGCTCTTCCTTACCGTCATCATCTCAGAGAACTCTCGTAGACACGTCATTGTTGACTGAAGTAGACATTAATGGCACATACTGACAGGCTGCATGTATTTTCTTTGTAGTCTTCTATCAGTATCAAGTCTTGTTGGTGCATTTTCTTTGGCTGCTTCTTTATAATGGTTCTGTGATAAAATTTCTGTCTATACAACTAAAAACCCCATGGCTTTTTGATACATTGTCTCTTGTTGATAATAGTACATCGCTTATTGCTAGACTACGTACTGCAATCACAGATTTCATTTTGTTTTGTTGATGTAGTACAACGCTCTCTGCTAGACTACATCATTGATCCCATCTTATTTTGTTGATACATTTTGTCTAGTTTATTTTAGTACATCGCTCTCTGCTAGACTACTGACTACTTCACTGATTTCATACAACTGTGCCATCCCAATGCACCATCCAGATGCGTCATCCGACTGCGCCATCAAACTGCGCCATCGAGCTGCACCATCCAACTGCGCTATCCAACTGCGCCATCGAGCTGCACCATCCAGCTGCACCATCCAACTGCGCTATCCAACTGCGCTATCCAGCTGCACCATCCAGCTGCACCATCCAACTGCGCTATCCAACTGCGCCATCCAACTGCGCCATCCAACTGCGCCTTCCAACTGCGCCATCCAACTGCGCTATCCAACTGCGCCATCCAACTGCGCCATCCAACTGCACATTCCAACTGCGCCATCCAACTGCGTCATCCAACTGCACCATCCAGCTGCACCATCCAACTGCGCTATCCAACTGCACATTCCAACTGCGCCATCCAACTGCGTCATCCAACTGCACCATCCAGCTGCACCATCCAACTGCGCTATCCAACTGCACATTCCAACTGCGCCATCCAACTGCGCCCTCCAACTGCGCCATCCAACTGCGCCATCCAACTGTGCCATCCAACTACGCAATCCAACTGCACATTCCAACTGCGCCATCCAACTGCGCCATCCAACTGCGCCATCCAACTGCACCATCCAACTGCGCCATCCAACTGCGCTATCCAACTGCACATTCCAACTGCGCCATCCAACTGCGCCATCCAACTGCGCCATCCAACTGCCCATCCAGCTGCACCATCCAACTGCGCTATCCAACTACGCCATCCAACTGCCCAATAAAGAAATATTGGAAGAACATCGCCCACAGCAATGTTCAACTTGAACTGTTCTGTGCCAAAGACATCCATTTGTTCATTCTTTGTGAAGTCGACGACATAGCACCACGTACCCACTTCACCAAGCTCTATGGTTGATCTCATCTACTATTTTCTTTCTATGGTTGCTCTCATCTACTATTTTCTTTCTATGGTTGCTCTCATCTACTATTTTATTTCTATGGTAGCTCCATCTATAATTTTCTTTCTATAGTTGCTCTCATCTACTATTTTCTTTCTATAGTTGCTCTCATCTACTATTTTCTTTCTATGGTTGCTCCATATACCATTTTCTTCCTATGGTTGCTCTCATCTACCATTTTCTTTCTATGGTTGCTCCATATACCATTTTCTTTCTATGGTTGCTCTCATCTACCATTTTCTTTCTATGGTTGTTCTCATCTACCATTTTCTTTCTATGGTTGCTCTCATCTACCATTTTCTTTCTATGGTTGCTCTCATCTACCATTTTCTTTCTATGGTTGCTCTCATCTACCATTTTCTTTCTACGGTTGCTCTCATCTACCATTTTCTTTCTATGGCTGCTCTCTTCTATCGTTTTCTAATCGTTTGCACAAATGATTTAACTCTTCGATGTTGTGTTATGTCACGGTCTGGCTCCTAACGTGGAGATACATATAACGATCTTGACTTACTTCAGTAGTTATTTCCTGTATGGGGTTTCATATCTCACTAATTCATCTATAAGGGAGTGCTCATTATTAACTTAAGCTTCTGCTTATTAATGCATGTTACCTATTGATATAAGGTCAGGACAAAGCTATCCAACATCATTAATGGTCGTCACGTAAGTTGGCGTGAAAGGTCTCGACTTATGTTGCTTTCATTCTTGGATGAAGTGCAACCTCGCGGTCTCTTCCATGATGTTCTCTATGACAAGTAGCCAGTACCAGTCTGTGCCAGCTGCTGACAGTGTTTTAGACTCAGTTGGTATCATCGATGTTCAAGACAACTCATTGTTTCTGGATGCTAGGAGTCCGCTAAGTGCTTAGCTCACTGGCTACTAACTTGAAGGTTTTGAGTTCAATTCCCATTTATTTTCAATCGGATGAGCCGGGTATGAAAAATATCGGTAGCAGATATTTATTTCATGAGAAATTAGAGCAGCATATCATGATGTACCTGCAATACCCATGAGAACGACGGCATGTCATGATGTCACTGCAGCACCCATGAGAGCGGTATGTCATGATGTCACAGCAGTACCTATGAGAACGGTACGTCATGATGTCACAGCAGTACCCATGAGAACGGTTTGTCATGATGTCATTGCAGTACCCATGAGAACGGCTTGTCATGATGTCACTGCAGTACCCATGAGAACAGTACGTCATGATGTCACAGCAGTACCCATGAGAACGGCTTGTCATGATGTCACTGATGTACCCATGAGAACGGTTTGTCATGATGTCATTGCAGTACCCATGAGAACGGCTTGTCATGATGTCACTGATGTACCCATGAATCGGTTTGTCATGATGTCATTGCAGTACCCATGAGAGCGATATGTCATGATGTCACAGCAGTACCCAAGAGAACAGCTTGTCATGATGTCACTGCAGTACCAATGAGAACTGTATGTCATGATGTCACACTGCAGTACCCATGAGAGCGGCGTGTCATGATGTCACTGCAGTACCCATGAGAACGTTATGTCATGATGTCACTGCAGTACCTATGAGAACGGCTTGTCATGATGTCACTGCAGTACCTATGAGAACGGTATGTCATGATGTCACTGCAGTATCCATGAGAACGGTATGTCATGATGTCACTGCAATACCCATGAGAACGGCTTGTCATGATGTCACTGCAGTACCTATGAGAACGGTATGTCATGATGTCACTGCAGTATCCATGAGAGCAGCATGTCATGATGTCACTGCAGTATCCATGAGAGCAGCATGTCATGATGTCACACTGCAGTATCCATTAGAGCGACATGTCGTGATGTCACTGCAGTATCCACGAGAGCGACATGTCATGATGTCACACTGCAGTATCCATTAGAACGACATATGATGTCACTACAGTATCAACGAGAGCAGCATCTCATGATGTAACTGCAGTATCCATTAGAGCGACATGTCGTGATGTCACTGCAGCACCCATTTCAGCGACATTTCATGATGTCATTGCAGCACCCATGAGAGCGACATGTCATGATGTCATTGCAGCACTCATAAGAGCAACATGTCGTGATGTCACTGCAGCACTCATGAGAGTGACATGACATGATGTCACTTCAGCACCCATGAGAGTGACATGGCATGATGTCATTGCTACACCCATGAGAGCGTCTTGTCATGATGTCACTGCTACACCCATGAGAGTAGCATGTTTTGATGTCACTGTTGCACCCATGAGAGTAGCATGTCATGATGTCACTGCTGCCCCCATGAGAGCGTCTTGTCATGATGTCACTGCTACACCCATGAGAGCGTCTTTTCCTGATGTCACTGCTGCATCAATGAGAGCAGTATGTCATGATGTCACTGCTGCACCCATGAGAGCGTCTTGTCATGATGTCACTGCTGAACCCATGAGAGCGTCTTGTCATGATGTCACTGCTGCACCCATGAGAGCAGCATGTCATGATGTCACTGCTACACCCATGAGACCAGCATGTCATGATGTCACTGCTGCACCCACGAGAGCATCTTATAATGATGTCACTGCTACCCCATGAGAACGGTATGTCATGATGTCATTTATGCACCCATGAGAGCGATATGTAATGATGTCAATGCTGCACCCATGAGAGCGATATGTCATGATGTCACTGCTGCACCCATGAGAACGGTATGTCATGATGTCACTGCAGTACCCATGAGAACGGCTTGTCATGATTTCACTGCAGTATCCACGAGAGCGGCATGTCATGATGTCACTGCAGTATCCACGAGAGCGGTATGTCATGATGTCACTGCAGTATCCACGAGAACGGCATGTCATGATGTCATTGCAGTATCCACGAGAGCAGCATGTCATGATTTCACTGAAGCATCCACGAGAGCGGCATGTCATGATGTCACTGCAGTACCAATTAGAGCGACATGTCGTGATGTCACTGCAGCACCCATGAGAGTGACAATTCATGATGTCATTGCAGCACCCATGAGAGCAACATGTCGTGATGTCACTGCAGCACCCATGAGAGCGACATGTCATGATGTCACTGCTTCATCCATGAGAGCGACATGTCCTGAGGTCACTACAGCACCCATGAGAACAGCATGTCTTGACGTCACTGCTGCACCCATGAGAGCGTGTTGTCATGATGTCACTGCTACACCCATGAGAACGGTATGTCATGATGTCACTGCTACACCCATGAGAACGGTATGTCATGGTGTCACTGCTACACCCATGAGAACGGTATGTCATGGTGTCACTGCTACACCCATGAGAACGGTATGTCATGGTGTCACTGCTACACCCATAAGAACGGTATGTCATGGTGTCACTGCTACACCCATGAGAATGGTATGTCATGATGTCACTGCTGCACCCATGAGAGCGACATGTCATGATGTCACTGCTTCACCCATTAAAGCTATATGTCATGATGTCACTACAACATCTAAAGAACATGCGGGTCATGATTGAACGAATATAGCAACTCAACCATTTACTCTTTATGGCAGTGTTGGTGACCCTATCTACTTCAATCTGGGTGTCACTCATATCTGACGTGTCACCGTTCGCAATACAATTCCTCTAATGTTGTTGCCAATGCTGTCCCTACTTGTATTAATGAACTATTTACTTTCATAGATATCCCATTTCGTTAGTGATAAGTTATTTTTCTCATTTTTTGAGCGACATTTTTTGGGTAAACTTGACAATTTGCGAACCAAAACTTTTATTGAAGCACATTTAATATAATGACGTATCGTCCCATATCACGGAATACTTAGGTGACATGTTCTCTCTAGCGATCTAGGTAGACACCTACGTTGAACATCATAACCTGTGACAGTCTGGAGGCTTAGGTACCTGAGTGACGACATCAGTAAATTACTAAATGCCAGACAATGTTGGCCGAACTAGAAATCATCGATCACGTGCCCGAATGCTGCGACTCCTACAGTCGTGGAGCAGGTCCCAAGTATGACATGGAAAACACCATATCTGTGATTGTTGGTTGATGCAATGTTATAAATACTATAGATCACGCACATAAGTGACATCTATGACACGAGGGTACGCAACACGAGCGAAGACACATCTGACACTATAAAAAAAAAAAACCAAAATATGCGCCAACGAACACATAAAACATTAAAATACAAATATTTGTGGGACAAAAATGTCTACAACGCATATATATCACAACAAATAAGAACTGAATAAATATGCATGGAAGGTGACAACCACAACATAAAAAACAGCAAAGTTTGCATGGAATGTGACTACTATAACATAAAAACCAGCAATATTTGCATGGAATGTGACTACAACATAAAAAAACAGCAATATTTGCATGGAATGTGACAACTACAACATAAAAAACAGCAATATTTGCATGGAATGTGACTACAACATAACAAAACAGCACTATTTGCATGGAATGTGACTACAACATAAAAAATAGCAATATTTGCATGGAATGTGACAACTGCAACACATAAAAAACAGCAATATTTGCATGGAATGTGACTACAACATAAAAAATAGCAATATTTGCATGGAATGTGACAACTGCAACACATAAAAAACAGCAATATTTGCATGGAATGTGACTACAACATAAAAAATAGCAATATTTGCATGGAATGTGACAACTGCAACACATAAAAACAGCAATATTTGCATGGAATATGATGTTTAATATTAGGATGGGGTTGGTATCTAGTTGTGAGCAAGCAGAGAAATGTCTCTTAGAGTGGGAACCCATGAATCCATGCACATTACGAGCTAGATTCTACTCAAGGTTCACAAAGACAGCCACCCTTCAATGCTATGTCCCAACTAAACAAGCAACAGAGGATCAAAAGAATGACTTCTAAAAGTGTCTACAGTACCAGATCAACAAGACGCCATCACATGGCATTTTACTTGTAGTTGGAAATGTCAATGCTAAAGGTGGATCTGATAATGAGGGCTATGAGCAGTGCGTGGGAATACATGGTCAAGGAAATATGAACAGTGTATGTGAATACATAGTCAAGGAAATATGAACAGTGTATGGGCATACATGGTCAAGGAAATATGAACAGTGCATGTGAATACATGGTCCAGGAAATATGAACAGTGTATGGGCATACATGGTCAAGGAAATATGAACAGTGCATGTGAATACATGGTCCAGGAAATATGAACAGTACATGGGGATACATGGTCAAGGAAATATGAACAGTGCATGTGAATACATGGTCCAGGAAATATGAACAGTGTATGGGGATACATGGTCAAGGAAATATGAACAGTGCGTGGGGATACATGGTCCAGTAAATATGAACAGTGCATGTGAATACATGGTCCAGGAAATATGAACAGTGCATGGGGATACATGGTCAAGGAAATATGAACAGTGCATGTGAATACATGGTCCAGGAAATATGAACAGTGTATGGGGATACATGGTCAAGGAAATATGAACAGTGTATGGCCATACATGGTCAAGGAAATATGAACAGTGTATGGGGACACATGGTCCAGGAAATATGAACAGTGCATGTGAATACATGGTCCAGGAAATATGAACAGTGCATGTGAATACATGGTCCAGGAAATATGAACAGTGTATGGGGATACATGGACAAGGAAATATGAACAGTGTATGTGAATACATGGTCCAGGAAATATGAACAGCGTATGGGGATACATGGTCAAGGAAATATGAACAGTGTATGTGAATACATGGTCAAGGAAATATGAACAGTGTATGTGAATACATGGTCCAGGAAATATGAACAGTGTATGGGGATACATGATCCAGGAAATATGAACAGTGTATGTGAATACATGATCCAGGAAATATGAACAGTGTATGGGGATACATGGTCAAGGAAATATGAACAGTGTATGGGGATACATGGTCCAGGAAGTATGAACAGTGTATGGGGATACATGGACAAGGAAATATGAACAGTGTATGGGGATACATGGACAAGGAAATATGAACAGTGTATGGGGATACATGGTCAAGGAAATATGAACAGTGTATGGGGATACATGGACAAGGAAATATGAACAGTGTATGGGGATACATGGTCAAGGAAATAGTCAAAAAAAAAAGTCTTTCAATGTCTTCATTACTCTTTTTCATAAACTCAGGCATCTGAAGAATTTTGATGGACCTGTGTGTTTCGAATGAACCGATTTTTTCATTGCTCTTTGCGAGATTATCCATGATTCACAACCGCATGTTGCTATATAGAAGATGCATGCCCTCAGTAATGTTAATGTTACTCCTTGCTGATATTATGCCACATGTTATTCGTGGCGTTTAATGTGTGAGCTGCTATTGCAATATCTGCCTGATGTACTTATCTGAAATAATGCAAAGGCAAATATCCATAAACGACATCATCAGCATTATCAAGTACCATATCTGGTGTCGTAGGTGATCATGTCTCTCCATAACTTTAAATCTCGGCAGTTATTTATCATTTATGTTATTGGCCTTCTGTCAAGCCATTCTCTTAATCTGTCTGGTATCTTTTCACTGCTTCCCTCTATCTCTTCGTCCCTAAATTTTCCCAGTTGTTACAATATACTCCAACTGTTCTCCTCTCATTACATGGCCAAAAAATGTTTGTTTCTTCCTAATATTTGAAATTAGTTCTCTTTTTGCTTTGACCTCTTTCAGAACGCTTTCATTACTCTTCTTAGCTGTCCATGATATTCTCAACATTCTTCTGTATAAACACATTTCTACAGCCTCCAGTAAGTTTCTTGTCTGTTGCCCTATTGCCCATGATTCACATACATATGTTAACACCAGTTCAACATAACATTTAAGAATTCCTTTTCTTGTTTCTATTGTCAAAAAATGGATTTCTGAATAAACGACATAGCTATGGTAATATACGTGTGTTGACATCACACATATTGTATAAAGAAGACAATGGGGCCAAATAAATCTAATAGCCGTGCCGCTACAAGCAAGCACTGGGACATGAGGGTGGTGGGGGCGCACAAGAAATGTTTCCTGCAAAATGGGACATTTAATGGAAGCCATTTCTGGACAAGCTGTAAAAGGAAATGGTTCTCGGGTTCAGGCAGTTCACTTTGGCCATAAAATAAGGAGAACAATAACAGGGTTAAACCAGGACCGATTGTCGCTGGCGTGAAGTGAAGTAACCGTCTTAAAGACAGGAACATGCGTAATTAAGTCTTAAAATATGAGTGCATGTTTGCTTCACTCTAGCTCTGAGTGGACATACTTAGCGTGTCAGCATCATGTTAACATGGCCTATTGAAATATCATTCTTTCATCATCATCATCATTGAGTGCCATCTCCACAACGAAGGTTCGCTACCATGAAGAGCTCTGTCTCTTGCTTTGATGGTGCAGGTTGTCATAGGCTGATTTGTTCATCTTTTGATGTTACTCACCCATGTTAGTCTTGGTCTGCCTCTGCCTCTTTTACCTTGTATTTTCCCTTCCAATATTACTTTTAGTTGGCTACGGTGTCTTTTAACATGGTCCAAAAATTGCATTTGTCTCGTTTGAGTTGTGTTTAGTTTTTCTCTTTTCATTTTCATCTAATTCTACCTATTTTTCTATATATCCGCATTTCAAAGGCTTCAATTCTCTGTTCTGTTTTCTTGTCTAATGTCCATGTTTCTGCACCATATAGGAATGTTGAGAAGATATAACATTTTGCTATTTTTAGTTTTAGCCCTGGTACTATTTGTTTTGATGTTAGTTTATTTTTCATGGCATTAAAATTACTTCTTGCCATTCCTATTCTTTTGTTTATTTCAGTTTTACATTTTTTATTCATTCTTCATGTGTTTATATTTTAATTTAATTTTCATTTTTATTTGCAATTAAACAAAAATATTTCAAATTTTTAGCGTAACCATTATACACTGACGTGTGCAATAACCTTAAGATAACCGGAGAAAGTGTAATGGAAAAAGGGAAGTGACGGAGGGGGAAAATGGATAATTTGGTAATAGTTCTCTGTTTTATACTTTTAGGGTCGCGAGAGGCTGCGTTGTTTAGTTCTCTGTTTTATACTTTTAGGGTCGCGAGAGGCTGCGTTGTTTAGTTCTCTGTTTTATACTTTTAGGGTCGCGAGAGGCTGCGTTGTTTGTTTCATCATCATCATCATCAAGTACCGGGCCTACTGGCGTAGGTGATCATGTCTTTCCATAACTTTCGATCTCGGCAGCTATTTATCATTTCTGTTGTTGACCTCTGGCCCAGCCATTCTCTTAAGCTGTCTGTTATTTTTTCTCTTTGCTTCCCTCTATCTCTTCGTCCCTCAATTTTTCCAGTTGTTATAATATATTCCAGTTGTTCTCTTCTCATTACATGGTCAAAAAATGATGATTGTTTTTTCCTAATATTGGAAATTAGCTCTCTTTTTGCTTTGACCTTTCTCAGAACATCTTTATTACTCTTCTTAGCTGTCATTACTCTCAACATTCTTCTGTAAAACCACATTTCTACAGACTCCAGTGATTCTCTTGTGTGTTGTCTTATTGTCCATAATTCGCATCCATATATTAAGACTGGCTCTACATAACATTTAAGAACTCTTTTTCTTGTGTTTCTATTGTCAAAAATGGATTGCATAGTATCTTCCTCAATTTTTGGAAAGCTGCTTTTGCCTGAGCCATTCTGCATCTCACCTCTTTCTTTGTATCTATCTATCTATTGTCCTTTCGAGCCGAAGACGGCACATAGGGCAGAAACACAAACTCAAAAACAGAAACCTTGCGTGCCAAAATGGCACATATTGCAAAGATCACTGCTTCCAAAATCTATGGTTCTGTTTGTATGGTTCAGTCTAAAAATTGTTTTTCTTTCTGCTTTATTGACAAGTGATACTGACAGGTGATATTGACAGGTGATATTGACAGGTGATATTGACAGGTGATCTTACTTGTAGTTAATTGAATATGGATACGAAGTGTGAATGTTGTTGTTGCAGTCATTTGATGGTGGGTGTGAGCTGTGAACTTTGTTGCAATTATGTGATGGTGGGTGTGAACTATGACCTCTATTATTTAATTATTTAATGATGGGTGAAATATATAATTGAGGGTGGAGTGACATGACAGATATAATAACAAAAAACAGAGCACACAAAATATCTTGTCCAATAGCAAAGAACATATCAAGTAACGTTTCAAATATACTAGTAAACATAACAAGCAGCATACCAGATACAGAATGAAAACAACATAACAAAGAAAATATTAGACACAATATAAAAGCATAATAAACAACATAGCAGATACAGCAACAAAGAATATAAAAATAACAAATTAAATACACAATGACACATGACACAAAGAACGACATACACAAAAAGAAATAACATAAATGAAGGCATTAATATCTTCTCATTGAGATCATCCTAAAATGGGAACAACCAGGATCGTACTTTCTACTGATGTGTCATTATCATGTGCCATACCGATTGGTGAAGGCGATCATGTCCTTCCACAAACTTCTATCCACATAGGATGGTATCAATTCAGTTGCTGACTGTTTTTCATTCCATGAAAATAAGCTATATATTATTTTCTCTCTTTATCGTTAACGATCTCTCTTTCCCTGTATTTTGTCAGTTGTGACCAAGCATTCCAACCTTCCACTGTCCTCTTCTCATGACGTGCCTGAAAAATATTTATTATTTCTTTCTGATGGTTCTAGGAACTCCCTTTCTGTGTTGACCTCTTTGAGAATTTCCTCGTTGGTATTTTTAGCTGTCCAGGGAACCTTCAACATTATTCTGAGAAATCCCGTCTTTGTGGCCTCTAAACGTCTTTTCAGTGATTTGTCAACTGTCCATGATTCTCTCCTATAGGTCAGAATTTGCTATATATATCATTGATGAACTCTCTTTCTCACTTCTATTGACATAGACTTGTTGCATAAGATGTTTATATTTTTTTTAAATGCTATTTTGGCCTGAGCTATTCTACTTTTTTTTATTTCTGTGCTGCATCTTCCATCTGATGTTATTTTTGTGTCAGATCTTCTGTGTCAGATCTTCTGTGTCAGATCTTCTGTGTCAGATCTTCTGTGTCAGATCTTCTGTGTCAGATCTTCTGTGTCAGACATGTCCAAATAAGCAACGCAAACGTTCTGTAAGAATGTGAGCGAGCAAGCAAACCTCTTCAAGTCTACTGTAGAAGCCTCCATTTAGTTTCACTATTCAGCTGTAGCTCATTGACTAATATCTTAGAACTGGGCCAAATCTGGGAATTAAAACTTCAGCAGGTTTACTGACCACTACTGTTGCCATGGTAACACATTGATTTCTGATTTTTATACATTTTTTTTTCGTTCCACGCATATTTGGAAATATGCCGTGGCCAGTGTCATGATTGATTGCACGATTTGATTGATTGAAGGGATTGATGTGAAGATCAGATATTTTTGTCATGTTTGGAAGTAGCTCATGGGAACGGGAAAAAGAAAATGCGATTCAAACGAAATGGCCGTGGCTGCATGTTCTCGCCTTAAGATATGATGAGTTATTGCGGAGGGAAAAATGGTCAAAGATTGGACAGGAAGCTGAAGAGCGTGTAGTGCCTGTGGGAGCTTTCAGATGAACATCTCCTAAATAATAGAAGTAGAAATGATGATACATGTTTAAATACCAGCAGTAGACTACAGAATTGAGGATGTCATGTGAACCGCAATGAAGGCAGTCAGCGTGAACAATATAGGGTGTTACAGTGTTTTAAAGTGCTGATATTATAGGGTGTTACAGTGTTTTAAAGTGCTGATATTATAGGGTGTTACAGTGTTTTAAAATGTTGATAATATAGTGTGTCAATGTTTTAAAGTACTGATATTATAGGGTGTTACAGTGTTTTAAAGTGCTGATATTATAGTGTGTTACAGTGTTTTAAAGTGCTGATATTATAGGGTGTTACAGTGTTTTAAAGTGCTGATATTATAGTGTGTTACAATGTTGTAAAATACTGATATTATAGTGTGTTACAATGTTTTAAAATATTGATATTACAATGTGTTACAATGTTTTAAAATACTGATATTATAGTGTGTTACAATGTTTTAAAATACTGATATTATAGTGTGTTACAATGTTTTAAAATACTGATATTAATCATTGGAAAACATGTTACGTCATTATTTGGTTTCTGTGGTCGGGCACGGTATTTGGGAAATTGAGAATAAAGAACGCATGCTCAGTGAAGTTGCCAGGAAGATAAGGTCCACGTTTATAATTTCACCACGATCGGTGGAGATGGGGACAGCACACTTAGCTCTACTGGACGTCGAACGATCATTCACGTGTGTCATCAACAATTGCTTTGATCAGTTCAGTCACTTTGTCAATAATGAATGACATGTTAGTTTTTTTAAATATATAAAATGGCGTTAGCTATCATGTTAGAGAGCAATGCTGATCTAGTTTCATCATCATCAAGTACCGGGCCTGCTGGCGTAGGTGATCATGTTTCTCCACAACTGTCGATCTCGACAGTTATTTATCATTTCTGTTGTTGACCTTCTGTCAAGCCATTCTCTTAAGCTGTCTGGTATCTTTTCTCTTTGCTTCCCTCTGTCTCTTCGTCTCTTAATTTTCCCAGTTGTTACAATATATTCCAGTTGTTCTCTTCTCACTATGTGGCTACAAAATTAAGATTGTTTCTTCCTAATATTGGAGATTAGCTCTCTTTTTGCTTTGGCCTCTCTCAGAACGTTTCATTACTCTTCATTATGTGAGTGAGACTTTTTAGTCAAAGGCTAGCGGAGCCAACCGTAAACAAACCGACGAAAGGCAACAGAAAACCACCGTCGTAATTTCTTTGTACAATCACGAATCGTCACAATAGTAGAAATCACAACAACGACGTTAAGGGCGATTCCAGTGATCTAGTTTAACGTTGCTAAATGGAGAAGTAAATGACACGAGTTGGGCTTATCGAAATAACTAATTCTGCAATAAATTGTTATATTTTTGCATATCATGTCAAATTTAATTACTAGAGTGACATTTTGTAATATAGGATATTGTTATAAACTGTAATATCAATAATTTTGTGACAAATTTACAAAATCACAAAATCAAACATCTGGTACATTCCACCTGAAGTTCAATCTAAAATAGAACAAAAATTGAAGACCAATAACTTAAGGGCAATGTTGCACAAATCAAACTAAATGGACAAGAACTAGTTGATTCTTCTCCCTCTTTTCTCTTTTCACTGATACCTAAAAGGTGTCGTGGTATCTTTTGTCGTTCTTGAGCTGCTGGAACTGTCTGAATTAGTGATTTTCCTTTGTTGTTACTTGTCTCTATCACTACATCTATCCATCTTCTTCTTTTCTCTGTTCACTGATACCTAAAAGATGTCGTGGTTTATATCATTTGTCGTTCTAGAGCTGCTCGAACTGTCTGAATTAGTGATTTTCCTTTGTTGTTACATGTCTCTGTCACTGCATCTATCCATCTTCTTCTTTTCTCTTTTCACTGATACCTAAAAGGTGTCGTGGTTTATATCATTTGTCGTTCTTGAGCTGCTAGAACTGTCTGGATTAGTGACTTTCCTTTGTTGTTGCATGTCTCTGTCACTGCATCTATCCATCTTCTTCTTTTCTCATTTCACCGATACCTAAAAGGTGTCGTGGTTTATATCATTTGTCGTTCTTGAGCTGCTAGAACTGTCTGAATTAGTGACTTTCCTTTGTTGTTACATGTCTCTGTCACTGCATCTATCCATCTTCTTCTTTTCTCTTTCACTGATACCTAAAAGGTGTCGTAGTTTATATCATTTGTCGTTCTTGAGCTGCTCAAACTGTCTGAATTAGTGACTTTCCTTTGTTGTTACATGTCTGTGTCACTGTATCTATCCATCTTCTTCTTTTCTCTTGTCACTGATACCTAAAAGGTGTCGTGGTTTATATCATTTGTCGTTCTTGAGCTGCTAGAACTGTCTGAATTAGTGACTTTCCTTTGTTGTTACATGTCTCTGTCACTGCATCTATCCATCTTCTTCTGGGTCTTCCTCTTGGTCTTTTTCCATGCATTCTCGAGAAGAACGCCCTTGATGGTGATTGATAAGGATTCATTCTGACCAGGTAGCCAAACCATTTAAGTTATTGTTGTTTTATATATTCTTGGCAGGGTTTAGTTCCTACTATTTTTCTTATGGTTTCATTTGGTATTCTATCTCTTCTTGTGTTGCTTGTTACTTTCCTCAAGCATCGCATCTCACATGTATTGATCTTTCTTAAATGTGATTTAGAAAGGGTCCATGTTTGACTTTCATAGCACAAAGTTGGTATGAAAATGCTATTTATCATTTGTTGTTTAGCTGGCATAGAAATGTTTGGATGTCTTAGCAATGGTGAAAGCTGGTATGTAGCAGCATTTGCTTTTTGTATTCTCATGTCAATTTCTCTGTCTAATATTCCATCTTCTGTGAACATTGTGCCTAAATACTTGAATTCATCTACTTTGTAAGAATAAATCACAAATAAATCCGCTCGAAATAACACAAGAACGCTTGAATTTCTTTTACTACGAGCATTGAAATTCACTTATATCTTAAATATTTGACTTCCATTGATAATTGTATCGTGTTGCCAGTACATCCACACACCGGAACTAGTTGATTATATATTTATATATAGTTGTTTTTTTAAGCCTCAGCCATGATCGATCACATCTGAGTCTATGGAACATGGTGATGGTTAGTCGAAGGCTGACAGCCAACGAATTAAAATCCATAATTTCTCAACCGCCCGTGCCAGTAGAATCATCCGAATTAAAACTCATCTCATTGAAGGATCCAAACAAAGAACAACAGCTGCAGTCCCCATCAAAGCAGCTACAGCATTCTATGCAACATTATAGCACAATAGATGTTCTACGAAAATATTATATTATATATATATAACTTTTCATTACAACTTTATCAGCAGGAGATCAGTACTAAATGTGTTCCTCTGACATGTCTCATACACAAAGTGATAGGGAAGCCTCTGTTCCCTTGACGTGTCTCCGTCACAAAGTGGTAGAGGGGCCTGTGTTCCACTGACATGTCTCCATCACAAAATGGTAGAAGGGCCTGTGTTCCCTTGACGTGTCTCCAGCACAAAATGGTAAAGGGGTCTGTGTTCCCTTGACGTGTCTCCATCACAAAATGGTAGAGGGGTCTGTGTTCCCTTGACGTGTCTCCATCACAAAATGGTAGAGGGGTCTGTGTTCCCTTGACGTGTCGCCATCACAAAATGGTAGAGGGGTCTGTGTTCCCTTGACGTGTCTCCATCACAAAATGGTAGAGGGGTCTGTGTTCCCTTGACGTGTCTCCATCACAAAATGGTAGAGGGGTCTGTGTTCCCTTGACGTGTCGCCATCACAAAATGGTAGAGGGGTCTGTGTTCCCTTGACGTGTCGCCATCACAAAATGGTAGAGGGGCCTGTGTTCCCTTGACGTGTCTCCAGCACAAAATGGTAGAGGGGTCTGTGTTCCCTTGACGTGTCTCCATCACAAAATGGTAGAGGGGCCTGTGTTCCCTTGACGTGTCTCCATCACAAAATGGTAGAGGGGCCTGTGTTCCCTTGACGTGTCTCCATCCTAAAATGGTAGAGGGACCTGTGCTCCCTTGACGTGTCTACTTCACCAAATGGTAGAGGGACCTATGTTCCCCTGACGTGTCTCCATCACAAAATGGTAGAGGGGCATGTGTTCCCTTAACGTGTTTCAATCACAAAGTGGTAGAGGGGCCTATCTTCCCCTGACGTGTTTCAATCACAAAGTGGTACAGGAACTTGTGTTCCCCTGACGTGTTTCAGTCACAAAGAGGTAGAGGGGTCTGTGTTTCCCTGACGTGTTTCAATCATAAAGTGGTACAGGAGCATATGTTCCCTTGACGTGTCTCCATCACAAAGTGGTAGAGGGGTCTGTGTTCCCCTGACGTGTTTCAATCACAAAGTGGTAGAGGAACTTGTGTTTCCCTGACGTGTTTCAATCACAAAGTGGTTGAGGGGTCTGTGTTTCCCTGACGTGTTTCAGTCACAAAGTGGTACAGGAACTTGTGTTCCCCTGACGTGTTTCAGTCACAAAGTGGTAGAGGGGTCTGTGTTTCCCTGTCGTGTTTCGGTCACAAAGTGGTAGAGGAACTTGTGTTCCCCTGACGTGTTTCAGTCACAAAGTGGTAGAGGAACTTGTGTTCCCCTGACGTGTTTCAGTCACAAAGTGGTAGAGGGGTCTGTGTTCCCCAGACGTGTTTCAGTCAGAAAGTGGTAGAGGGGCCTGTGCACCTGCCAACAGGAGAACTTTAGCAACGTGTGAGCGCTAGTTAACGTGTGAACGCCAGTCAAAGTGTGAACATCAGTCAATGGATGAAGGTCAGTCAACAAGTGAACACCAGTCAACGGATGTACACCAGTCAACGGATGAACACCAGTCAATAGATGAACACCAGTCAATAGATGAACACCAGTCAATAGATGAACACCAGTCAATAGATGAACACCAGTCAATAGATGAACACCAGTCAATGGATGAACACCAGTCAATGGATGAACACCAGTCAACGGATGAACTCCAGTCAACGGATGAACACCAGTCAATGGATGAACACCAGTCAATAGATGAACACCAGTCAATAGATGAACACCAGTCAATAGATGAACACCAGTCAATAGATGAACACCAGTCAATAGATGAACACCAGTCAATAGATGAACACCAGTCAATGGATGAACACCAGTCAATAGATGAACACCAGTCAATAGATGAACACCAGTCAATAGATGAACACCAGTCAATAGATGAACACCAGTCAATAGATGAACACCAGTCAATAGATGAACACCAGTCAATAGATGAACACCAGTCAATGGATGAACACCAGTCAATAGATGAACACCAGTCAATAGATGAACACCAGTCAATAGATGAACACCAGTCAATAGATGAACACCAGTCAACGGATGAACTCCAGTCAACGGATGAACACCAGTCAATAGATGAACACCAGTCAATAGATGAACACCAGTCAATGGATGAACACCAGTCAATAGATGAACACCAGTCAATAGATGAACACCAGTCAATGGATGAACACCAGTCAATAGATGAACACCAGTCAATGGATGAACACCAGTCAATAGATGAACACCAGTCAATGGATGAACACCAGTCAATAGATGAACACCAGTCAATGGATGAACACCAGTCAATAGATGAACACCAGTCAATGGATGAACACCAGTCAATAGATGAACACCAGTCAATGGATGAACACCAGTCAATAGATGAACACCAGTCAATGGATGAACACCAGTCAATAGATGAACACCAGTCAACGGATGAACACCAGTCAATAGATGAACACCAGTCAATAGATGAACACCAGTCAATGGATGAACACCAGTCAATGGATGAACACCAGTCAATGGATGAACACCAGTCAATAGATGAACACCAGTCAATGGATGAACACCAGTCAATAGATGAACACCAGTCAATGGATGAACACCAGTCAATAGATGAACACCAGTCAATGGATGAACACCAGTCAATAGATGAACACCAGTCAATGGATGAACACCAGTCAATGGATGAACACCAGTCAATGGATGAACACCAGTCAATGGATGAACACCAGTCAATGGATGAACACCAGTCAATGGATGAACACCAGTCAATGGATGAACACCAGTCAATGGATGAACACCAGTCAATAGATGAACACCAGTCAATGGATGAACACCAGTCAATGGATGAACACCAGTCAATAGATGAACACCAGTCAATGGATGAACACCAGTCAATAGATGAACACCAGTCAATGGATGAACACCAGTCAATAGATGAACACCAGTCAATGGATGAACACCAGTCAATAGATGAACACCAGTCAATGGATGAACACCATTCAACGGATGAACACCAGTCAACGGATGTACACCATTCAACGGATGTACGCTAGTCAACAGATGAACACCAGTCAACGGATGTACGCCAGTCAACAGATGAACACCAGTCAACGGATGTACACCATTCAACGGATGTACGCTAGTCAACAGATGAACACCAGTCAGCGGATGTACGCCAGTCAACAAATGAACACCAGTCAACGGATGAACACCAGTCAACGGATGTACGCCAGTCAACAGATGAACACCAGTCAATAGATGAACACCAGTCAACGGATGTACGCTAGTCAACGGATGTACGCTAGTCAACAGATGAACACCAGTCAACGGATGTACGCCAGTCAACAGATGAACACCAGTCAATAGATGAACACCAGTCAGCGGATGTACGCCAGTCAACAAATGAACACCAGTCAACGGATGAACACCGGTCAACAAATGAACACCAGTCAACGGATGTACGCCAGTCAACAAATGAACACCAGTCAACGGATGAACACCAGTCAACAAATGAACACCAGTCAACGGATGTACACCAGTCAACAAATGAACACCAGTCAACGGATGTACGCCAGTCAACAAATGAACACCAGTCAACGGATGTACGCCAGTCAACAGATGAACACCAGTCAATAGATGAACACCAGTCAACAGATGTACGCCAGACAGCTGATGTGCGCCAGTCAACAGCTGAACGTCAATCAACGGATGTACGCCAGTCAACGGGTGAACGCCAGTCAACGTGTGAACTTTATCTATGGGTGAACTTCAGTCAACGGGTGAACCCAGAAAGAAAAAGAGAATATTTTAGATTTTTTTTTATTAATGAAACGAAAGTTGGAGACCTAAAAAGCGCCAACTGCAGCAGCCCCTGCAAGAATGAACTGTTTTTGAAATATTCTATTTTATCCATTGAATCAATTTCACTGCAGTCGGGGCATTCCTATACCCGCTCCACCGTCCGCACCAGCATGTCTCGAAGCGCATGCAGATGTATTGTTTTTGTAAGATGTTGACTGTAGATACATCTACTTTCTCCACTAAGCACTCCGAATCGACTAGATCCCTTTTCCACCTTTAGACTCGTCACTCTCTCAATATATACGCCATTGCCCCACCCACATTCCTTCACTTGTCTTAAGGAATGAAGAACAAACACTTAGCTATGTCCTCTTTGTCCAAAGTCAGGCCACACTCAATGACAGAGCAGCCAGCGAGCGTATCGACTAATTCCTTGCCATGTTCACCAACGTGATCTGGGCAGTACATCATGGTTAACGCTTCCACTTTAGAGTCGTCCAAAGAGCTGCATCCACACCTGCCGCAGACACTGTCTGTCAATCTTCTGTAGCAGACTTTACTTCGATCCAATCCTTGCCAATCCTAATGACATTCAGCAACATAATCTCCTTACGGACTCCTCAGCCTTGGCCATCCAGGATTTTCCATGCCTGAGCCGTTTTCCCTCGTGGTGCGCCCAATTCTGAATGCAAGGGACTATTGATGTTCCTTATCAGGTTCAAATAAGCTCGAAGCTGAAATCCTACAATCGTTTTAGAAAGATACAAATATCCCTCTAGGCTCTAAAGTGGCTGATGCGCACCCGTATAATATCCAACTTTCTATACACTTGCGAAACATGGACCCTAACAACAGAGCTACAGAATACACGTGCAAGCTATGGAGATGACATATTATCGTTAGATGTTGGGCATCTATTACTTAGATCGTAACACAAATGAAAAAGTTCGCAAAAGGTTACAATAGGCAATCGGAGTACATGATGATTTTTGTATTATGTAGAACCGCAACATGAAATCGTTTGGCCACGTAGCTCGATCGTCTTGGCTGGCAAAAATCATTCTGCAGGTAACTGTGAGAAGAGGGTGAAAAAGAGGTAGACAGAGAAAGAGATGCATACAGATTAGATAGATCTTTCTCGAAAAATCTCGAGTCCCACAAATTGCATGTAGATAGAGATCAATAGAGAAGGTTCATGAAGTATATTACTCATGTCCAAACAATGCACATAGTAACGAAATGAGGAAGGAAATATAGAAGAAAGAATTAGATCAATCTGCAAACAATATCTGGGAATAATGAGATATTTGGGAGCCGCGATAGCTCAGTGGTTAGTGAACTGGACTACAAAGGACAAGAGGTAGGGTTCGATCTCAATCGAAGGCTCCGGTTCACCCAGCCCTTGATGGGATTTTTTTCTGGGAAATTAAAGCGACACGGGCATAATACCGACCACATTACCCCGAAAATTTATTATTTATTACCTGTAAAATGTATGGTCACTAACACCATATTCCCTATACGCCACTTGGCGTGACAGTTCACTAACACCATATTCCCTATACGCCACTTGGCGTGACAGTTCACTAACACCATATTCCCTATACGCCACTTGGCGTGACAGTTCACTAACACCATATTCCCTATACGCCACTTGGCGTGACAGTTCACTAACACCATATTCCCTATACGCCACTTGGCGTGACAGTTCACTAACACCATATTCCCTATACGCCACTTGGCGTGACAGTTCACTAACACCATATTCCCTATACGCCACTTGGCGTGACGGGGGTACTTGTCTTCTTTTTTTATTGTAATATCAGTGAAAGTGTCAATAATATAGCATCAGTAGCAATAGCAGCAGCCAAATATAAGTCAAAATGCATTGTATCATGAGTGACAATGCTAAGACCACATCACAGAGCAAGCAACATGGCAAACAATAGCACGCACGTATGTTTGTATCAATGCCGACATTGCGATAACAGTAACATGCCGGTAATGTCAGATCACTTTCATCTGTAGCATAAAGATAATGTGATCTCACATTCATCAGTAACATAACGGTATTCTAACATGAACTGTCTACAGTAATATAACGGTAATGTAACATCAATATCATCAGTAGCATAACGGTAATGTAGCATGGTCATCATCAGTAATATAACGGTAATGAAACATCACTATCATCAGTAGCATAACGGTAATGTAACATCACTATCATTAGTAACATAGCGATATTATCACATCACTATCATCAGTAACATAACGATATTATAACATCACTATCATCAGTAACATAACGATATTATAACATCACTATTATCAGTAACATAACGATATTATAACATCACTATCATCAGTAACATAACGATATTATAACATCACTATCATCAGTAGCATAACGGTAATGTAACATCACTATCATCAGTAACATAACGATATTATAACATCATTATCATCAGTAACATAACGATATTATAACATCACTATCATCAGTAACATAACGATATTATAACATCACATTCATCAGTAACATAACCATATTATAACATCACTATCATCAGTAACATAAAGATATTATAACATCACTATCATCAGTAACATAACGATATTATAACATCACTATCATCAGTAACATAACGATATTATAACATCACTATCATCAGTAACATAACGATATTATAACATCACTATCATCAGTAACATAACGATATTATAACATCACTATCATCAGTAACATATGGCTTTCATGTTTCGTTACGACTTTCTCTAGGGATTCAACGAGGTGGACAAAAAACTGAAAGAGAACGGGATCTGTATCGCCCTCAGAGAGAAGCTCCTAAAAGACTCTGGAGTTCCCAAAGACTCCGATTATGACAAGATAGTTCATCGCCTCAAGGAAAAGGAGCTGGCCAGAGGCAAGTGAAAAGTTCAAGTGGCGTGAGGTTAAACTGTGTTGCAGTGACCAAACGTGCATATGAAATTAGATAAAATAAATATTAATCGTCATCGGATCGTATGTCCTTTGCAGAACGCTACATTCACCACAGCCCGTCTGAAAGAATCTCTGTCTCTAGCCAGATCTCCCACAGAACGTGACATTCATCACAGCCCGTCTGAAAGAATCTCTGTCTCTAGCCAGATCTCCCACAGAACGCTACATTCACCACAGCCCGTCTGAAAGAACCTCTGTCTCTAGCCAGATCTCCCACAGAACGTGACATTCACCACAGTCCGTCTGAAAGAATCTCTGTCTCTAGCCAGATCTCTCACAGAACGTGACATTCATCACAGTCCGTCTGAAAGAATCTCTGTCTCTAGCCAGATCTCTCACAGAACGTGACATTCATCACAGCGCGTCTGAAAGAATCTCTGTCTCTAGCCAGATCTCCCACAGAACGTGACATTCATCACAGCGCGTCTGAAAGAATCTCTGTCTCTAACCAGATCTCTCACAGAACGTGGTATTGACCACAGCCCGTCTGAAAGAATCTCTGTCTCTAGCCAGATCTCCCACAGAACGTGACATTCACCACAGTCCGTCTGAAAGAATCTCTGTCTCTAGCCAGATCTCCCACAGAACGTGACATTCACCACAGTCCGTCTGAAAGAATCTCTGTCTCTAGCCAGATCTCTCACAGAACGTGACATTCATCACAGTCCGTCTGAAAGAATCTCTGTCTCTAGCCAGATCTCTCACATAACGTGACATTCATCACAGCGCGTCTGAAAGAATCTCTGTCTCTAGCCAGATCTCCCACAGAACGTGACATTCATCACAGCGCGTCTGAAAGAATCTCTGTCTCTAACCAGATCTCTCACAGAACGTGACATTCATCACAGCGCGTCTGAAAGAATCTCTGTCTCTAACCAGATCTCCCACAGAACGTGACATTCATCACAGCGCGTCTGAAAGAATCTCTGTCTCTAGCCAGATCTCTCACAGAACGTGACATTCATCACAGCGCGTCTGAAAGAATCTCTGACTCTAACCAGATCTCCCACAGAACGTGACATTCACCACAGCGCGTCTGAAAGAATCTCTGTCTCTAGCCAGATCTCTCACAGAACGTGGTATTGACCACAGTCCGTCTGAAAGAATCTCTGTCTCTAGCCAGATCTCTCACAGAACGTGACATTCATCACAGCGCGTCTAAAAGAATCTCTGACTCTAACCAGATCTCCCACAGAACGTGACATTCACCACAGCGCGTCTGAAAGAATCTCTGTCTCTAGCCAGATCTCCCACAGAACGTGGCATTCACCACAGTCCGTCTGAAAGAATCTCTGTCTCTAGCCAGATCTCTCACTTCTTCTGTTGTCATGTTCTTCTTCAATCTGTTGTCATGTTCTTCTGGATGTCTTGAAACCTTCTTGGTCTACCTCTAATCCGTCGCCCAGAAACCATGACTTCCATTATTATTCTTTCCAGCTCGATGTGTCTCTTTTGTCGTGGCCATAGTATTTTAATTTCCTATGTAGAATGGTGTTTATCAGCCTGTTGTTTTTTTATGTTTTAATCTTATAGTATGGTTTCATTTTCCTTATCCAAGGTATCTTAAGAATATTTCTGTAGCATTTTCTTCCGAATGAATCAAGCTTCTTCCTTGCTCTCTGCGAGGTAGCCCACGAATCACAACCATATGTTGCTATTGAGAAGATACATGCTCTCGGTCATTTTAAATTGTATTGCCTTGCTGGTATTGTACCACATCTTCTTCGTGGCATTTAATTTTGGTATTGCTATTGATAATGTAAAATATTTAATAAAATACGAAAAATAAATCTGACAATATAAAATTATGTATGCGCTGGTAGGTTGAAAGAATATTTCTACTGTTTCTATCTCACAGTGACGACATTATGTTGTGAATGTTTCTGTCAAGCTGACATTATGTTGTGAAAGTTTCTGTCAAGCTGACGTTATGTTGTGAATGTTTCTGTCAAGCTGACATTATGTTGTGAAAGTTTCTGTCAAGCTGACGTTATGTTGTGAATGTTTCTGTCAAGCTGATGTTATGTCGTGAATGTTTCTGTCAAGCTGACGTTATGTTGTGAAAGTTTCTGTCAAGCTGACGTTATGTTGTGAATGTTGCTGTCAAGCTGATATTATGTTGTGAAAGTTTCTGTCAAGCTGACGTTATGTTGTGAATGTTTCTGTCAAGCTGATATTATGTTGTGAAAGTTTCTGTCAAGCTGACGTTATGTTGTGAAAGTTTCTGTCAAGCTGACGTTATGTTGTGAATGTTTCTGTCAAGCTGACGTTATGTCGTGAATGTTTGTGTCATGCTGACGTTATGTTGTGAAAGTTTCTGTCAAGCTGACGTTATGTTCTGAATGTTGCTGTCAAGCTGATATTATGTTGTGAAAGTTTCTGTCAAGCTGACGTTATGTTCTGAATGTTGCTGTCAAGCTGATATTATGTTGTTAAAGTTTCTGTCAAGCTGACGTTATGTTCTGAATGTTGCTGTCAAGCTGATATTATGTTGTGAAAGTTTCTGTCAAGCTGACGTTATGTCGTGAATGTTTCTGTCAAGCTGATATTATGTTGTGAATGTTTCTGTCAAACTGATATTATGTTCTGAATGTTTCTGTCAAGCTGATATTATGTTGTGAATGTTTCTTTAATAATTGGCGTTATGTTGTGAATGTTTCTGACAAGTTGACGTTATGTTGTGAAAGTTTCTTTAATGATTTACGTTATGTTGTGAATGTTTCTGTCAAGCTGATGTTATGTCGTGAATGTGTCTGTCAAGCTGATGTTATGTTGAGAATGTTTCTTTAATGATTGATTTTATGTTGTGAATGTTTCTGTCAAGCTGATGTTATGTTGTGAATGTTTCTTTAATGATTGATTTTATGTTGTGAATGTTTCTGTCAAGCCGATGTTATTTTGTGAATGTGTCTGTCAAGCTGACGTTATGTTGTGAATGTTTCTTTAATGATTAACGTTATGTTGTGAAAGTTTCTGTCAAGCTGATGTTATGTTGTGAATGTTTCTGTAAAGCTGACGTTATGTTGTGAATGTTTCTGTCAACGATGATGATGTATCACGCCATGCCGTCTTTACCTCCCAGAAAAATCTCTGGTACCCATTTATAGCGGCTGTGTTAACCCCGGAGCCTTGTCGGTCCGAAAAGATGTCCGCCATTTCACAGAATCGAACTCGGACACTTTGATCATGAAGCGAGATACTTACCACTCTGCCATCGAGCCTCCTAATATCATCATTATCGTCATCATCAAGTACCATGTCTGCGGGAGTAGGTGATCATGTCTCTCCACAACTTTCGATCTCGACAGTTATTTATCATTTCTGTTGTTGACCTTCTGCCAAGTCATTCTTTTAAGCTGTCTGGTATCTTTTCTCTTCGGTTCCCTCTATCTCTTCGTCTCTCAATTTTCCTAATTGCTTCATAATATTCCAGATGTTCCCTTCTCATTACATGGGCAAAAAATAATGATTGTTTTCTCCTAATATTGGAAATTAGCTTTCTGTTTTTGCTTTGACCTCTTTCATAAAGGTTCCATATTCACGGTTATATATAAATATATATATGTACGTACTTAAAAATAAACTGCGAAGGAACCTAGTTGTAAAATCATACATTATAAAGCAACATATGAGGATGAAGACGAACAGCTATATAGAAAGTCAATCAATAAAACAACCAAAACATTTATTGCTTTAATACATCAAGTGGGACAATATTAAAACAGGTAAAAAAAATTTTAATATTTTGGAACTTTGTTAACCTCAGACAGAAGATGTACAAAAGAGGTGAGATGCAGAATGGCTCAGCAAAAGCAGCTTTCCAAAAAATGAGGAAGATACTATGTAATCCATTTTTGACAATCGAAAGAGGAAAAAGAGTTCTTAAATGTTATATAAAGTCAGTCTTAACATATGGATGCGAATCATGGGACAACGAACATGAAAATTACTGGAGTCTGTAGAAATGTGGTTTTACAGAAGAATGTTGAGAATACCATGGACATCTAAGAAGAGTAATGAAAATGTTCTGAAAGATGCCAAAGCAAAAAGAGGGCTAATTTCCAATATTAGGAAGAAACAATCATCAATTTTTGGCCATATAATGAGAAGAGAACATGTGGAATATATTGTAACAACTGGAAAAATTGAGGGACGAAGAGATAGAGGAAAGCAAAGAGAAAAAATACCAGACAGCTTAAGAGAATGGCTTGGCAGAAGGTCAACAACAGAAATTATAAATAACTGTCGAGGTCGAAAATTGTGGAGAGACATGATCACCAACGCCAGCAGGCCGGTACTTGATGACGATGACACCCAGCGTCTGTCGCGTAAGTTAGTTGTTAGTTCAACATTGCATACTTTCGTTCACAACTTGCACATATTCCATGATGGGTTCAGCTCGTCAAACAGCTATTATTTCACAATGCTATCCACCATCGCTAACTCATGTAAAAACCATGTAAAAACCATGTAAAAACCATGTAAAAACCATGTAAAAACCATGTAAAAATATTGCATGCATTATCTGTAGAAATTTACTTTCTCTATATTTTCTTCCTCTTTTTACTCTGTCTCGTTGCATACCAAATTACGATGGATTAATTTAGCACTGAAAGGTTCAGTTACAGTGAGCATTGACAGTTATTAAAGCGACAGGACTTCGACAAACACAGATCCCCGTCACTTCTTCGGATGCTGGAAATGGGAGTTAAGATGGGCACGGCCAGAAATGAGAAACTTGGTGGTCGTGTAAGAAGACTTATCAACCAACATAGAACTGGAGTCGTCAGTCGCTGGACACTGAGGGAATTGCTGAGGAGGGGATCTGAGCACCTATGGACATGTTCGGAGTACAATGATGATAACGCGCAAATAACTCAATAACTCAATTGACAGTTATTTGTCCTGTACGAAATGCTGATCAGACAGATACAACTATATTGTCTTTATAAATCACATCTTACCTAACCATCAACTCGAATGGTAAAAATAACCTTTCCCCCCTAAACTAAACTCTAATTTCATCTACAAAACAAATAACCATACAAGTAACCTACCCATAATCCTTAAACACAGCCTGAAAATATTCGATCGAAACTCCGCTAGTGGTGACCCGGACATCTTGTTATTGCCACTCTTGTCTCAATCTTCCTTCTACTCTACTTTCTCTATATTTCCTTGCATCTTCTTTAAAAAATTGTTAGTTACGTAATTGGTTTTCTGTTGCTTCATCAAAGTACGTAGGGAGGTCAAAAAGTAATGCACACCAATTTTTTTCTCGGAAACTATTCGGGCAAAATGTGTGAAATTTTCACAGATTGTAGCTGAACATCCCCTTTACACTACCTCTTTTTCAACATAATCTCCGTCTAAGCGTATTGCCTTACGCCAACGCGAAACTAGGTCATTAATGCCTCGTTTGTACCAATTTTTGTCCTGCTCGCGTAGCCATTTTTTAACTGCACGGATCACATCCTCATCATTGTCAAAGTGTGTCCCACGCAGGAATTTTTTGAGTGGTCCAAACAGATGGAAATCTGAGGGAGCCAGATCAGGGCTGTAAGGAGGATGGGGCAGTACAGTCCAACCAAATTTGTTGATTGCTTCCCGTGTTACCAGACTTGTGTGAGGGCGTGCATTGTCATGTTGAAGCAACAAATCTGCAGATGGCTTATTAGGCCGAACTCTGTGGAACCGATTTTTGAGTTTTGTCAGTGTATTGATGTAAGCTGTCGAGTTGATTGTCTCACCTCTTGTCATTACATCAACAAGAATCACACCATCAATGTCCCAGAAGACAGTGATCATCACCTTTCCGGCTGATGGAGATGTTTTGAATTTTTTTCTTTTTGGTGACTGCGGATGATGCCATTCCATTGACTGCATTTTTGTTTCAGGCTCATAATGATGTGCCCACGTTTCGTCACCGGTAACAATTTTTGACAAAAACATTTCTCCTTCAACACCGAAACGCTCCAACAATTCAGAACAGAATGTTTTCCTTTGAACTCTGTGATCATTTGTTAGGCACCGAGGAACCCATCGAGCGCAAATATTTGAATATCCGAGAGTTTTAAAAATTGCGATTGCACTTCCCTTGCTGACTGTAAGCTGCAATGCCAATTGCTGACTAGTGATACGCCTATCCTTACGAATAATGGCATCAGCCCGGTTTAACATGTCTGTGCTGGTAGCCGAGGCAACACGTCCAGAACGCGGTAAATCATGCAGCTCCACTCGTACACTTTCTGCAGCTTTAATTCTCTGAACCCAGCGACTAACTGTGCTCCTATCGACTGCAGAACATTTGTACACTGCACACAGTCGTTTATGAATGTTTGCCACAGTTTCTTTTTCTGCAACCAGAAATTCTATGATAATTCGCTGTTTGTAACGGACATTGTTGACAATCTCCATTTGAACGGTTCATAGATTGCGTAATATTTATCAGAATGCTGTGCAATTTGGTGCACATAATTGGAACATGTCATATTCAAAGTGTGCAAAATTTCATATTCCTATCTTTATTATTAGCCGAGAAAAAAATTGGTGTGCATTACTTTTTGACCTCCCGTATTATATAACATCAGAACTAAAATTACGAATGCCAAAATGCTATATTTTTTCGACATTGATGTATGGTGCAGAAACATGGACAATAAATAAGAAAACAGAATAGAAAAATGGAGCCTTTGAAATGTGCATTTATAGAATAATTTGGAGAATTGAGCTTGACAGACAAAAAAGACAAACAAGAAAGTTCTGAATCAGCTGAACATGAAAAAAAGAACAAGTTAACACAATTAGGAAAAGACAACTGAGATTTGTTGGACGCGTGAAGAGACTTGATACCATTCTAAAGGTTATCTAGTGAGGGAAGGTACAAGGCAGAGGCAGATCAAGACTAATTTGATCTGATAACATCAAAATGTGGTCATGTGAACCTATGACAACGTGCACCATCACGACAAGAGACATCAAAATGTGGTCATGTGAACCTATGACAACGTGCACCATCACGACAAGAGACATCAAAATGTGGTCATGTGAACCAATGACAACGTGCACCATCACGACAAGAGACATGAAAATGTGGTCATGTGAACCTATGACAACGTGCACCATCACGACAAGAGACATGAAAATGTGGTCATGTGAACCTATGGCAACGTGCACCATCACGACAAGAGACATCAAAATGGCGCTCAGTGGTAGCCAACCTTCCATGTGGAGACGGCGCCAAATGAATGAGTGGCGATACATGGTAGTGAACCTTCGACGTGAAGACGGCACCCAATGAATCAGTGGCGGTCCGTGGTAGCCAACCTTCGATGTGGAGACGGCACCCAATGAATCAGTGGCGGTCCGTGGTAGCCAACCTTCGATGTGGAGACGGCACCCAATGAATCAGTGGCGGTCCGTGGTAGCCAACCTTCGATGTGGAGACGGCGCCCAATGAATGACTGGCGCTACTTGGTAGTTAGTGAACCTTCGATGTGAAGACGGCACCCAATGAATCAGTGGCGGTCCGTGGTAGCCAACCTTCGATGTGGAGACGGCACCAATGAATGAGTGGCGATACATGGCAGTTAGTGAACCTTCGATGTGAAGACGGCACCCAATGAATGAGTGGCGATCCGTGGTAGCCAACCTTCGATGTGAAGACGGCACCCAATGAATGAGTGGCGATCCGTGGTAGCCAACCTTCGATGTGGAGACGGCACTTAATGAATCAGTGGCGATCCGTGGTAGCCAACCTTCGATGTGAAGACGGCACCGAATGAATCAGTGGCGATCCGTGGTAGCCAACCTTCAATGTGGAGACGGCACCCAATGAATGACTGGCGCTCCATGGTAGTGAACCTTCGATGTGAAGACGGCACCCAATGAATCAGTGGCGATCCGTGGAAGCCAACCTTCGATGTGGAGACGGCACCCAATGAATCAGTGGCGATCCGTGGTAGCCAACCTTCGATGTGAAGGCGGCGCCGAATGAATCAGTGGCGATCCGTGGTAGCCAACCTTCGATGTGAAGACGGCACCCAATGAAAAAGTGGCGATCCGTGTTAGCCAACCTTCGATGTGAAGACGGCACCCAATGAATCAGTGGCGATCCGTGGTAGCCAACCTGCGATGTGGAGACGGCACCCAATGAATCAGTGGCGGTCCGTGGTAGCCAACCTTCGATGTGGAGACGGCACCCAATGAATCAGTGGCGGTCCGTAGTAGCCAACCTTCGATGTGGAGACGGCACCCAATGAATCAGTGGCGGTCCGTGGTAGCCAACCTTCGATGTGGAGACGGCACCCAACGAATCAGTGGCGGTCCGTGGTAGCCAACCTTCATTGTGGAGACGGCACCCAATGAATGACTGGCGCTCCATGGTAGTGAACCTTCGATGTTAAGACGGCACCCAATGAATGACTGGCGCTCCATGGTAGCCAACCTTCGATGTAGAGACGACACCCAATGATAAATTATTTTTCATGCATAAATGGGCGCGGGTGAGTTCCAACTCAACAATTTCTTTGTAGATGTTAAATGTCTATGCCTAGAAATCTAACCTTTAAATGTCTATGCCTAGAAATCTAACCTTTAAATGTCTATGCCTAGAAATCTAACCTCTAAATGTCTATGCCTAGAAATCTAACCTTTAAATGTCTATGCCTAGAAATCTAACCTTTAAATGTCTATGCCTAGAAATCTAACCTTTAAATGTCTATGCCTAGAAATCTAACCTTTAAATGTCTATGCCTAGAAATCTAACCTTTAAATGTCTATGCCTAGAAATCTAACCTTTAAATGTATATGCCTAGAAATCTAACCTTTAAATGTCTATGCCTAGAAATCTAACCTTTAAATGTCTATGCCTAGAAATCTAACCTTTAAATGTCTATGCCTAGAAATCTAACCTTTAAATGTCTATGCCTAGAAATCTAAACTTTAAATGTCTATGCCTAGAAATCTAACCTTTAAATGTCTATGCCTAGAAATCTAACCTTTAAATGTCTATGCCTAGAAATCTAACCTTTAAATGTCTATGCCTAGAAATCTAACCTTTAAATGTATATGCCTAGAAATCTAAACTTTAAATGTTTACAATACGCTCTATCATCACAGGTGTAATCATCTTCGGCTCAGACCAGGAGGTGGCCGGACTGATGAGAGCTGTGGGTAGGATGGGTCTCTCCAGTAAGTTCGCCTGGATCGGCTCCGACGGATGGGGAGCTAGGGGCCTGGCATATATGGGAAACGAACACGTGGTAAGCATGGTTTCATTCGTGTTATTATTTCTGGACAATCTAAGCGAATGTTGAAGGAATCAAAACAAAATGGTTTATGAAAAGAGCCAATAAAGTTCAACACTTGCTCGTGACCTACTGTTGAGGCCCTATTATTTATAGCCGCTGTGAACGCTATATGAACAAAACGCATACAATTTCTGCAACGTAACTATTTAAGAAACATAATTATCCTCATAATTGTTTCAGTTAATGTGCTAATCTTGACGGCTATTAGAACATCAATGTCTGCTTGTAGCTAGGACCATCATCACTGTACACCGCCATTCAAAAGCGCTCCGACATTACCCACGTGAATCTCGAGAAGATCGTAGGTGAACCCTAGCACATGTGAACCCTAGCACATGTGAACCCTAGCACATGTGCACGCACCCCGTAGCACGACCTGGGATCCACGGGCAGATTTTTACTTGACAACATTGTCGGGGTGGCGGCCAGATACATGGTCTCATCTTTTCCACTTTTAACTGGCATTAGTTTTTATTAACATGCGCAGAGTGATCACATGACCTATTTTTTTACCGCGTTTTTATCAGAGAGGACTAGACATGGGATGCTAGTACGTACTGTAAAGGACAAGACCCCACAACTCTGGAAAAGTATTGTTGTGGACCTTTGTTTTATAGGAAGTCGAAAGGGAAAAGAACGAGAAAATAATGATATGCCATGGGCATATATATATATATAGCAAAAAATCATAATGTTATTTAACAACGCAGGCAGAAGACATCAATAAATAGTGAATCTCAGTAAGAAAGTTGGGAGTCGCGATAGCTCAGTGGTTAGTCAACTGGACAGCACAGGACTAGAGAGTTCGATCATGATCGACGGCTTCTCAGTTCACGTAGCCATAAATGGGTACCGGAATTTTTCTGGGAACGTAAAGCGGCACGGGCGTAATACCAACCACATAACCCACAAAATCATGTGCCGAAGGTCTATAAAAATGATGGTCACTAACACCATATTCCCTATAAGCCACTTGGCGTGACGGGCCACTAACACCATATTCCCTATACACCACTTGGCGTGACGGGCCACTAACACCATGTTCCCTATACACCACTTGGCGTGACGAGTCACTAACACCATGTTCCCTATACACCACTTGGCGTGACGGGCCACTAACACCATGTTCCCTATACACCACTTGGCGTGACGGGCCACTAACACCATGTTCCCTATACACCACTTGGCGTGACGGGTCGCTAACACCATGTTCCCTATAAACCACTTGGCGTGACCGGTCACTAACACCATGTTCCCTATACACCACTTGGCGTGACGGGTCACTAATACGATGTTCCCTATACACCACTTGGCGTGACGGGTCACTAACACCATGTTCCCTATACACCACTTGGCGTGACGGGTGACTAACACCATGTTCCCTATACACCACTTGGCGTGACGGGTCACTAACACCATGTTCCCTATACACCACTTGGCGTGACGGGCCACTAACACCATGTTCCCTATACACCACTTGGCGTAACGGGCCACTAACACCATATTCACTATACACCACTTGGCGTGACGGGCCACTAACACCATGTTCCCTATACACCACTTGGCGTGACGAGCCACTAACACCATGTTCCCTATACACCACTTGGCGTGACGGGCCACTAACACCATGTTCCCTATACACCACTTGGCGTGACGAGTCACTAACACCATGTTCCCTATACACCACTTGGCGTGACGGGCCACTAACACCATGTTTTCTATACACCACTTGGCGTGACGGGTCGCTAACACCATGTTCCCTATAAACCACTTGGCGTGACGGGTCACTAATACCATGTTCCCTATACACCACTTGGCGTGACGGGTCACTAACACCATGTTCCCTATACACCACTTGGCGTGACGGGTCACTAATACCATGTTCCCTATACACCACTTGGCGTGACGGGTCACTAACACCATGTTCCCTATACACCACTTGGCGTGACGGGTGACTAACACCATGTTCCCTATACACCACTTGGCGTGACGGGTCACTAACACCATGTTCCCTATACACCACTTGGCGTGACGGGCCACTAACACCATGTTCCCTATACACCACTTGGCGTAACGGGTCACTAATACCATGTTCCCTATACACCACTTGGCGTGACGGGTCACTAACACCATGTTCCCTATACACCACTTGGCGTGACGGGTCACTAATACCATGTTCCCTATACACCACTTGGCGTGACGGGTCATTAACACCATGTTCCCTATACACCACTTGGCGTGACGGGTGACTAACACCATGTTCCCTATACACCACTTGGCGTGACGGGTCACTAACACCATGTTCCCTATACACCACTTGGCGTGACGGGCCACTAACACCATGTTCCCTATACACCACTTGGCGTGACGGGTCACTAATACCATTTATCCTATACGCCAATTGGCGTGACGGGTCACTAACACCGTGTTCCCTATACACCACTTGGCCTGACGGGTCACTAATACCATTTATCCTATACACCACTTGGCGTGACGGGTCACTAACACCATGTTCCCTATACACCACTTGGCGTGACAGGGCTCTCTACTTTAGTTTTAATTGGTCACACGTTAACACGCAATAACATCTGGTGTCGGCAACAAATGTAGCCAAAGAATCGACCTATCGGGTGGTCGACAGTGCAATCAAGAATAAGATAAATATTATAGCATTTTAACTGATAACAAACAGGTTAAACATAAAAAGTCTTGAGTCGTTGAACTTGACTTTCTGGTTATGGTTTTGGTTATAGTTATGGATGTACCCGGTATTTATCTATTGACCTTTCGAGCCGTAGCCGGCCCATAGGGCGTAGACCAAGATACTCCTTCTCTTATCTGAATTTTTGTTCTAGCAGTTTTCTTTTAAAGATATTTTATCAAATCTCGCCATCTGTCTCTGTTCTGTGCAAGCAGCTCTATCTCATTGAGGGAGCCGAATCCTGCTACTCTTGCCTCTCTCATCAATGTTCTTCTCAGTGTCTCTCTTGGTTTTCCTCTTTTCCTCTTACCAGTTGTTTCTCATATGAGGGCTTGCTTTGCTATTCGGTTATTATCTCTTCTCATCACATGTCCAACGTATGACCATCGTCTTTTCTTTATTACTGAAGATATTAGTGGTTGATTGGCGATTTCTCTAATTTCCTCGTTTGTTTTGAATTCGTTCCATGCTATACCAAGTATTTTCCTTAGACATTTATTTTCGAATGCGTTCAACTTTGTTTCTATATCTTTTGTTGTTTTCCAGCTTTCACACGCATACGTACGGGAAATGATAAACCAGTTCACATGTCTACCCTCGATCTCACAGTAGCTCTCTTGAATCTAGACAACATCCCTCCTGACCAACATCAAACTCCAGGAGTCACACCGGGGCTGGAAAGTCATGAACAAAACTACGTCATTTCGCCCTTCATTATAAGAGTACGGCCGGTTTAGGGATATACGATCATCCATCAGAATGACGTACCATACACATCAATGGACGCGTCCAAAAACGACCGATTAATCTAGTGAATGCAGCCAACAACGCACAAAACACCGTAACGATGGTGTAATATCCCTCAGGTGAAACTTTCGATTGACTCGGCAGAGCAGTCCATATTAATGAGTTGTAACTTGTGAATAATTAGCGTCAAACAATTCCAACGACGATCATTGAACAGCACTCTATGTGTTTACGTAAACCGCATATCAACTCCTAGACGGGGGAATTCACAGCACTTGATCTTCCAAAGAGGAATATAGCCATGCGCAAGACTCAGCAGCACCTGAGCAAATCCGTAAAGTGGAACATCAGGTTGACTTTAACGCATAAATCTGCAATGGAAGGCTGAAATTAATCAGTCCTCAAATGCAAATGCTGCAGCGGTAGAGAGAACATGAACCTCATTTCGCCATCTTGGAACTGGAGGTCCTTGACTCTCTGGTATCTATAGGAACGTCAGTAGTCTAGTAGTTAGTACACTAGCTTGACGATGCAGTCATCCTGGGATCGATCCGAGATTGTTCTCTAGTTGACCCAGTTGCAGAAAGAAGGATACCAGGTTCATTGAGTTAGGGAAGATAATAACAGTGAGATAAAGCAGCTCCCAGTGTTGTATGTTACATAGTACAGTGAGATAATAACAGTGAGATAAAGCACCTCCCAGTGTTGTATGTTGCATAGTACAGTGAGATAATAATAGTGGGATAAAGCAGCTCCCAGTGTTGTATGTTACATAGTACAGTGAGATAATAACAGTGAGATAAAGCAGCTCCCAGTGTTGTATGTTACATAGTACAGTGAGATAATAACAGTGAAATAAAGCAGCTCCCAGTGTTGTATGTTACATAGTACAGTGAGATAATAACAGTGAGATAAAGCAGCTCCCAGTGTTGTATGTTACATAGTACAGTGAGATAATAACAGTGAAATAAAGCAGCTCCCAGTGTTGTATGTTACATAGTACAGTGAGATAATAACAGTGAGATAAAGCAGCTCCCAGTGTTGTATGTTACATAGTACAGTGAGATAATAACAGTGAGATAAAGCAGCTCCCAGTGTTGTATGTTACATAGTACAGTGAGATAATAACAGTGAGATAAAGCAGCTCCCAGTGTTGTATGTTACATAGTACAGTGAGATAATAACAGTGAGATAAAGCAGCTCCCAGTGTTGTATGTTACATAGTACAGTGAGATAATAACAGTGAGATAAAGCAGCTCCCAGTGTTGTATGTTACATAGTACAGTGAGATAATAACAGTGAGATAAAGCAGCTCCCAGTGTTGTATCTTACATAGTACAGTTGGCGTTTAGTGGATAAACACACAATTCATTGTTTGCGTGTTTAAATAGGTATGATGATAACAGGTAACATGATGATAACAGGTAACATGATGATAACAGATAACATGATGATAACAGGTAACATGATGATAACAGATAAAATAGCATGATGATAACAGATAACATGATGATAAGAGACAAGATAACATTATGACAAAATAAAAGATAATTTGATTATAAGAGAAAAGAATTTGATTATAAGAGAAAAGATAATTTGATTATAAGAAAAAATCCATGGAAGTGATATTACAAAAGACAAGCTGAGGTAGTAAAGAAGGAAATATGGGAGATGTAAACAGGGGGATTATGGTAGATGTAAACACTGTGTATCCATGATACCAACTGATGTCTTACATCAACAGTTGTTTGCTAAATATCCACAACATCACAAACATTTCCTTGTAATAAATTATCTGAACACTTCATTTTCATAATTTACACAACTTATGTCTACTATCGTAGTGCAATCACTGACTTATTCCTTGATTTTATAAAATACAATCACTGACTTTTTCCTTGCTCCTATATAATACAATCACTGACTTTTTCCTTGCTCCTACATAATACAATAATTGACTCATTACATGCTCCTACATAATATTATAACTGATTTTTTCCTTGCTCCTACATAAAATAATAACTGACTTTTTCCTTGCTCCTACATAATATAATAACTGACTTTTTCCATGCTCCTACATAATATAATAACTGACTTTTTCCTTGCCCCTACATAATATAATCACTGACTTTATCCTTACTACTACATAATATAATCACTGACTTTTTCCTTGCTCCTACATAATATAATCACTGGCTCATTCATTGCTCCTACATACTGAAGGGAGGTAAAAAAGTAATGCACACCACTTTTTTCCTCGGAAACTATTCGGGCAAAATGTGTGAAATTTTCACAGATTGTAGCTGAACATCCCCTTGACACTACCTATTTGTCAACATAATCTCCGTCCAAGCGTATTGCCTTAAGCCAACGCGAAACTAGGTCATGAATGCCTCGTTTGTACCAAGTTTTGTCCTGCTCGCGTAGCCATTTTTTAACTGCACGGATCACATCCTCATCATTGTCAAAGTGTTTCCCACGCAGGAATTTTTTGAGTGGTCCAAACAGATGGAAATCTGAGGGAGCCAGATCAGGGCTGTAAGGAGGATGGGGCAGTACAGTCCAACCAAATTTGTTGATTGCTTCCCGTGTTACCAGACTTGTGTGAGGGCGTGCATTGTCATGTTGAAGCAACAAATCTGCAGATGGCTTATTAGGCCGAACTCTGTGGAACCGATTTTTGAGTTTTGTCAGTGTATTGATGTAAGCTGTCGAGTTGATTGTCTCACCTCTTGTCATTACATCAACAAGAATCACACCATCAATGTCCCAGAAGACAGTGATCATCACCTTTCCGGCTGATGGAGATGTTTTGAATTTTTTTCTTTTTGGTGACTGCGGATGATGCCATTCCATTGACTGCATTTTTGTTTCAGGCTCATAATAATGTGCCCACGTTTCGTCACCGGTAACAATTTTTGACAAAAACATTTCTCCTTCAACACCGAAACGCTCCAACAATTCAGAACAGAATGTTTTCCTTTGAACTCTGTGATCATTTGTTAGACACCGAGAAACCCGTCGAGCGCAAATCTTTGAATATCCGAGAGTTTTAAAAATTGCGATTGCACTTCCCTTGCTGACTGTAAGCTGTAATGCCAATTGCTGACTAGTGATACGCCTATCCTTACGAATAATGGCATCAGCCCGGTTTAACATGTCTGTGCTGGTAGCCGAGGCAACACGTCCAGAACGCGGTAAATCATGCAGCTCCACTCGTACACTTTCTGCAGCTTTAATTCTCTGAACCCAGCGACTAACTGTGCTCCTATCGACTGCAGAACATTTGTACACTGCATACAGTCGTTTATGAATGTTTGCCACAGTTTCTTTCTCCGCAACCAGAAATTCTATGATAATTCGTTGTTTGTAACGGACATGGTTGACAAGCTCCATTTTAACGGTTCATAGATTGCGTAATATTTATCAGAATGCTGTGCATTTGGTGCACATAATTGGAACATGTCATATTCCAAGTGTGCAAAATTTCATATTCCTATCTTTATTATTAGCCGAGAAACAATTGGTGTGCATTACTTTTTGACCTCCCTACGTAATATAATAACTGACTTTTTCCTTGCTCCTACATAATATAATCACTGACTTTTTCCTTGCTCCTACATAATATAATCGCTGACTTTATCCTTGCTCCTACACAATATAATAACTGACTTTTTCCTTGCTCCTATATAATACAATCACTGACTTTTTCCTTTCTCCTCCTCATCATCATCATCGAGTGCCGTCTCCGCAACGAAGGTTGGCTACCATGGTGCGCCATTTTACTCTGTCTCTTGCTTTGATGGTGCAGGTTGTCATAGGCTGATTTGTCCATCTTTTGATGTTACTCGTCCATGTTAGTCTTGGTCTACCTGTGACGCTTTTACCTTGTATTTTCCCCTCCAATATTACTTTTAGTAGGCTGTTGTGTCTTTTAACATGGCCCAAAAATCGCATGTGTCTTGTTTGAACTCTGTTTAGTAGAGATATAGAAACAAAGTTGAATGCATTCGAAAATAAATGTCTAAGGAAAATACTTGGTATAGCATGGAACGAATTCAAAACAAACGAGGAAATTAGAGAAATCGCCAATCAACCACTAATATCTTCAGTAATAAAGAAAAGACGATGGTCATACGTTGGACATGTGATGAGAAGAGATAATAACCGAATAGCAAAGCAAGCCCTCATATGGGAAACAACAGGTAAAAGAAAAAGAGGAAGACCCAGGGAGACACTGAGAAGAACATTGATGAGAGAGACAAGAGCAGCAGGAATCGACTCCCTCAATGAGATAGAACTGCTGGCACAGAACAGAGACAGATGGCGAGATTTGATAAAATATCTTTAAAGAAAACTGCTAGAACAAAAAATTCATGTAGGAGAAGGTGTATCTTGGTCTACGCCCTATGGGCCGGTTACGGCTCGAAAGGTCAATAGATAGAGAATTCTACCTATTCTTCTATAAATCCACATTTCAAAGGCTTCAATTTTTTGTTCTGTTTTCTTGTCTAGTCCATGATTCTGCACCATACATCCTTGCTCCTACATAATACAATCATTGACTCATTCCTTGCTCCTGCATAATTCAATCATTGACTCATTCCTTGCGTATACATAATATAATCACTGACTCATTCCTTGCGTATACATAATACAATCATTGACTCATTCCTTGCGTCTACATAATATAATCACTGATTCATTTCTTGCGTATACATAATACAATCATTGACTCATTCCTTGCTGCTACATAATACAATCATTGACTCATTCCTTGCTGCTACATAATACAATCATTGACTCATTCCTTGCTCCTACATAATATAATCACTGACTCATTCCTTGCTCCTACATGATATAATCACTGGCTAATTCCTTGCTCCTACATAATACAATCACTGACTCATTCTTTGCTCCTACATAATATAATCACTGACTCATTCCTTGCTCCTACATAATATAATCATTGGCTAATTCCTTGCTCCTACATAATACAATCATTGACTCATTCCTTGCTCCTACATAATACAATCACTGACTCATTCCTTGCTCCTACATAATATAATCTGTGACGCATATCTTGTTTGCTACTGACTCAAACACTAAACTGTCACAAACTGCCTGACCTAGTCGCTATTTCCCTCACAGTCGTTGACAATTGCTGCAATCATTCTTGCTGACATTCTCACTCACTCACTTGTTCACTAACAGACTAATTCACTTATTCATTCTCACTCACTCACTTGTTCACTAACAGACTAATTCACTTATTCATTCTCACTCACTCACTTGTTCACTAACAGACTAATTCACTTATTCATTCTCACTCACTCACTTGTTCACTAACAGACTAATTCACTTATTCATTCTCACTCACTCACTTGTTCACTAACAGACTAATTCACTTATTCATTCTCACTCACTCACTTGTTCACTAACAGACTAATTCACTTATTCATTCTCACTCACTCACTTGTTCACTAACAGACTAATTCACTTATTCATTCTCACTCACTCACTTGTTCACTAACAGACTAATTCACTTATTCATTCTCACTCACTCACTTGTTCACTAACAGACTAATTCACTTATTCATTCTCACTCACTCACTTGTTCACTAACAGACTAATTCACTTATTCATTCTCACTCACTCTCTCGTTCACTAACAGACTAATTCACTTATTCATTCTCACTTTCGTGCGACCAATCATCCATTTTTTCCGTAATTCTTAACATACTTTTATTTCTCACACACTCACTGACTCACTCACTGGCTTACTCGCTGACTGACTCACTCACTCACTCACTAAATCACTCAAATGTTTCCCTCTCTGACAACCTCATATAATTTATTTATCACACTCTTTGGTTTACTCACTTATTACGTCATAGAATGATTAACCCACTCACTCCTTTAACTCTCTCTTAGTCATTTGGTCCTTCTCCCTAAATAAATTTTAAAAAATTAATTATTGTCATTATCATCATCCACTCTATAATTAAAATAATGTATCTGTTTATCTGCTCCTGATTATCAACTTTCAGGTAGAGGGCGCTGTCACAGTTCAGCCTCTGGCCGAGGAGGTCCGAGGGTTTAAAAATTATTTCCTCAACTTGAGACCTGGCAACAACAAGAGGAATCCCTGGTTTGAGGAGTACTGGGAGGTATGGTCATCGGTTGTTATATTTTTATTTATTGAAGCATGCAGGAAGTAGAAACACCAGTGAGAAGTCGAGGAATACGGTGGTTGGACTATGTTAGAAGAATGGTTAGTCCCCTAATGGTAGCTAGAAGAATGGACATTAACATCATCCTCAAGATAGATAGAAGAATGGACATTAACATCATCCTCAAGATATATAGAAGAATGGACATTAACATCATCCTCAAGATAGATAGAAGAATGGACATTAACATCATCCTCATGATATATAGAAGAATGGACATTAACATCATCCTCATGATATATAGAAGAATGGACATTAACATCATCCTCAAGATAGATAGAAGAATGGACATTAACATCATCCTCATGATAGATAGAAGAATGGACATTAACATCATCCTCATGATATATAGAAGAATGGACATTAACATCATCCTCAAGATAGATAGAAGAATGGACATTAACATCATCCTCAAGATATATAGAAGAATGGACATTAACATCATCCTCAAGATATATAGAAGAATGTACATTAACATCATCCTCAAGATAGATAGAAGAATGGACATTAACATCATCCTCATGATAGATAGAAGAATGGACATTAACATCATCCTCAAGATATATAGAAGAATGGACATTAACATCATCCTCATGATAGATAGAAGAATGGACATTAACATCATCCTCAAGATATATAGAAGAATGGACATTAACATCATCCTCATGATAGATAGAAGAATGGACATTAACATCATCCTCAAGATATATAGAAGAATGGACATTAACATCATCCTCATGATAGATAGAAGAATGGACATTAACATCATCCTCATGATATATAGAAGAATGGACATTAACATCATCCTCAAGATAGATAGAAGAATGGACATTAACATCATCCTCAAGATATATAGAAGAATGGACATTAACATCATCCTCAAGATATATAGAAGAATGTACATTAACATCATCCTCAAGATATATAGAAGAATGTACATTAACATCATCCTCAAGATAGATAGAAGAATGGACATTAACATCATCCTCAAGATATATAGAAGAATGGACATTAACATCATCCTCAAGATAGATAGAAGAATGGACATTAACATCATCCTCAAGATATATAGAAGAATGAACATTAACATCATCCTCAAGATATATAGAAGAATGTACATTAACATCATCCTCAAGATATATAGAAGAATGGACATTAACATCATCCTCAAGATAGATAGAAGAATGGACATTAACATCATCCTCAAGATATATAGAAGAATGAACATTAATCTCATCATCCGACATTAATCTCATTCTCCAACGTAAATAGACGAGTAGAGATTCATCTCATCCTGCGAGCAGATATTTCATGGTGAACTTTGATGGCAAGCAGTAAATAAGAGCAGTAGGACACAAAATGTGAAACTTGACATTCGTTGATTCATTGGGTACCGTCTCCATGTCAAAGGTTGGCTACCAAAGAGTGTCATTTTACTCTGTCGCATCTTGATAGTGCACGATGTCGTAGGTTCAACTGTCTACTTGTTGTTATCATCCCACTTTAGTCTTTGTTTACCTCTGTCTTCTACCCTGTACTTTCCTTTCAAGACAAATTTCCGCGTGTCTACACATGTCCTAAACTTGTAGTTGCCTTGTTTCCATTGTATCAGTTGTCCTTTATGTCATTTTCAGCTGATTAAAACTTCTATGTTGCAACTATTTCTTCCCATTTTCCCACAAATATATCATCATCATCATCATCATCATCATCATCATCATCATCATCAATCATCATCATCATCATCATCATCATCATCAAGTACCAAGCCTCCTGGCATAGGTGATCATGTCTCTCCACAACTTTCGATCACGACAGTTATTTATCATTTCTCTTGTTGACCTTCTGCCAAGCCATTCTCTTAAGCTGCCTGGTATCTGTTCTCCATCTCTTCATGCCTCAATTTTTCCAGTTGTTACAATATATTCCAGTTGTTCTCTTCTCCTTACATGGCCAAAAAAAGTTGATTGTTTCTTCCCAATATTGGAAATTAGCTCTCTTTTTGCTTTGGCCTCTTTCAGAACCTTTCAATTACTCATCTTAGCTGTCCATGATATTCTCAACATTCTTCTGTAAAACCACATTTCTACAGACTCCAGTGATTTTCTTGTCTGTTGTCCTATTGTCCATGATTCACATCCATATGTTACAACTGGTTCTACATAACATTGAAGAACTCTTTTTCTTGTTTACTATTGTCAAAAATGGATTGCATAGTATCTACCTCATTTTTATGAAAAGCTGTTTTTGCCTGAGCCATTCTGCATCTCACCTCTGTTGGACACCTACCATCTGAGGTTGGTTGGTTGCGTTCGCCCGATGACTAAAGTATTCTAGAGTATCGTGGTAGACTAGAATATGCATCTTCATCATCTGCCCTACCAAGGACGTAGTGGACGTGTCTGCGTTGGGTTGTGGTTTGCAGTATAAATGTTATATTTGCGCCTTTCGGCCCAACACATACGACTTCAGCACAACCATCTGAGGTTAACATTGTTCCCATATATTTAAATTCATTTACCTTATTTAATATTGTTCCACTTTTGTGTCAGGTCGGGTAATTTTACCTGCTACTGTATGCAGTAAACAGTACAACCTGTGGCTGCCCTGCTGCCTTGCAGGTAAGCTCGGGAGAGTAAAAGGCTAAGGGAGGGTACCCCGATGTAAAACAACCCCACTGGCTTGTGGGTGAGATTTTTTAGTTTAAGGCTAGCGGAGCCAACCGTAAACAAACCTGACGGAAGGCAACAGAAAACCACCGTCGTAACTTCTTTGTACAGTCAAATATATTTATATTTATATAAATCCACATTTCAAAGGCTTCGATTATCTGTTCTGTTTCCTTGTTTCATGTTCATGTTTGTGCATCATGTTAAGGGGATATAACACTTGACTGTTCGTTGTTTTGGTTATGTTGTTATTGTTTGATGTGAGACGTCATATAGTAATTCCTTTTGCCATCACATTTATATTTGGCAGTTTCTGTTCAACTTCATTTTCTTATTTTTATTCTGGTTGCTTTGTTTTCTGTTTGTTTTTTCGTTCAAGACTTTCACTGGAAACGTTACATTGCGTCAGATTCTTTGAAACTTGTCTTTTTAGCAAAACTGTTAAATACCCTTATGTATACTTATATCTTTTGTCTAAGTTGTCCATGGTATTCTCAATTTTATTTTGTTCAACTACATTTCATTGGCTGGCATTTCAAAGATGTTCGGCTCCATTGTTCGATTGGTCACTAAAGTCAATATGAAAAGGCTGGATTGACATGACAATGAAGATCTTGTTCTCTTGATTTCATTCACGAAGATCAGATGTGTACTGTTGTAGAAATTGTACAAGATCAGATGTGTACTGTTGTAGAAATTGTACAAGATCAGATGTGTACTGTTGTAGAAATTGTGCAAGATCAGATGTGTACTGTTGTAGAAATTGTACAAGATCAGATGTGTACTGTTGTAGAAATTGTACAAGATCAGATGTGTACTGTTGTAGAAATTGTACAAGATCAGATGTGTACTGTTGTAGAAATTGTACAAGATCAGATGTGTACTGTTGTAGACATTGTACAAGATCAGATGTGTATTGTTGTAGACTTTGTACAGGAGGATAACACATTCTAAAATACAGCACAACCTGCACGTCTCAGAGATCTGTTTGTGTGTACATGACAAGGAACACGGTGCTGTTATATAACGTCAATAGCTTACAGTTACGGGTACAGAAATCAACATCAGTTGTTTGGAATAACGACACCAGATGTATTCTCTAACATATTCACCAGTACTAGACAGTATGACCAAGATGGATGCGTGATTGCGTTTGAACAAAGCCCAACGGCCAAGATCTTAATTTGCAGGATTTCGTTCATTCTCAACGGCGGCCGTTATAGTTTAGCTTTTACTGGCACAATGCCTGGAGTACGTTGTGTGCATAACAGTGGAGAATTACATCATCATATGTTATCCAACTAGCCTTGTGGTTATGTGCACAAAGCGACGCGCCAGCATCGTGGTCATGTGCATTCTAGTCTTGTCGTTGTTGCTGTATATGGCCACTGCTGTTGCTGCTGAGTTGACGCCAAACGAGATAGGTCTTGAGAAATGCTTGCCAAGTCCAAGGCTGATGTTCTTGCACATAATAACCTACATTGACTAGGTAGTAACGTTGCTACTACCGCTGATCGCCATTACTGTCATGCTCTTCACGATCGTTCTGTCCATCATACACAAGTCCCGGTGGAAGAAGCTCTGTGGCCTGCCGATGCTGGAAGTTTCCGAGCTGAAACCGATCAACGATCCTAGGTGGAGCTCAGTGCGAGCTAGCGCCCAGGTTTGTGTGGCTAGTTTGATCTTTGCCTTGTCTCTATCTTACATCACCCAGCCACGTGGCCAGACTGTACTATCTGAAGCGGACTCAAGATTCAGGGGACATGAAATTGACATTCTCTGAAGGTATTATCCGGCTGATCTTCCAGCACGTCAGCCACGCCCACCATGCCTGCAAGTTTTGGATCTTCGTGGTCGTCAGTAGAAACTTTACCGGGAACCTCAGACAAACTTTGGCGAACGTTACCAGATGTATATGTTAGTCGTGGCTTATATCTTGGTTATTGTCTGTGCTAACCATGGCTCCTATCTTTGTGTATGTATGTGATAGCCATGGTTCCTATCTTGGTGGGTGTATGTGCTGGCTATGGCTCATATCTTGGTGTGTCTCTGGGCTGGCCATGATTCATATATTAGTGTGCGTATGTCCTGGCCATGATTCATATCTTTATTTTGTTTCAGTGCTAGTCATGGTTCATATCTTGGTGTGTTTCCGTGAAGCCATGGCTCATATCTTAATGCGTTTCTGTGCTAACCATGGCTTATATCTTTGTGTGTTTCTGTGCTAGTCATGGCTCATATCTTAGCGTGTGTGTGTGCTAGCCATGGCTCTTGGTGTGTGTCATGTTAGTCATATCCCATATCTTGGTGTGTGACCGTGTTATTCATGTCTCATATCTTTGTGTGTGGCTGTGTTTAGTCATATCTCATACCTTAGTGTGTATCTGTGTTAGTCATGTGTCATATCTTTGTGCGTGCATGTCTGTGTTAGTCATATCTCATATCTTTGTGTGCATGCCTATGTTAGTCACATCTCATATCCTTGTGTGCATGTCTATGTTATTCACATCTCATATCTTTGTGTGTGCATGTCTATGTTAGTCATGCCTCATATATTTGTGTGTATGTCCTTGCTAGTCACATCTCCTACCTTAATGTGTGTTTGTCTATGTTAGTCATGTCTCATATCTTTGTGTGTTTGTGTTTAGCCATATCTCATATCTTTGTGTGTGCATGTCTATGTTAGTCACATCTCATATCTTTGTGAGTGTATGTTTATGTTAGTCATGTCTTATATCTTTGTGTGTGCATGACAGTGTTTAGTCATATCCCATATCTTAGTGTGTGCATCTGTGTTCGTCATATCTCATATTTTAGAGTGTGTCTGTATTAGTCACATCTCATATCTTAGTGTGTGTGTGTGTATGTCTGTGTTAGTCATATCTCATATCTTAGGTGTGTGGCAATGTTAGTCATGCCTCATATCGTTGTGTGCATGTCAGTGTTAGTCACATCTCATATCTTTGTGTGTGCATGTCTGTGTTAGTCACCTCTAGTGACTCGGGCAGATGGTGCTCGTAAACCTGGGAGGGCCGACCATCTAAGGGCAGAATCCCCCTACAGAAAAGACAATCTGCTGCTTTGCAGGAATATTGGGGACAATCAAAGGCTAAGGAAAACAAACGTGAATAAAATGCTGGCTGAAATCGGATGCACTGGGCCACTGGCGCAGAACACAGTGCAACGTTTTAACGGGTGTTCAGTCGGAGTGGATCTGGCAGACTCTAATTGTGATGTTCTGTCTGTGGGGTCGATCAATTCACTTAAACAAACAGCTGTCTTCATGTGCGAGTCTGGAACCCTACTTTGATTGAGTCTTGATCGCAGAGAGAGAGAGAGAGAGAGAGAGAGAGAGAGAGTATGTCTCTGTGCTGTAACAAAATATGCTACTCCTGGAGAATTGATATTTTTCTCTTTCTTTTTATTTCATCCTTTCATTCAGGATCACGATGTATTAATCTTTCTTTTTATTTAACATCAGATTGTATTCCTTAACCGTACTTTTATTTAACATGGTGGTTTATTTATCATTCTTTCTATTCATCATCAGAATGTATTCATCTTTCCTTTTACTTAACATAATAATGTATTTATCTTTCTTTTTATTTAACATCAAGATATGTATTTATCTTTATTTTTGTTAGAATCCAGATGATGTATTTATCGAGTTTTTTTTTATTTAACATCAAAATGTATTCGTCTTTTTTTTTCAAATTTAACATCAGGATGTATTTCATTGCCGTTTCCGTGAAAGCTCTCAAACGCCATTCAACGGGCAATACAATAGTTCCTGTACGGGCCATGAGAACATCTCCCCTTCTACATTCATGATGGAGGCGCAACTTCAGTTCGTGTCTGACTCAGTTATGGCATTCGCCTACGCTTTCAAGGTAAGCATTCTCGGCTGATCGAGGAGATCGGCAAAATGACAGGCAAAACAACACCAGGCTGTTGATAGAATGAACACCTTTCAACGGCACTGGTAACTTATACAATTTTGTATAATTCTAATTACAAAAGAAAAAAAAATAGAAGCAAATACGACACTCGAACATTTGAGGACAAATATGACATTGTTCATTCTTTAGATGAATAAGAACTGTCCAAAATTGACATTTGAGGACAAATATGACATTGTTCATTCTTTAGATAAATAAGAACTGTCCAAAACTGACATTTGAAAACATGTTGGCAGCAACAATTTGATTGTGAGAGAGTCTGTTGCCATTTTGATGGACAGACGTAAACTAACCTGCCAGACATTGTTAACATGTGACTTCTTTGATTGGCTAATATTTAAGCAGTTTATAAATAGCCTCCAACGTTTGATTGGCTGGCGATTAAAGTCTGTTATAAATATAGTATAGACAACAAGTAGTAGACAAAAAAGGAATTGAAGTCAACGGTCACAACATAAATAATTTGCGATATGCGGATGACACAGTCTTAATAGCAGAGACAGAGAACGAACTACAAGAAATGATAGACATAATAGTAGAAGAAAGCAACAAGAAAGGTCTCAGTCTGAATAGTAAGAAAACAGAAGTAATGGTTATATCGAAGAAACAATCACCACCATCATGCAGCAGTATAAAAATAAACGAGACAAATCTGAAACAAGTGCAACGTTTCAAATACTTGGGCACAATAATAACATCAGATGGAAGATGCACCACAGAAATAAAAAGCAGAATAGCTCAGGCCAAAATGGCATTTCAGAAAATGAAAAATATATTATGCAACAAATCCATGTCAATAAAAATGAGAAAGAGAGTTGATCGGTGCTATATAGAACCAATTCTAACCTATGGAAGCGAATCATGGACAGTAGACAAACAAATGAAAAGACGATTAGAGGCCACAGAGATGGGATTTCTCAGAAGAATATTGAAAGTTCCCTGGACAGCTAAAAAGACCAATGAGGAAGTTCTCAAAGAGGCCAACACAAAAAGGGAGCTCTTAAAAAACATCAGAAAGAATCAATCAACATTTTTCGGGCACATCATGAGAAGAGGAAAGTTGGAATACTTGGTTACAACTGGCAAAATAAAAGGAAAGAGAGATCGCGGACGACAAAGAGAGAAAATACTGGATAGCTTGGTGTCATGGCATGGAAAACAGTCAACAACAGAACTGATATGATGCACTGTAGATAGAAGATTGTGGAGGGACATGATCACCTACGCCAACCGGTGTGGCACATGATGATAAATATAGTTCTGCTTGCAATATTTGTTTCTATATATTTTTTGTGTGTTTTGCTTTGTTCTGCAATCTTTAATATGAACTGTTTATAGAGTTTTAACCACGAATGGCTTTGTTTTTTTTTTCTTATTAAATTGTGTGGGCCAAATTGTCTGGCACCCCTGGTATATGCAGTTTGTTCTCTCTCGACAACTTATCTATACGGTTTGCTGTAGTCAAGAGTTCCGGGTATTGAAATACACATTGTGTTTGATCTTTACTACAGGAGATCCATAAGCGTTTGTGCCACGGTAAGCCAGGCCTGTGTGAGCGCATGACCAAGATTGATGGTGATATCACCAAGAATAACCTTCACAAGGTCAAGTTCTCAGGTTGGTACAATCTGTCAATAAATTCTCGTAAATTTCCTCTTTCGTTTCTATCACATTATTTCGCTTACACATCACTGTTATGCTATAAAAATATTTCTTGACTTCTTTCGCTTTATGAAGCCAGTTGTGATATAACTTTTAGGCCACACACCTCCGAATTCGTTGCGACCTTATTTATTCCACTTTTTGCGCTCCTTTCGCAATCTTTCTTGATCAAGCTTAGTTCCACTTCGCAGTCTATTTTACGTTGAACTCTGGGTTGTTGAACAAGACGCTACCTATCAACAATAAGTCATCGACTCACATGAGCTCATCAATGTATATCTCAAGCTTACAAAGTTATGTATTGGAAATTTGTGTCTAAATTCTTGCCCCCCCACCCACCCCTTTCCCCTAAGCCGCTTTCTGTCTATCTATTGACCTCTCGAGCCGTAGCCGGCCCATAGGGCATAGACCCAGATACTCTTTCTCTTATCTAAATTTTTATTTTAGCAATTTTCAATCCTTTTAAAGATATTTTTATCAAATCTCGCCATTTGTCTCTGTTCTGTGTAAGCCAATCTATCTAAATGAGGGAGCTGATTCCTGCTGCTCTTGCCTCTCTGATCAATGTTCTTCTCAGTGTCTCTCTGGGTTGGCCTCTTTTCCTCTTACCTCTTGTTTCCCGCATGAGGGCTTGCTTTGTTATTCGATTATTATCTCTCTTCATCACATGTCCAAGATATGACCATAGTCTTTTCTTGATTACTGAAGATATTAGTGGTTGGTTGGAGATTTCTCTAATTTCTATGTTTGTTTAGAATTCGTTCCACGCTATACAAAGTATTTTCCTTAGACATTTATTTTCGAATGCGTTCAACTTTGTTTCTGTCTCTTGTTGTTTTCCAGCTCTCACATGAATGCGTAGGGGTAGGTGGTACGTTTGATTACTTTGCCACTTTCGCTTGTGTAAATGTTCGCTATTTCCTGCAGGAGAGAACACTGTTATAAAAGTTGTTGCCATGTTGTAGTCGGTTTCTACTGAGGTCTTGCAATGAGAACGGCTGACCTTGTAGCTTTTGCTGTTTTTTATGATATAAATGTAGATCATTTCATGACGATAGAGCAATGTCGAAACTTAGGATATAAACATGAAGGAGGTGCCAACAGGACGAGAAACTTAGGATATAAACATGAAGGAGGTGCCAACAGGACGAGAAAGAAAGAATTCTTTGTTCTAGCCATTGACTCAAACAAACAAGTCAAGTAATGTGACCAGTTCTGCGGCAGTGTGGCAGCTGCGATAGCTCACTGGTTATTGCAGTGAACAACAAAGGACAAGAGGTCGGGTTCCATTCTGATCGACGGCTTCCGGGTTCACCCAGGCTTAAAGGTGTACCGGATTTTTTTTCTGGGAAAGTAAAGCGGCACGGGGGTAATACTGATCATATTACCACAAAAATCATGCGCTGAAGGTCTGTAAAAATTATGGTCACTAACACCATATTCCACATACGTCATTTGGCGTGACGGGGCTCTTTACCTTTTACTTCGCCAGTGTCATCTTTCCAATTGATGTTTACGCCCGATGACCTTGAACCCCACCCTGTTGGCCTCGGTAGCCACAGCTCCATCACGGCTCTCTGTGGTTGGTTGGGGTGGGGGGAGGCAGGTGGACATACACCTTCATATTTGCAGCTGCGGTAAAGCGAGGTTGCGGAGGAGAGGAAAATGAAATATATGCATGGCTATAACTTGACGTAGTTGGATGACAGACGATCTCAAAGAGCTGTCACAAGATAAATATGTGCGTGGCTATAACTTGACGTAATTGAATGACAGACGATCTCACAGAGCTGTCACAAGATAAATATGTGCGTGGCTATAACTTGACGTATTTGGATGACAGACGATCTCACAGAGCTGTCACAAGATAAATATGTGCATGGCTATAACTTGACGTAGTTGGATGACAGACGATCTCACAGAGCTGTCACAAGATAAATATGTGCATGGCTATAACTTGACGTAGTTGGATGACAGACGACCTCACAGAGCTGTTACAAGATAAATATGTGCATGGCTATAACATGACGTAGTTGGATGACTAGATCAGACGATCTCAAAGAGCTTTCACAAGATAAATATGTGCGTGGCTATAACTTGACATAGTTGAATGACAGACGATCTCAAAGAGCTGTCACAAGATAAATATGTGCGTGGCTATAACTTGACGTAGTTGAATGACAGACGATCTCAAAGAGCTGTCAGAAGGGAAATGGGGGACTGGTTGGTCTCGAGGCAAGACGCCGGCCTTGAGATAGAGAGATTGTGGGTTCAAATCCCGTTTGGCATTTTTATTTATGATTTCTCTTTGCGACAACCACCCCTGGTCTCAGCAGTGAGGCCCGGCTTGAAACGTCAATTACTCATCGACGGAAAAAATATGAGTACATCCGAAGTCGGAGTTATCTGCCTGTGTGGCGAGGGACCTTGTGCACACGACTGATAGGGGAAAATGGATTAAGACGCAAAATTCAGGTCCTAGTCTTTAGGGACTTCGTCAGAGGTCAAAGCTGGCGAATGAAAAAAAGGGGAATTAAGTGCATAGCTATAAGTTGACGGAGTTGGATGACAGACGATTTCACAGAGATGGTAAAAGCTGCGAGGGAACAAGTATCACAACTTGGCTGTGTTTGAGAAGCATTGCTTTTGTTCCTCCGAAGACGGCACAAAGGTCAGAAATAAAAACTGCCCATGTCTGTCGATTCCCTGCTAGGTCTTGTTTGATTCTTAGACCCATTCTTGAGACTCTATTAATTTCTCTTCACAGAGTTTTTTTTGGTATTCCTTGATTTCTTTTGCCACCCGATTTCCACGGAATGTCTGAAGAGAGTCTCCTTTCGTCTATTCTGAGCACTTCATCTATGAGCTTACAGCGTCTTCTCCTTGCTTTCTGATTTCTCCTGTTCTAATTTCATGTGGTGTCAAGTCCCCCCCCCCCCCTCCATATTTGTTTAGCAGTCTTCACATGCGTTTATTTTCTTCGAGCATAATCTGGTTCATTAGCATAGCAAACTGTTTCTGACGAAAAAGGAAGGTCTGAGCGAATGCACGAATTCCGTGATACCAGCGACCCCCCCCCCCTTTTCTTTTTTCCCCCGTTTCCCTTTCTTTCAGCTTACAATTCAGAAAATCTGTTCATTATTGTGATGACAGTGGACAACTTCGCACCCAATGGTCGACTACTTGTGACAGTGGACAACTGACTTCGCTCTCAATGGTCGACTACTTGTGACAGTGGACAACTGACTTCGCACCCAATGGTCGACTACTTGTGACAGTGGACAATTGACTTCGCACCCAATGGTCGACTACTTGTGACAGTGGACAACTGACCTCGCTCCCAATGCTCGACTACTTGTGACAGTGGACAACTGACTTCGCTCCCAATGCTCGACTACTTGTGACAGTGGACAACTGACTTCGCTCCCAATGCTCGACTACTTGTGACAGTGGACAACTGACTTCGCACCCAATGGTCGACTACTTGTAACAGTGGACAACTGACTTCGCTCCCAATGGTCGACTACTTGTGACAGTGGACAACTGACTTCGCTCCCAATGCTCGACTACTTGTGACAGTGGACAACTGACTTCGCACCCAATGGTCGACTACTTGTGACAGTGGACAACTGACTTCGCTCCCAATGCTCGACTACTTGTGACAGTGGACAACTTCGCTCCCAATGGTCGACTACTTGTGACAGTGGACAACTTCGCACCCAATGGTCGACGACCACGCGTTCCCTTCTATGTGCGCAACTTCAAGACGTACCCAATTTTTCATTTTTTTTTATTGTCCGTTTGTGACAGGACTAGGTACTTGTTGACACCTACAGGGATCACTGGTAGGACACAAAACATGATCGCTGCACATACCAGAAAATGAAGACCTTGACATGTTGACGTGATGGCTCTGATCATGCCACTCACAAGCCAACGCCATATTCCCATGTATAAGAATCTGCGTCATCCAAACGACAAGATCGGCTCTTATATTTGCTACACGTGACAGAGCAGTCTCTACCCTTTATTAGTACAAGCACATCTAATGAACAGGATGTGATCTTATTTCTACAAGCACATCTAATAAACAGGATATGATCTTATTTCTACAAGCGCATCCAATGAACAGGATGTGATCTTATTTCTACAAGCGCATCTATTGAACAGGATATGATCTTATTTCTACAAGCACATCTAATAAACAGGATATGATCTTATTTCTACAAGCACATCTAATGAACAGGATATGATCTTATTTCTACAAGCGCATCTAATGAACAGGATATGATCTTATTTCTACAAGCGCATCTAATGAACAGGATATGATCTTATTTCTACAAGCGCATCTAATGAACACGATATGATCTTATTTCTACAAGCACATCTAATAAACAGGATATGATCTTATTTCTACAAGCGCATCTAATGAACAGGATATGATCTTATTTCTACAAGCACATCTATTGAACAGGATATGATCTTATTTCTACAAGCGCATCTAATGAACAGGATATGATCTTATTTCTACAAGCACATCTATTAAACAGAATATGATCTTATTTCTACAAGCGCATCTAATGAACAGGATATGATCTTATTTCTACAAGCACATCTAATGAACAGAATATGATCTTATTTCTACAAGCACATCTCATGAACATGATATGATCTTATTTCTACAAGCGCATCTATTGAACAGGATATGATCTTATTTCTACAAGCGCAACTATTGAACAGGATATGATCTTATTTCTACAAGCGCAACTATTGAACAGAATATGATCTTATTTCTACAAGCGCATCTATTGAACAGGATATGATCTTATTTCTACAAGCGCAACTATTGAACAGGATATGATCTTATTTCTACAAGCGCAACTATTGAACATGATATGATCTTATTTCTACAAGTGCATCTATTGAACAGGATATGATCTTATTTCTACAAGCGCAACTATTGAACAGGATATGATCTTATTTCTACAAGCGCATCTATTGAACAGGATATGATCTTATTTCTACAAGGGGCAACTATTGAACAGGATATGATCTTATTTCTACAAGCGCATCTATTGAACAGGATATGATCTTATTTCTATAAGCGCATCTATTGAACAGGATATGATCTTATTTCTACAAGCACATCTATTGAACAGGATATGATCTTATTTCTATAAGCGCATCTATTGAACAGGATATGATCTTATTTCTACAAGCGCAACTATTGAACAGGATGTGATCTTATTTCTACAAGCGCAACTATTGAACAGGATGTGATCTTATTTCTACAAGCGCAACTATTGAACAGGATATGATCTTATTTCTACAAGCGCAACTATTGAACAGGATGTGATCTTATTTCTACAAGCGCATCTATTAGACATTATATGATCTTAGTTAGTACAGGCGCTATTCCTGTGGCAAAATCTGTCCTTATTTAGGACAAACGGCATTCCCTTGACATGATCTGCCCTTGTTTAGTACAAACGGTATTCCCTTGACATGATCTGCCCTTGTTTAGTACAAACGGCACTCATTTGACAAGATCTGCCCTTGTTTAATACAACCAGGAAAGAGAAGGGCTCTCTGTCTAAGAGACGTATGACGCAATCCGGAGAAAGCCATAAGGAGTCCGGGTTGCCGACTCACCCTTTGTCTACCAGGAAATCATCCAGAATTGGCACCTGGAATGTTCGTACCCTTAACGAACAGGGAAAAGCGGCACAAGTGGCAGCAGAAATGAACAACTACAAGATAGATATTCTGGGAATGTGTGAAACAAGATGGCTGGGAGCGGAGAGAATAAAATTGAATACAGGGGAGATGATTTTATCATCAGGACACCAGGAACCAGGAGCACAACATAGCGAAGGGGTAGCTATAATGCTATCAAAGAATGCACAGAAGACACTAATAGAATGGGAGGCAGTGGGACCAAGACTGGTGAGAACAACATTTAGAACAACCAAAAACAAAATAAAATTACACATTATACAATGCTATGCACCAACCAACGATAAAGATGACTCAGTTAAAGATGATTTTTATAAACAGCTACAATGCCAGATGGATGCAAGACGAGCCAAGGATATTATAATCTTGATGGGAGACCTAAATGCTAAGGTAGGATCAGACAACAGAGGCTTTGAAGAGATTATGGGAAAACATGGACTTGGAGATATAAACGAGAATGGAGAGATATTTGTGAATTTCTGCGCCCTTAATCAAATGAGCCTAGGAGGAACAATATTCCAACATAAAAGAATACACAAAGCTACATGGGTGTCACCAGATCATAGAACGGAAAATCAAATTGATCACATATGTATTAATAATAAGTTTAAGTCATCCTTACAGGATGTAAAAGTATATAGAGGGGCAGATATAGCTTCTGATCATCTTCTGTTAGCCAAACTTAAAATTAAATTAAAAAGGTATACTACAACGAATAAGGGCAGAACGTATTTCAATGTAGGGTTTCTTAAAGAACAAGGAATTAAAGATAAATTCGCAGTCACAATATCAAACAAATACCAAGTCCTCCAACAACTAGAAAATACAATAAATATAGAAGATCATTGGAAACAGGTAAAAAATATATGGAAAGAGACATGCGAAGAAACACTGGGGAAAAGAGAACGCCAGAATAAGGCATGGATCACAGCAGAGACCCTGGATAAAATTAAAGAAAGAAAGAACAAGAAAGCAGACATAAATAAAAGCAAAACAAGAAGTAATAAAGCCAAGACACAGGAAGCTTACACAGAGGTGAACAAAGAAGTGAGAAGATGCATTAAAAGGGATAAGAGGAAATATATAGATGAATTAGCTAAAGAGGCAGAAGAAGCAGCAAATAAAGGGAATATGAAAGAACTGTACAACAGCACAAAGAAATTAGGTGGAAAATACAAACAGATCAACGCCTTTATCAAAGATAAGAAAGGAAATCTGCTTAGTAATATAAAGGAACAAATGGAGAGATGGAAGGAGCACTTTGAAGAACTTTTGAACAGACCTGGCTCAAATAATCCTCCAGATATACTACCAGCAGAAGAAGAATTACACGTTAACTGCGGAAAACCAAGCAAAGAAGAAATAATGAAAGCCATCAAACTGTTAAAAGATGGTAAAGCCACAGGACCAGATGAAATTCCTTCGGAAGCCATCAAAGCAGATATTATCACCTCTACCAAGATGTTACATAATCTATTGGATAAAATTTGGGAGAGGGAAGAAATACATAAAGACTGGAGAGAAGGTTATATGATCAAACTACCAAAGAAAGGAAGTTTACAGGAGTGCACAAATTATAGGGGAATTATGCTACTATCAGTGCCAGGAAAAATATTAGGCAGAATCATTCTGGAGAGACTAAAAGAGGCTATAGAGAAACACTTGAGAGATGAACAAGCAGGTTTTAGGAAGAACAGATCATGTGCTGATCAAATAACTACTCTACGTATAATAGTTGAACAAAGTTTAGAACTAAAATCCCCACTTTATATTGGATTCATAGATTACGAAAAGGCATTTGATAGTTTAGACAGAAGAATGCTTTGGAAGTTGCTGAGTCATTATGGAATCCCCATAAAGTTTATTAACCTGATAAAAACAATGTATGAAGGAACAAAATGTAGTGTGGTGCATGAAGGACAGCTTACAGAAGCATTTGAAATAAGAACAGGAGTAAGGCAAGGATGCCTTCTGTCTCCATTTCTCTTTCTACTGGCCATAGATTGGATTATGAAAATAACTCAAAACAACAGAAATGGGATCCAGTGGTCACTGACCAAACAACTTGATGATTTAGACTTTGCTGATGACATAGCTCTCCTATCACACAGCCACCAACAGATGCAAGATAAAATGAGTATATTAGATGAGAGATCACAACAGCTAGGACTAAAGATTAATAGAGATAAGACCAACATTATGAGAATTAATGCAGTTGGCAATAACCAAATAAAACTAGGAGAAATACCTCTACTAGACGTACAATCTTATATATATCTGGGCAGTAATATAGATAAAGAGGGAGGAACAGAAAACGATACCAAAATAAGGATATCAAAAGCAAGAGGAGCTTTCATTGCACTGGGAAACATATGGAAATCCAAAGAAATTAGGCTAAATACAAAAATACAAATTTTCAACTCCAATGTTAAGTCGGTTCTATTATATGGCTGTGAAACATGGAGAATAACAAAATTGACAATCACGAAGGTACAGACTTTCATTAATGGATGCTTGCGCAGAATAAAGGGATGGAAATGGCAGGACAAAGTCACAAACGTTGAATTATGGAAATGTACCGGTCAAATACCAGTGGATAAAGAAATACAGCGAAGACGATGGCGATGGATAGGACACACACTACGGAAACCAACTGAGAGTATTACACAACAGGCCCTTTTTTGGAATCCCCAGGGGAAAAGACAAAGAGGAAGACCAAGGAATTCTTGGAGAAGACAGATTGAAGCAGAGATGAAGATGATGGGGAAGACATGGAATGATCTTAAAAGAATTGCAAAAAACAGAACGACTTGGAAAGTGTTTGTTGAAGACCTATGCTCCACTGGGAGCTAAAAGGTAGAAGAAGAAGAAGACATCTAATAAACAGGATATGATCTTATTTCTACAAGCACATATAATGAACATGATATGATCTTATTTCTACAAGCGCATCTAATGAACAGGATATGATCTTATTTCTACAAGCGCATCTAATGAACAGGATATGATCTTATTTCTACAAGCGCATCTAATGAACACGATATGATCTTATTTCTACAAGCACATCTAATAAACAGGATATGATCTTATTTCTACAAGCGCATCTAATGAACAGGATATGATCTTATTTCTACAAGCACATCTATTGAACAGGATATGATCTTATTTCTACAAGCGCATCTAATGAACAGGATATGATCTTATTTCTACAAGCACATCTATTGAACAGGATATGATCTTATTTCTACAAGCACATCTATTAAACAGAATATGATCTTATTTCTACAAGCGCATCTAATGAACAGGATATGATCTTATTTCTACAAGCACATCTAATGAACAGAATATGATCTTATTTCTACAAGCACATCTCATGAACATGATATGATCTTATTTCTACAAGCGCATCTATTGAACAGGATATGATCTTATTTCTACAAGCGCAACTATTGAACAGGATATGATCTTATTTCTACAAGCGCAACTATTGAACAGAATATGATCTTATTTCTACAAGCGCATCTAATGAACAGGATATGATCTTATTTCTACAAGCGCATCTATTGAACAGGATATGATCTTATTTCTACAAGCGCAAATATTGAACATGATATGATCTTATTTCTACAAGTGCATCTATTGAACAGGATATGATCTTATTTCTACAAGCGCAACTATTGAACAGGATGTGATCTTATTTCTACAAGCGCATCTATTAGACATGATATGATCTTAGTTAGTACAGGCGCTATTCATGTGGCAAGATCTGTCCTTATTTAGGACAAACGGCATTCCCTTGACATGATCTGCCCTTGTTTAGTACAAACGGTATTCCCTTGACATGATCTGCCCTTGTTTAGTACAAACGGCACTCATTTGACAAGATCTGCCCTTGTTTAATACAAACGGTATTCCCTTGACATGATCTGCCCTTGTTTAGTACAAACGACACTCATTTGACATGATCTGCTCTTGTTTAGTACAAACGGCACTCATTTGACAAGATCTGCCCTTGTTTAGTACAAACGGTATTCCCTTGACATGATCTGCCCTTGTTTAGAATAAACGACACTCATTTGACATGATCTGCCCTTGTTTAGTACAAACGGTATTCCCTTGACATGATCTGCCCTTGTTTAGTACAAACGGTATTCCCTTGACATGATCTGCCCTTGTTTAGTACAAACGGCATTCCCTTGACATGATCTGCCCTTGTTTAGTACAAACGGTATTCCCTTGACATGATCTGCCCTTGTTTAATACAAACGGCATTCCCTTGACATGATCTGCCCTTGTTTAGTACAAACGGCATTCACTTGACATGATCTGCCCTTGTTTTTAGTACAACCGCCATTCACTTGACATGATCTGCCCTTGTTTAGTACAAACGACATTCACTTGACATGATCTGCCCTTGTTTAGTACAAACGACATTCACTTGACATGATCTGCTCTTGTTTAGTACACGCGTCATCATCTTGACAGGAGTTGCTGTTATTAATCGTCGTTCACATGTTATAAGATCTGCCCTAATTTAATATGCCCGTCAGACAAGAGCTGCCCATATCTGCTACAAGTTCAGTCAGATACTTTTCCCAATGATACATGCGAGGTATACCTCTCCATCATCCGCCCTTGAAAGGACTTTAGGCGGGTGTGTCTGCGTTGTGTTGTGGCTTGCAGTATAATTGTGATATTTGCGCCTTTAGGCCCAAAACATCCGACTTCAGCGCGACATTTTTAGAACCAGGTTTTCTTCCCTCTTCGATCTCTACTCGTTTGGCCAGACTAGACAGGTTAGTCAGTAAATAGAGGCACCACGGAGAGGTGGAGCAGGGTCTGGATTGTTCTGATTCACCGATCCTGGCGCAAGCTATCTGCTGTGGGTCACTGACAACTTTCAGCTCTGGAGCTGTAAGGTGGGCCTTCGCCTCCGGGTAGACATGTGATTTTATAATTTCAATATGTGGTTTATAATTTCACAAATTCACATTATAGGAAGATCTTACCGTCTGTTGTTTGATGTGTGACCTGGATAATCCGACGAATAACTCGGAATTGGAGTCAAAAACGATGTCTTAACATCATCAAGCGCTATACATTTTTAAAAATATGACGATCATCATTTTCAGGAGGACGTGAACTTTCGGTCAATATGGTGGATAGGCGGGAGGAACCATTGAAGGCTATGTATGAAAAGTGTTCCTTGTTGCAGTTTCCTCACATTCCAAGTCCGGCTTGTTGCAGGAGCTACTGAGTACTGCTCTGTGCACACCGTGAGCTGTGTGTTTCATCCGTTTTGATCGTGTTTCGATATTTCAATTGCTTACGATGAACGATGATATCGTATGACAAGGAACAGTTGGCTGTGTTCACTTTCTGTGCGGTTTCGCCTTATGTCTTTTGGCGTGTGCTGAGACTGCTTTAATGGGGACTACAGCTACCTTTCTTTGTTTCGGAGATGAATTAGTAATTCGGAGGATTCCACTGAGACGGGCGGTTGAGCAATTATGGATTTTAATTCGTTTGTTTAGATCCCATTTAAGAAAGATCAATGCAAGTGAGATGCGATGCTTGAGAAAAGTAACAAACAACACACGAAGAGATAGAATACCAAATGAAACCATAAGAAAAATGGTAGGAACAAAACCCTGCCAAGATTATATATAATAACAACAACTTAAATGGTTTGGCTACCTGGTCAGAATGAAATAGCACCAATCACTATCAAGGGCGTTCTTCTCGAGAATGCATGGAAAAAGACCAAGAGGAAGACCTAGAAGAAGATGGATAGATGCAGTGACAGAGACATGTAACAACAAAGGAAAATCACTAATTCAGACAGTTCGAGCAGCTCAAGAACGACAAATGATATAAACCACGGCACCTTTTAGGTATCAGTGAAAAAAGAAAAGAGGAGGAGTTCTTTTGCAGTGATACCGGGGCCTTCCATAACCATAACATTCGAGGTAAAGGGGAAGGTACGGGACGAGGTGGAACCACTGGCTAAGTATATGTTTACATACTAGTTTATTGGGAATGATATGTTTCAAGATTTGCTTATGGTGGACACGTGACAGGTTGGCTAGAGAGACATGGTTGAGGCGTGACAGTCTGACAAGAGAGAAATTCTGGAGACGTGACAGTTTGAGAAGAGAGATATTAAAGTCTTTCATCGATAGTCTATTGGGCTGTGACTGAACAATGAATGGGGGATCAAATCTGGGGCTCGGAAGTAAGTCTCAGTTTAAACAGAACTTGACTACTGACACGATAGACCAGCAGTATATTTGCCATCTATAGAGAAAGGCTGACTACCCGTGGATCTGCCCGAATCAACCGACAGTCGACATTTTGCAATCTTTAGTCAATAATTATCGAGTTGTTTGATCGTTGGCTCACTGGACCCTCTTTACTGCTGGAAGTTTTTTCAGACAAAATATAAAGAAAACTAAATGAGATTATTGTAAGCAGTCTTGCCCTCAAATGTATATCGACGTAATTTGAGAGCGCTACATTTGACGACGAAGCGGATCACTTTAAGGAACTGAGGACGATCAGTTCAACCCTTGTAAACGAGAACATCAATTGTGAAATCTTAAATGAATTTTAGATCTTCATGTTCTTTAGTATTAAATTCGGACTGGCCTCACATAAGTCAGAACGTTCCCATATCCGCTCCTCCGTCCGTTCCAGCCACCGTGAAAGTGTTCGTCTATTGATTGTTCGTTATTTGGTAAGGGAAGGCCCCGGTATCACTGCAAACGAATCAAAATCCATAATTGCTCAACCGTCCGTGCCAGCGCAATCATCCGAATTAATATCTCATCTCCCAAAGAAAGAAAGGTAACTGTAGTCCCCATCTTAGCAGTCTCAGCACACGCCAAAAGACATAAGGGAAAACCGCGAAGAAAGTGAACACAGCCAACGGCTCCCTGTCATACGATGTCATCATTCATCGTAAACAATTGGAATATCGAAACATGAACAAAACGGATGAGACACACAGCTCACGGTGTGCACAGAGCACTTAGCTCAGTAGCTCCTGCAACAAGTCGGACTTGGAATATAAGGAAACTGCAACAAGGAACACTTTTCATGCATAGCCTTCAATTGTTCCCGCCGCCTATCCACCATATACCATGGAAGTTCACGTCCTCTTGAAAATGATGATCGTCGTATTTTTTAAAAATGTATAGCACTTGATGATGTTAGGCCATCGTTGTTGACTCCAATTACGAACATATAGACACACAGTTTATCGTCAGATTATCCCCGTCGCACATCAGACCTTAAGATTAGCGTACGGCCGGTTATCAGACGAGATCTTGTTAACTGTAAGAGTCTTCAAACTGTGTTGTTGGTTTTGTTCCTCAATGAGATCATAGCAACATGGACAAATACAAATTGACTTAAGAAAAGTTGCACAACATGGACCTTTTGACTTTGTTTTTAGAACGAAATGGCTTCACTGCAGGCGAGGCACTGATTGATTGTGTTGCTATCTCTTCCGCTAAGGAGGCTGTGGCGTCCTTTCGTGGCGCCCCATTCCACCATTCCTTTGACATGTGTATTATCCTCAGCTTCGTTGTCGCCATCATGTGAGAGGTGTTCTGTTAAAGTCATCGCCTTGTCAAACATTTCAGTTTGTAAGGATTACGGCTCAATAGCAGACCCTCCTAACCTGTCGGCCACGATCCCCCACGTGGTCTGGGCAATATACACAAGTTGTGTTATTAACTTGAGACATGGGAAGTAGGTGCACCCATTCCCTGCGGTGTATGTTCTTGTTCTCTTCCTCTACTTTTCTCTTTTCACTGATACCTAAAAGGTGTCGTGGACTGCTCGAACTGTCTGAATTAGTGATTTTCCTTTGTTGTTACATGTCTCTGTCACTGCATCTATCCATCTCCTTCTGGGTCTTCCTCTTGGTCTTTTTCCATGCATTCTCGAGAAGAACGCCCTTGATGGTGATTCGTGAGGATTCATTCTGACCAGGTGGCCAAACCATTTAAGTTGTTGTTATTATATATAATCTTGGCAGGGTTTTGTTCCTACCATTTTTCTTATGGTTTCATTTGGTATTCTATCTCTTCTTGTGTTGTTTGTTATTTTTCTCAAGCATCACATCTCACATGTATTGACCTTTCTTAATTGTTATTTAGAAAGGGTCCATGTTTGACTTTCATAGCACAAAGTTGTTATGAAAATGCTATTTATCATTTGTTTAGCTGGCATAGAAATGTTTGGATGTCTTAGCAATGGTGAAAGCTGGTATGGGAAAGCATTTGCTTTTTGTATTCTCATGTCAATTTCTCTGTCTAGTTTTCCATCTTCTGTGAACATTGTGCCCAAATACTTGAATTCCTCTACTTGTTTTATTTCTTTATCTTTGATCTTAATATTTAATGGTTGTCTTAATTTGCTTATTCTCATAGCCTCTATTTTTGCTGTATTAATTTTCATACTGTAGTTTGTGCAGCTTTTATCTAGAGATGTTATATGCTGTTGTATCAGGTTTCCATCCTCATATATTAGGCATTGGTCATCTGCGAATAGTAGCTCGTTCATGTTTGGATGATTTTTCCCTTATTGTTGCTTGTTTCCTGATTTATTTTGTCCATATATATGATGAAGAGGAGTGGTGAGAGGACGCATCCTTGTCTTACACCTGTTGTAACCTGAAACCATTCTGACAGACCTTCCGATGTTCTAACGGCACTTTGACTGTTTTTATATAATGCCATTATATTATCTGGTTAGTTGTCCTGCTACCCCGTAAGTTTATAAAGTTTGCCAAAGTTTGTTCCTGTCCACACGATCAAACGCTTTTTCCTGATCTATAAACACTATATTTAGGTTTCTGTCATATTCTATTGTTTTTTCACATAGTTGTCTCATTGTAAATATAGCATCAGTACAGCTTTTGCCTTTTCTGAATCCGAATTGATTATTACTTAATTGAGGTTCTATTAAATGTTCTTGTTATTCCGGCAAATATACTCTAGTCAGTCCAGATGAACGCGTGTGTTGTTGGTAAATGTGATAGCTCCCGACACAGGCTCAATCTTCTACACGTGTGCTGGTGATAGTAGTTTGTTAGGCTCCTGGACCTGTCTCTATCAACCTGCCATTAGATTACACAACAAGGAGACCATAATCAACATTGTTTTCAAAAGATCGAAAGAGAAGAACTGAGAAACCCAGCTGCGTCCTCCTGTAGCCACTATTCTCAATGTGAAACTAATCGCTACCATCACCAAGAAGAAGCCATCAACTCATTCTATAAAATATTGTGACTACTTCACGAACATTTAGTCTTTTGTATCCTTCAGTCCGAAAACCTCCTCACTGCTTATCTTTGTTACGTGTGCTATTAACATTTCTTGTTGTCACTGTGGTTCTGTTCTTAAGTGCAGTGACAGCAAAACTGTGTCCGTTTGTCCGAATATTTGAGTGAACTGTGTTGTATTCGTTTAGTTTCTGGTAGCTGTTCTTCAATTATTCTCCTTACTGCCGATAGCGTATGTGGGCTAGTGAATCGCGTGGTGAAGACGGAAACTATTGACCAAAATATGCACAACACAGTAGAAGACAATCACCTAATTGATATGCACAACACAGTAGAAGACAATCACCTAATTGATATGCACAACACAGTAGAAGACAATCACCTAATTGATATGCACAACACAGTATAAGACAATCACCTCATTTACAAATAAATAATAATCGGAAATTGTATGTGTAGTTGTCTTCTTGGTTGTAATGTGACTGTTGAAATAAGCTTAATAAAATTACTGAGACGTTGGTCACAAACTGGTCTGTAGGTAAATAAGGTCATCATTATTTTGAAATATAAATATACATTGGTAGAGTGTATCGTGCGTCACAGTAGCCACCATTTTATCATATCAGTCTAACATTACTAAAATAACGTCTGGCTAGTAGATTACACATTGCTTTATTTATCATGTCAATCTAACATTGGTTATTGGTTATTGGTTATGGAAGGCCTCGGTATCACAGCAAACGAATTAAAATCCATAATTGCTCAACCGCCCGTGCCAGTGGAATCATCCGAATTACTAACTCATCTCTCAAACAAAGAAAGGTAACTGTAGTCCCCATCGTAGCAGTCTCAGCACACGCCAAAAGACATAAGGCGAAACCGCGCAGAAAGTGAACACAGCCAACTGTTCCCCGTCATACGATATCATCATTCATCGTAAACAAGCGGGATATCGAAGCAGGATCAAAACGGATGAGACACACAGCTCACGGTGTGCACAGAGCACTTAACTCAGTAGCTCCTGCAACAAGCCGGACTTGGAATATGAGGAAACTGCAAGGAGGAACACTTTTCAGACATAGCCTTCAATGGTTCCTGCCGCCTATCCACCATATACCATGGGAGTTTACGTCCTCCCGAAAATGATGATCGTCATAGCACTTGATGATGTTAGGCCATCATTGATGACTCCAATTCCAAAAATATAGACACACAGTGGTGGTAAGTTATCATTTCCAATCCAACAGAAGCCACATGACCTGTAGTTAGTAAAACCACAGAGAGAATATGATTTTGTGACCTTCACTGATTCACTCTTAGATGTGAATGTGTAGTTTACACAAGAGGAGAAGTTTTCAACTACAGTGATCCCAATTAAGGCAATTCTGGGATAGCAAGGCAAGTCTCCTTTATAGCAGCAGAACTTGATGTTCTCCGCTTCCTTCTTGTAGCTGCCGCCACACGATTCTGATGTCTCATTAACTTGGACATCATTCAAGAACAATGTCAGATTAACATTCCATAGATATGGCTCTGCTGATGAAATGCTTGGTGCAACAGTTGTATCAATCATACTGGAGGCTCCTGTAATCTAATATTACTTAAAGAACGTCTGGCTAGTAGATTACACATTGCTTTATTTATCATGTCAGTCTAACATTACTTAAAGAACGTCTGGCATAGTAGATTACACATTGCTTTATTTATCATGTCAGTCTAACATTACTTAAAGAACGTCTGGCTAGTAGATTACACATTGCTTTATTTATCATGTCAATCTAACATTACTTAAAGAACGTCTGGCATAGTAGATTACACATTGCTTTATTTATCATGTCAATCTAACATTACTTAAAGAACGTCCGGCTAGTAGATTACATATTGTTTATTTCTCAGTTCCCAATTCTCTCGTTTTTACTCTGACCTTGACCCGATAACCTGGAAATGCTTGACCTCTCTGTCGTCTGTCCTGAAAAGAACGTTTTAATGGGCGTAGATGCGTTGTATAGAGTGTTGTAGTAGAGCGGTGATACTTGCCTCGCTTGGTCCATCATATCAACCTTCAGCACGACATTTCTTAGTATGGGGTTTCCTTTCTTCTCTCATCCCTACTCGCTTGGTCCATCATATCAACCTTCAGCACGACATTTCTTAGTATGGGGTTTCCTTTCTTCTCTCATCCCTACTCGCTTGGTCCATCATATCAACCTTCAGCACGACATTTCTTAGTATGGGGTTTCCTTTCTTCTCTCATCCCTACTCGCTTGGTCCATCATATCAGCCTTCAGCACGACATTTCTTAGTATGGGGTTTCCTTTCTTCTCTCATCCCTACTCGCTTGGTCCATCATATCAACCTTCAGCACGACATTTCTTAGTATGGGGTTTCCTTTCTTCTCTCATCTCTACTCGCTTGGTCCATCATATCAACCTTCAGCACGACATTTCTTAGTATGGGGTTTCCTTTCTTCTCTCATCCCTACTCGCTTGGTCCATCATATCAACCTTCAGCACGACATTTCTTAGTATGGGGTTTCCTTTCTTCTCTCATCCCTACTCTCTTGGCCAGACTAGACTCGTTATTCTGCTTCTTGAGGTGACGCGAAGAGGTGGAGTAGGTTCTGGATGTTTCTGGTTCACCAGTCCTGACGCAAGCCATCAGTTATGAGTCGCTGACAGCTTCCAGCTCTGTTCCTGTTAACCGTCATGTCTCCATCAGCTATGATTCGCTGTCAGCCTCCACTTCTGTTGCTGTCAAGCATCTTGTCTCCATCAGCTATAATTCGCTGACAGCCTCCACTTCTGTTGCTGTCAAGCATCATGTCTCCATCAGCTATGATTCGCTGTCAGCCTCCACTTCTGTTGCTGTCAAGCATCTTGTCTCCATCAGCTATGATTCGCTGTCAGCCTCCACTTCTGTTGCTGTCAAGCATCATGTCTCCATCAGCTATGATTCGCTGTCAGCCTCCACTTCTGTTGCTGTCAAGCATCTTGTCTCCATCAGCTATGATTCGCTGTCAGCCTCCACTTCTGTTGCTGTCAAGCATCATGTCTCCATCAGCTATGATTCGCTGTCAGCCTCCACTTCTGTTGCTGTCAAGCATCTTGTCTCCATCAGCTATAATTCGCTGACAGCCTCCACCTGTGTTGCTGTCAAGCATCTTGTCTCCATCAGCTATAATTCGCTGACAGCCTCCACCTGTGTTGCTGTCAAGCATCTTGTCTCCATTCGCTATAATTCGCTGACAGCCTCCACCTGTGTTGCTGTCAAGCATCTTGTCTCCATTCGCTATAATTCGCTGACAGCCTCCACCTGTGTTGCTGTCAAGCATCTTGTCTCCATCAGCTATAATTCGCTGACAGCCTCCACCTGTGTTGCTGTCAAGCATCTTGTCTCCATTCGCTATAATTCGCTGACAGCCTCCACCTGTGTTGCTGTCAAGCATCTTGTCTCCATCAGCTATAATTCGCTGACAGCCTCCACCTGTGTTGCTGTCAAGCATCTTGTCTCCATCAGCTATAATTCGCTGACAGCCTCCACCTGTGTTGCTGTCAAGCATCTTGTCTCCATCAGCTATAATTCGCTGACAGCCTCCACCTGTGTTGCTGTCAAGCATCTTGTCTCCATTCGCTATAATTCGCTGACAGCCTCCACCTGTGTTGCTGTCAAGCATCTTGTCTCCATCAGCTATAATTCGCTGAGAGCCTCCACCTGTGTTGCTGTCAAGCATCTTGTCTCCATCAGCTATAATTCGCTGACAGCCTCCACCTGTGTTGCTGTCAAGCATCTTGTCTCCATTCGCTATAATTCGCTGTCAGCCTCCACTTCTGTTGCTGTCAAGCATCATGTCTCCATCAGCTATGATTCGCTGTCAGCCTCCACTTCTGTTGCTGTCAAGCATCTTGTCTCCATCAGCTATAATTCGCTGACAGCCTCCACTTCTGTTGCTGTCAAGCATCATGTCTCCATCAGCTATGATTCGCTGTCAGCCTCCACTTCTGTTGCTGTCAAGCATCTTGTCTCCATCAGCTATGATTCGCTTTCAGCCTCCACTTCTGTTGCTGTCAAGCATCATGTCTCCATCAGCTATGATTCGCTGTCAGCCTCCACTTCTGTTGCTGTCAAGCATCTTGTCTCCATCAGCTATAATTCGCTGACAGCCTCCACCTGTGTTGCTGTCAAGCATCTTGTCTCCATTCGCTATAATTCGCTGACAGCCTCCACCTGTGTTGCTGTCAAGCATCTTGTCTCCATTCGCTATAATTCGCTGACAGCCTCCACCTGTGTTGCTGTCAAGCATCTTGTCTCCATCAGCTATAATTCGCTGACAGCCTCCACCTGTGTTGCTGTCAAGCATCTTGTCTCCATTCGCTATAATTCGCTGACAGCCTCCACCTGTGTTGCTGTCAAGCATCTTGTCTCCATCAGCTATAATTCGCTGACAGCCTCCACCTGTGTTGCTGTCAAGCATCTTGTCTCCATCAGCTATAATTCGCTGACAGCCTCCACCTGTGTTGCTGTCAAGCATCTTGTCTCCATCAGCTATAATTCGCTGACAGCCTCCACCTGTGTTGCTGTCAAGCATCTTGTCTCCATTCGCTATAATTCGCTGACAGCCTCCACCTGTGTTGCTGTCAAGCATCTTGTCTCCATCAGCTATAATTCGCTGACAGCCTCCACCTGTGTTGCTGTCAAGCATCTTGTCTCCATCAGCTATAATTCGCTGACAGCCTCCACCTGTGTTGCTGTCAAGCATCTTGTCTCCATTCGCTATAATTCGCTGTCAGCCTCCACTTCTGTTGCTGTCAAGCATCATGTCTCCATCAGCTATAATTCGCTGTCAGCCTCCACTTCTGTTGCTGTCAAGCATCTTGTCTCCATCAGCTATAATTCGCTGACAGCCTCCACTTCTGTTGCTGTCAAGCATCATGTCTCCATCAGCTATGATTCGCTGTCAGCATCCACTTCTGTTGCTGTCAAGCATCTTGTCTCCATCAGCTATGATTCGCTGTCAGCCTCCACTTCTGTTGCTGTCAAGCATCATGTCTCCATCAGCTATGATTCGCTGTCAGCCTCCACTTCTGTTGCTGTCAAGCATCTTGTCTCCATCAGCTATAATTCGCTGACAGCCTCCACCTGTGTTGCTGTCAAGCATCTTGTCTCCATTCGCTATAATTCGCTGACAGCCTCCACCTGTGTTGCTGTCAAGCATATTGTCTCCATTCGCTATAATTCGCTGACAGCCTCCACCTGTGTTGCTGTCAAGCATCTTGTCTCCATTCGCTATAATTCGCTGACAGCCTCCACCTGTGTTGCTGTCAAGCATCTTGTCTCCATTCGCTATAATTCGCTGACAGCCTCCACCTGTGTTGCTGTCAAGCATCTTGTCTCCATCAGCTATAATTCGCTGACAGCCTCCACCTGTGTTGCTGTCAAGCATCTTGTCTCCATCAGCTATAATTCGCTGACAGCCTCCACCTGTGTTGCTGTCAAGCATCTTGTCTCCATCAGCTATAATTCGCTGACAGCCTCCACCTGTGTTGCTGTCAAGCATTTTGTCTCCATTCGCTATAATTCGCTGTCAGCCTCCACTTCTGTTGCTGTCAAGCATCATGTCTCCATCAGCTATGATTCGCTGTCAGCCTCCACTTCTGTTGCTGTCAAGCATCTTGTCTCCATCAGCTATAATTCGCTGAAAGCCTCCACCTGTGTTGCTGTCAAGCATCTTGTCTCCATCAGCTATAATTCGCTGAAAGCCTCCACCTATGTTGCTGTCAAGCATATTGTCTCCATCAGCTATAATTCGCTGAAAGCCTCCACCTGTGTTGCTGTCAAGCATATTGTCTCCATCAGCTATAATTCGCTGAAAGCCTCCACCTGTGTTGCTGTCAAGCATCTTGTCTCCATCAGCTATAATTCGCTGAAAGCCTCCACTTCTGTTGCTGTCAAGCATCATATCTCCATCAGCTATGATTCGCTGACAGCCTCCACTTCTGTTGCTGTCAAGCATCTTGTCTCCATCAGCTATAATTCGCTGACAGCCTCCACCTGTGTTGCTGTCAAGCATCTTGTCTCCATCAGCTATAATTCGCTGACAGCCTCCACCTGTGTTGCTTTCAAGCATCTTGTCTCCATCAGCTATAATTCGCTGACAGCCTCCACCTGTGTTGCTGTCAAGCATCTTGTCTCCATCAGCTATAATTCGCTGACAGCCTCCACCTGTGTTGCTGTCAAGCATCTTGTCTCCATTCGCTATAATTCGCTGACAGCCTCCACCTGTGTTGCTGTCAAGCATCTTGTCTCCATCAGCTATAATTCGCTGACAGCCTCCACCTGTGTTGCTGTCAAGCATCTTGTCTCCATCAGCTATAATTCGCTGACAGCCTCCACCTGTGTTGCTGTCAAGCATCTTGTCTCCATCAGCTATAATTCGCTGACAGCCTCCACCTGTGTTGCTGTCAAGCATCTTGTCTCCATCAGCTATAATTCGCTGACAGCCTCCACCTGTGTTGCTGTCAAGCATCTTGTCTCCATTCGCTATAATTCGCTGTCAGCCTCCACTTCTGTTGCTGTCAAGCATCATGTCTCCATCAGCTATGATTCGCTGTCAGCCTCCACTTCTGTTGCTGTCAAGCATCTTGTCTCCATCAGCTATAATTCGCTGAAAGCCTCCACCTGTGTTGCTGTCAAGCATCTTGTCTCCATCAGCTATAATTCGCTGAAAGCCTCCACCTGTGTTGCTGTCAAGCATATTGTCTCCATCAGCTATAATTCGCTGAAAGCCTCCACCTGTGTTGCTGTCAAGCATATTGTCTCCATCAGCTATAATTCGCTGAAAGCCTCCACCTGTGTTGCTGTCAAGCATCTTGTCTCCATCAGCTATAATTCGCTGAAAGCCTCCACTTCTGTTGCTGTCAAGCATCATGTCTCCATCAGCTATGATTCGCTGTCAGCCTCCACTTCTGTTGCTGTCAAGCATCTTGTCTCCATCAGCTATAATTCGCTGACAGCCTCCACCTGTGTTGCTGTCAAGCATCTTGTCTCCATCAGCTATAATTCGCTGAAAGCCTCCACCTGTGTTGCTGTCAAGCGTCTTGTCTCCATCAGCTATAATTCGCTGACAGCCTCCACCTGTGTTGCTGTCAAGCGTCTTGTCTCCATCAGCTATAATTCGCTGACAGCCTCCACCTGTGTTGCTGTCAAGCGTCTTGTCTCTATCAGCTATAATTCGCTGAAAGCCTCCACCTGTGTTGCTGTCAAGCGTCTTGTCTCCATCAGCTATAATTCGCTGACAGCCTCCACCTGTGTTGCTGTCAAGCGTCTTGTCTCCATCATCTATAATTCGCTGACAGCCTCCACCTGTGTTGCTGTCAAGCATCTTGTCTCCATCAGCTATAATTCGCTGACAGCCTCCACCTGTGTTGCTGTCAAGCATCTTGTCTCCATCAGCTATAATTCGCTGACAGCCTCCACCTGTGTTGCTGTCAAGCGTCTTGTCTTCGTTTCCACAAAGAGACAGATGTCTTTCCTCTAGGAACAAGGTCAGGATAACGCGCAGCTCCCACTCGCTTCACTAGACCCGTGTCTTGTACCTTCAGTACAGCATTTACCCCACCCCAACCCCTCCACTACACCATACAGACCCCAGAAATGTGTTATTTCACAAATAAATTATTCTAGCTATATTATCTTATAATATCTACATATTGTCTATATTGTCTTTAGATGTTTTTGCTAAATTATTTAAACAACTTAAGCAAGTAATATTTTCCAGATATTGCTTCTGTATATTTTGATTCACGAGATTTCTTCTTATTATTGCCTACAAAGCAAGGAGTTGTGAACATTGTCCGTTCGGATTGTCCGTTTCACAAATAAAACTGATTGTATGAGAGCCAATTTATCTCTGGTTCTCATTCCACGCGACGGATTATTGCCAAAAAAGATAATTTATACACATTGAGAGTTGTTGCCCTTCTTGAAAGGATGGCTAGAGGTGGCAAGATAAACTGTGTGTAGAGCTTCATTGCGACATCGATATGAGATTTGTGTTTTGTTTTGTGTGGCTGCTGGACCAGGAGAAGAAACAAAGATATGCGTGGCACAGAATTATACAATTACAATTCAGAGTGCATTTGTAATAAAGTTTTCGAAATACATCAAGGCAATAAAATATGTGACAAGAGAGATAAGGATTGAGACGGAAGAAATGCTGAATAATGCGAGGAGAGAGAGATGAAGAGTTTGTTGAAGAACAAAATAAAGATGAGGTGATACTGTCAGTGGCGACTCTTAACTCTTTGGCTTTACATTAGCTCACAGCTCCGGGTGTCACTCACAATCACACACGCACGAACACACATACGCATGAACACGCACGAGCACACACACACACACACGCATACATACACATACGGACGCACACGCACGAACACACACGCATGAACATACACGCACACATAAATAACATCTGTTCTATTCATCTTGTCAGTACAAATAGATCATCTGTCCATCACTATCTAATTCTTTTCTTCTTCTTCTTTCCTTCCTCATCTGCCTTTCAGCGTCGAGGGGAGATATAATTTGCGGTCTTTTGCTCTTATGTTCGCCTCTGCTGCTGTTATGTTTCCTAGTGCTTCTAATATTCCATCGATCCATCTTTTTCGTGGTCGACCCTTGGGTCTGTTGTTCTCACAACGTTTGTTGAAGGCTCGTTGTGTTGTGTTTTGTTCTTTCTGCCTTGTCACGTGGCCGAACCATTTTATCTGTTGTTTCCTTATATATTCTATGGCTGGGGCTATTCCTAGCTTTTTTCTCAGTTCTACATTTCTGATCTTATCTCTCAGACTGTTTCCTGTCATTCGTCTAACACATTTCATCTCTGTAGAGGTTATTTTACTTATTGTTCTTGCATCTAGAGTCCAGGTATTGGTAGCACAACGTTGGAATGAAGATTGTATTGTATAGTGCTCGTTTTGCCTCCAGAGTTATTTCCTTGTTGGACAATAGTGGTGATAACTGTCCGATGATTTGACAAGCTTTGTTGCATCTTGATTCTATCTCTGCTGTTTGGGAATTGTCGTTTGTCATTAGACTATCTAATTAATTCATGTAAACATGGAAGGAATTCGCTTTTAAAAATGGTAACCATAGCAACGTCATACTGACTACTCTTTTCATTTTCAACATCCAAGAGTTTTGATGAATCTTCTCTGGCTGAGCAATTTTTGAGCTCGTTGCTGGTCAGAAAGGGTTTATTTCTAGATGTAGCGATTTTTATTCCAACCGACAAGGCTGCAGGGTTCACCCAGCCTCTACAAATGAGTGGCAACGATTTTTTTTGGTTAGTAAGGGCGGTTTGGAGTAATGCTGACCAATTCGCCCAAAAATATTTATCCGGCCATGAAAAAATATAACTCAGGCTTTCCCACTACCAAGTCGTAGGCCAAACCTTTACATTGCAGAGTTCTTATACCGATTCGGGTGAACTTTGACCTTTTTTATATCTGGCTTTCCACTAAAATAACAGAGTTGTCAACGATCTCCCATTACTGGCCATCACAGTTCATCACATGTCATCACAGGTCATCACAGGTCAATGAAATAAACCTCCAGATAGTTCGACATGGGATTCGAATCGGGCACCTTCTGATTATGATGCCAACACCTAGACCACGCCACTGCAACTCCCACGCATGACAATACGGTTTTTTCATTGCAAGTAAACATCGACGTTGAATTACCCATAGGGCTTTACTGTATCCACCCACATACGTGTATAATAATAGTGTGCTTCTTACAAATGTCATGCATTGATTTATCTATCATTTCTGCATTATTTTTCTCACCAGATTATGGTTATGGAAGGTCCCGGTATCACTGCAAACGAATTAAAATCCATAATTGCTCAAACGCTCGTGCCAGTAGAATCATTCCAATTAATATCTCATCTCCCAAACTAAGAAAGGTAGCTGCAGTCCCCATCATAGCAGTCTCAGCACACGCCAAAAGACATAAGGCGAAACCGCACAGAAAGTGAACACAGCTATCTGTTCCCCGTCATACGGTATCCCCATTCATCGTAAACAATCGGAACATTTTCTCATCAGATGATCGAATGTAGGATACATCAAATGTAGAGCAACAAGAGTAGAGTCTTTAGAATCATCAACTAATTAAACAAAGTGCTCAACATTTCTAGCACACACAATAAAACAAATGTAAATACAAAATATAAATGTAAAACATATTTGTCATATACAACATACATAAAATATGGCATCCAACATATACCGCATTTGACACAAAAAAAGCATTCATTAAATCTAACATCCATCCAAGGTTCGTCAAGTACAACATTCGTTAAATACAGGTTCCAGCCAATCAAATCAAATCTGGTACAAAATTCGCCAAGTTGAATATTTGTTGAATATCGAAAAGATCCTACCAAGTATAACAAACATCAAATACATTATTCATTAAACACAGATCCTACCAAGTATAATAAACATCAAATACATTATTCATTAAACACAGATCTTACCAAGTATAAGAAACATCAAACACATTATTCATTAAACAGAGATCTTACCAAGTATAACAAACATCAAACACATTATTCATTAAACACAGATCTTACCAAGTATAACAAACATCAAACACATTATTCATTAAACACAGATCTTACCAAATATAACAAACATCAAACACATTATTAATTAAACACATATCTTACCAAGTATAACAAACATCAAACACATTATTCATTAAACACAGATCTTACCAAATAGAACATTCATTTAATACAGCATTCATCTTATACTATATGTGGTTTGGCGTCTTGTCAGGCAGTTGGTAGCAATCAGTCAGGATAAGTCTTATGTTGGATTCTGTTTTGTTGAACAGCTTCCCTCGTGGCTGAATCTGCCAATATTGGATAGACATATTCGACCGCAGAATGAACAAGATGTATTCATGGTGCCTGGCAATGTCTCCTTTATCCTGTGCCTTTTGTTTTCTGAATTTGATATCAGCGCTGCTTCGAAAGTTGTTGTGCTTTTTTATTTTATCTTTGTTCTCCGTGTGCTACGATCTGCAGTCAGATTTTCCGCATATACACATCCTACCAAATACAACATCCATCACATACAACATCCATTAATGGTAAATCCTACCAAATACAACATCCATCAAATACAACATCCATTAATTGTAACTCCTACCAAATACAACATCCATCACATACAACATCCATTAATGGTAAATCCTACCAAATACAACATCCATCAAATACAACATCCATTAATTGTAAATCCTACCAAATACAACATACATCGAATACAGCCAACTAATCATCATTATCATTAATTGCCATGCACAGAACCTTTGCCGAACATTCAATATCTCAGACGTCAGAGCTTCTGTTATCAAATCCACTGTTCATTGTTTCTGCACCACGTTGTTAAAGTGTCTTGTATCTTCTTCCCTTGTCTCTTCTCCTCTCATTTGTGGATCTACTGACACCACAACATTTGTGGATCTACTGACACCACAACATTTGTGGATCTACTGACACCACAACATTTGTGGATCTACTGCCGCCACAACATTTGTGGATCTACTGCCGCCACAACATTTGTGGATCTACTGCCGCCACAACATTTTTCAATGTTCCTCTACGTATGACATTCCCAACGAAAGTGGACTCTAATTTTCTGATAAAATTGGAAAAAATTTCTTTGTTTTCTGACCTCTCTAAGGACTTCATTGCTCTTTTTAGTTGTCCATGGTGTTCTCAACTTTCTCCATTATAATCACATTTATGTGCCCCCAAGACATTTCTTCATTATAATCACATTTATGTGCCCACAAGACATTTCTTCATTATAATCACATTTATGTGCCCACAAGACATTTCTTCATTATAATCACATTTATGTGCCCCCAGGACATTTCTTCATTATAATCACATTTATGTGCCCCCAGGACATTTCTTCATTATAATCACATTTATGTGCCCCCAAGACATTTCTTCATTATAATCACATTTATGTGCCCCCAAGACATTTCTTCATTATAATCACATTTATGTGCCCCCAAGACATTTCTTCATTATAATCACATTTATGTGCCCCAAGACATTTCTTCATTATAATCACATTTATGTGCCCACAAGACATTTCTTCATTATAATCACATTTATGTGCCCCCAAGACATTTCTTCATTATAATCACATTTATGTGCCCACAAGACATTTCTTCATTATAATCACATTTATGTGCCCCCAAGACATTTCTTCATTATAATCACATTTATGTGCCCCCAAGACATTTCTTCATTATAATCACATTTATGTGCCCCCAAGACATTTCTTCATTATAATCACATTTATGTGCCCCCAAGACATTTCTTCATTATAATCAAATTTATGTGCCCCCAAGACATTTCTTCATTATAATCACATTTATGTGCCCCCAAGACATTTCTCCATTATAATCACATGTATGTGCCCCCAAGACATTTCTCCATTATAATCACATTTATGTGCCCCCAAGACATTTCTTCATTATAATCACATTTATGTGCCCCCAAGACATTTCTTCATTATAATCACATTTATGTGCCCCAAGACATTTCTCCATTATAATCACATTTATGTGCCCCAAGACATTTCTTCATTATATCAATTTATGTGCCCCCAAGTACTTTCTCCATTATAATCTATGTGCCCCAAGACATTTTCCATAATACATTTATGTGCCCCAAGTTTTCTTCATTATAATATTTATGTGCCCCAAGTACTTTCTTCATTATAATCTGCGGCATCCAAGTACTTTCCTCATTATAATCTGCGGCACCCAAGTACTTTCCTCATTATAATCTGCGGCATCCAAGTACTTTCCTCATTATAATCTGTGGCATCCAAGTACTTTCTTCATTATAATATGTGGCATCCAAGTACTTTCTTCATTATAATCTGCGGCATCCAAGTACTTTCTTCATTATAATATGTGGCATCCAAGTACTTTCTTCAGTATAATCTGTGGCATCCAAGTACTTTCTTCATTATAATCTGCGGCATCCAAGTACTTTCCTCATTATAATCTGTAGCATCCAAGTACTTTCTTCATTATAATATGTGGCATCCAAGTACTTTCTTCATTATAATATGTGGCATCCAAGTACTTTCTTCATTATAATATGTGGCATCCAAGTACTTTCTTCATTATAATCTGTGGCATCCAAGTACTTTCTTCATTATAATATGTGGCATCCAAGTACTTTCTTCATTATAATATGTGGCATCCAAGTACTTTCTTCATTATAATCTGTAGCATCCAAGTACTTTCTTCATTATAATATGTGGCATCCAAGTACTTTCTTCATTATAATATGTGGCATCCAAGTACTTTCTTCATTATAATCTGTAGCATCCAAGTACTTTCTTCATTATAATATGTGGCATCCAAGTACTTTCTTCATTATAATATGTGGCATCCAAGTACTTTCTTCATTATAATCTGTGGCATCCAAGTACTTTCTTCATTATATGTGGCATCCAAGTACTTTCTTCATTACAATCTGTAGCATCCAAGTACTTTCTTCATTATAATATGTGGCATCCAAGTACTTTCTTCATTATAATATGTGGCATCCAAGTACTTTCTTCATTATAATATGTGGCATCCAAGTACTTTCTTCATTATAATCTGCGGCATCCAAGTACTTTCCTCATTATAATCTGTAGCATCTAAGTACTTTCTTCATTATAATATGTGGCATCCAAGTACTTTCTTCATTATAATATGTGGCATCCAAGTACTTTCTTCATTATAATCTGTAGCATCCAAGTACTTTCTTCATTATAATATGTGGCATCCAAGTACTTTCTTCATTATAATATGTGGCATCCAAGTACTTTCTTCATTATAATATGTGGCATCCAAGTACTTTCTTCATTATAATCTGCGGCATCCAAGTACTTTCCTCATTATAATCTGTAGCATCCAAGTACTTTCCTCATTATAATCTGTGGCATCCAAGTACTTTCTTCATTATAATATGTGGCATCCAAGTACTTTCTTCATTATAATCTGCGGCATCCAAGTACTTTCTTCATTATAATCTGCGGCATCCAAGTACTTTCTTCATTATAATATGTGGCATCCAAGTACTTTCTTCATTATAATCTGTAGCATCCAAGTACTTTCTTCATTATAATATGTGGCATCCAAGTACTTTCTTCATTATAATATGTGGCATCCAAGTACTTTCTTCATTATAATATGTGGCATCCAAGACATTTCTTCATTATAATCACATCTATGTGCCCCCAAGACATTTCTTCATTATAATCACATTTATGTGCCCCCAAGACATTTCTTCATTATAATCACATTTATGTGCCCCCACGACATTTCTTCATTATAATCACATTTATGTGCCCCCAAGACATTTCTTCATTATAATCTGCGGCATCCAAGTACTTTCCTCATTATAATCTGCGGCACCCAAGTACTTTCCTCATTATAATCTGCGGCATCCAAGTACTTTCCTCATTATAATCTGTGGCATCCAAGTACTTTCTTCATTATAATATGTGGCATCCAAGTACTTTCTTCATTATAATCTGCGGCATCCAAGTACTTTCTTCATTATAATATGTGGCATCCAAGTACTTTCTTCAGTATAATCTGTGGCATCCAAGTACTTTCTTCATTATAATCTGTGGCATCTAAGTACTTTCTTCATTATAATATGTGGCATCCAAGTACTTTCTTCATTATAATATGTGGCATCCAAGTACTTTCCTCATTATAATCTGTAGCATCCAAGTACTTTCTTCATTATAATATGTGGCATCCAAGTACTTTCTTCATTATAATATGTGGCATCCAAGTACTTTCCTCATTATAATCTGTAGCATCCAAGTACTTTCTTCATTATAATATGTGGCATCCAAGTACTTTCTTCATTATAATATGTGGCATCCAAGTACTTTCTTCATTATAATATGTGGCATCCAAGTACTTTCTTCATTATAATCTGTGGCATTCAAGTACTTTCTTCATTATAATATGTGGCATCCAAGTACTTTCTTCATTATAATATGTGGCATCCAAGTACTTTCTTCATTATAATCTGTAGCATCCAAGTACTTTCTTCATTATAATATGTGGCATCCAAGTACTTTCTTCATTATAATATGTGGCATCCAAGTACTTTCTTCATTATAATCTGTAGCATCCAAGTACTTTCTTCATTATAATATGTGGCATCCAAGTACTTTCTTCATTATAATATGTGGCATCCAAGTACTTTCTTCATTATAATCTGTGGCATCCAAGTACTTTCTTCATTATAATATGTGGCATCCAAGTACTTTCTTCATTATAATATGTGGCATCCAAGTACTTTCTTCATTATAATCTGTAGCATCCAAGTACTTTCTTCATTATAATATGTGGCATCCAAGTACTTTCTTCATTATAATATGTGGCATCCAAGTACTTTCTTCATTATAATATGTGGCATCCAAGTACTTTCTTCATTATAATCTGCGGCATCCAAGTACTTTCCTCATTATAATCTGTAGCATCCAAGTACTTTCTTCATTATAATATGTGGCATCCAAGTACTTTCTTCATTATAATATGTGGCATCCAAGTACTTTCTTCATTATAATCTGTAGCATCCAAGTACTTTCTTCATTATAATATGTGGCATCCAAGTACTTTCTTCATTATAATATGTGGCATCCAAGTACTTTCTTCATTATAATATGTGGCATCCAAGTACTTTCTTCATTATAATCTGCGGCATCCAAGTACTTTCCTCATTATAATCTGTAGCATCCAAGTACTTTCCTCATTATAATCTGTGGCATCCAAGTACTTTCTTCATTATAATATGTGGCATCCAAGTACTTTCTTCATTATAATCTGCGGCATCCAAGTACTTTCTTCATTATAATCTGCGGCATCCAAGTACTTTCTTCATTATAATATGTGGCATCCAAGTACTTTCTTCATTATAATCTGTGGCATCCAAGTACTTTCTTCATTATAATATGTGGCATCCAAGTACTTTCTTCATTATAATCTGCGGCACCCAAGTACTTTCTTCATTATAATATGTGGCATCCAAGTACTTTCTTCATTATAATCTGCGGCATCCAAGTACTTTCTTCATTATAATCTGCGGCACCCAAGTACTTTCTTCATTATAATCTGTGGCATCCAAGTACTTTCTTCATTATAATCTGTGGCATCTAAGTACTTTCTTCATTATAATATGTGGCATCCAAGTACTTTCTTCATTATAATATGTGGCATCCAAGTACTTTCCTCATTATAATCTGTAGCATCCAAGTACTTTCTTCATTATAATTTGTGACATTCAAGTACTTTCTTCATTATAATCTGTGGCATCTAAGTACTTTCTTCATTATAATCTGTAGCATCCAAGTACTTTCTTCATTATAATCTGTGACATCCAAGTACTTTCTTCATTATAATCACATATATGTGGCATCCTTTGCCTTCAACATCGAGGTGAGATATAATTTGAAACATTTTGTTCTTCATTTGACCTCTCCTGTTATTTTCCCTAGTGTTTCCAATATTCCACCAATCCATATTTTCTGTGGTCGGCCCATATGTTTGGTGTTCTCCCGACGTTTATTGAAGGCCCGTCTTGTGTTTTAGTATTTATCTCTTATCACACGGTCAAACTATTTTATCTGTTGTTTCTTTATGTATTCAATGGTGGGAGTTATTCCCAGTTTTCCTCCTCAGAGCTTCACTTCTCATCTTTCAATGTCACCGAGAACTGTTTATCGTTTGGTGGGTTGCTGCAACAGCTTATAAATAAATGTCTCTGATATCATTAATAAAAAAAAAAAAACTTTACTCCTAGGAGAACTGACCTCTTGCACTTGGCACTGCAAGTGATAATACATGAACTCTACGATGTATGTAGGGGATTGTCCAGCATGATTTATCTGACATTCTTTTTTGAAGAGATCATTATCATCTAGATCCGAGCCTGCTGGCGTAGGTGATCATGTCTCTCCACAATTTTCGATCTCGACAGTTATTTATCATTTCTGTTATTGACCTTCTGCCATACCATTCTCTTAAGCCGTGTGGTCATCATCATCGAGCGCCGTCTCCGCAACGAAGGTTGGCTACCATGGATCGCTATTCCACTCTATTTCTTGCTTTGATGATGCATGTTGTCATATATTGATTTGTCCATCTTTTGATGTTACTCGTCAATGTTAGTCTTGGTCTGCCTCTGCCTCTTTTACCTTGTATTTTCCCTTCAAATATTACTTTTAGTAGGCTGTTGTGTCTTTTAACGTGCCCCAAAAATTGCATTGTCTTGTCTTAATTGTATTTAGTATTTCTCTTTTTATTTTTAGTTGTTTTAAAACTTCATCGTTTGTTTGCATTTCTTTCTATCCAATTCTACCTATTCTTCTATAAATCCACATTTCAAAGGCTTCAATTTTCTGTTCTGTTTTCTTGTCTAATGTCCATGTTTCTGCACCATACAGGAATATTGAGAAGATGCAACATTTTGCTATTCTTAGCTTCAGCCCTACTGTTATTTGTTTTGTTGTTAGTATATTTTTCAAGGCATTAAAATTACTTTTTTGCCATAACTATTCTTTTGTTTATTTCAATTTTACATTTTCCATTATTGGTTATAGTATGTCAAAGGTAGTTGCACATACAACTTCCTTGACCATACAACAGAAATTATAAACATACAAGGTAGCTGTGTGGTATTTTTTCTCTTTGCTTTCCGCTATCTCTTCGTCCCTCAATTTTCCCAGTTGTTACAATATATTCCAGCTGTTCTCGTCTCATTACATGGCCAAAAAATGATGATTGTTTCTTCCTGATATTGGAAATTAGCTCTCTTTTTTTGCTTTGACCTCTTTCAGAACGTTTTCATTACTCATCTTAGCTGCCCATGGTATTCTCAACATTCTTCTGTAAAACCACATTTCTACAGACTCCTGTGATTTTCTTGTTTGTTGTCCTATTGTCCATGATTCACATCCATATGTTACGACTGACTCTACATAACATTTAAGAATCATTTTATGAGAAGAGGTGAAGAGATACTGACTGATAAATTAGAACCTCTATCAAACCGACGTGCAATAAGTTTATCAAATGACATACCTCGTTTATTTATTTCACTATCAATGTAGTTTGTGATGTTTTCAATTGTTGTATTTTGAAGTGGATTTATGCACAAAAAATGTTTCTCTAATTTCTCCAATCTGTCGCATATCTCAAACAATTATACAGTTCAGATTTGCTGGCAGTGTTTGTGGATTCATCAGCCAATAAAGTAAATGGTTTCCCTTAATTTCAGTAGCACACTGTTCATCAATTACGTCTCCTATGTAACATTTCACAAGCTGTGTCTTTACTGCAATATGTAGCTCGTTCATTCTGGTTCTGAAGCCAGTCACTTCAATATGTAGGCCGTTCATTCTGTTTCTGATGCAAGTCACTTTAATATATAGGCCGTTCATTCTGTTTCTGATGCAAGTCACTTTAATATGTAGCTCGCTCATTCTGTTTCTGAAGCCAGTCACTTCAATATGTAGTTCGTTAATTTTGTTTCTGAAGCCAGTCACTTTAATATGTAGCTCGTTCACTCTGTTTCTGATGCAAGTCACTTTAATATGTAGCTCGTTCACTCTGTTTCTGATGCAAGTCACTTTAATATGTAGCTCGCTCATTTTGTTTCTGAAGCCAGTCACTTCAATATGTAGCTCGTTCATTCTGTTTCTGATGCAAGTCACTTTAATATGTAGCTCGTTCATTTTGTTTCTGAAGGCAGTCACTGTAATATGTAGCTCGCTCATTTTGTTTCTGAAGCCAATCACTTTAATATGTAGCTCGTTCATTTTGTTTCTGAAGCCAGTCACTTCAATATGTAGATCGTTAATTTTGTTTCTGAAGCCAGTAACTTCAATATGTAGCTCGCTCATTTTGTTTCTGAAGCCAATCACTTTAATATGTAGCTCGTTCATTCTGTTTCTGATGCAAGTCACTTTAATATGTAGCTCGTTCATTCTGTTTCTGAAGCCAGTCACTTTAATATGTAGCTCGTTCATTCTGTTTCTGAAGCCAGTCACTTTAATATGTACGCCGTTCATTCTGTTTCTGATGCAAGTCACTTTAATATGTAGCTCGCTCATTTTGTTTCTGAAGCCAGTCACTTTAATATGTAGCTCGCTCATTTTGTTTCTGATGCAAGTCACTTCAATATGTAGGCCGTTCATTCTGTTTCTGATGCAAGTCACTTTAATATGTAGCTCGTTCATTTTGTTTCTGATGCAAGTCACTTTAATATGTAGCTCGTTCATTTTGTTTCTGAAGCCAGTCACTTTAATATGTAGCTTGTTCATTCTGGTTCTGAAGCCAGTCAATTCAATATGTAGCTCGTTCACTCTGTTTCTGATGCAAGTCACTTCAATATGTAGCTCGCTCATTTTTTTCTGAAGTCAGTCACTTCAACTCACAACACACGGTCCCATCAAATTTCACACAATCTGTTCATATTTGGTTGTGTGAGTTACCTCCTCTTCAAGTAGGAAATATAAACTCCTAATCAAAACACGTATACAATACCTATTTTCTTCATTATCAGCTTTGCATTGCTGATGTTGGATAGAGTGAATAGGTCTCTTTCATGAAAAATACGTCGATTTTCTTTCTCCTTTGATTTGTATGATATTCAGAGAAATCATTATCCTGTTGCTTTCTAATAATTGGTGAAAGATTAATAAAGACACCTTTGGTTTTCTGACGGTTGCTTGCGTCATGCAGATAATATCTAAGCAAACACTATAACAAGCAGCACCTCGATCTTTATCTTGAACAAGCCACTTGTATTTATCTGTCTAGGAAACAATACAATTATACACAGGGCTATAGCTTGCTTCTCTCGGAGTATGTCCAGATGAACTCGCTGTTGGTATGTGCACTGGATCGTGAGAAAATATTGTTAGGGTCATTATCATCATCATCGAGTGCCGTCTCCGCAGCAAAGGTTGGTTACCATGGATCGCCATTTCACTCTTTTTTTTTGTTTTAATGGTGCAGGTTGACATATATTGATTTGTCCATCTTTGATTGTTACTCGTCCATGTTAGTCTTGGTCAGCCTCTGCCTCTTTTACCTTGTATTTTCCCTTCCAATATTACTTTTAGTAGGCTGTTGTGTCTTTTAACGTGCCCAAAAAATGTCATTTGTCTTGTCTTAATTGTATTTAGAAGTTCTCTTTTTATTGTTAGTTGTGTTAAAATTTCATAGTTTGTTTTCCTTTCTGTCCATTCAATTCTACCTATTCTTCTGTAAATCCACATTTCAAAGGCTTCAATTTTCTGTTCTGTTTTCTGGTCTAATGTCCATGTTTCTGCACCATACAGGAATATTGAGAAGATGTAACATTTTGCCATTCTTAGTTTCAGACCTGCTGTTATTTGTTTTATTACTAGTATATTTTTCATGGCATTAAAATTACTTTTGTTCCATACCTATTCTGTTGTTTATTTCCATTTTTCATCATTGGTTATAGTATGTCCAAGGTAGTTGTAGCTCTGAACTGTCTCCAGATGTATTCCTTCAACTGTGATATTTATTTGTAGGTCTTGAGAATTGTTAGGGTAATTGTTGGAATAAAATGACTGCCAGCATCTTCAGTCAGTGGTTAGTGAACTGGACTACAAAGTACAAGAGGTAGGGTTCGATCCCAACCGACGACTTCCAGGTTCAACCAGCCTTTAATGGGTACAGTATTTTTTATGGGAATGTAAAGCGGCACGGGCGTAATGCCGACCACATTACCCCAAAAATCATGTGCCGAAGGTCTGTAAAATTTATGATCACTAACACCATATTCCCTATACGCCATTTGGCGTGACGGGGTCACTAACACCATATTCCCTATACGCCACTTGACGTGACGGGGTCACTAACACCATATTCCCTATACGCCACTTGACGTGACGGGGTCACTAACACCATATTCCCTATACGCCACTTGGCGTGACGGAGTCACTAACACCATATTCCCTATACGCCACTTGGCGTGACGGGGTCACTAACACCATATTACATATACGCCACTTGGCGTGACGGGGTCACTAACACCATATTACATATACGCCACTTGACGTGACGGGGTCACTAACACCATATTACATATACGCCACTTGACGTGACGGGGTCACTAACACCATATTACATATACGCCACTTGGCGTGACGGGGTCACTAACACCATATTACATATACGCCACTTGGCGTGACGGGGTCACTAACACCATATTACATATACGCCACTTGGCGTGACTGGGGTACTTTCCCTTTTACCGCATCTTCAGTGGCTTTTTCACAGAAATGACATTCAAGGTCAAGGTGAACAGTGCAGATATCGGGCTTGAACTAGTTCCTAGAAGTCGTCAGATACAACAAACAAGTAGGTCTAGCACTGACGTCAGATACAACAAACAAGTAGGTCTAGCACTGACGTCAGATACAACAAACAAGTAGGTCTAGCACTGACGTCAGATACAACAAACAAGTAGGTCTAGCACTGACGTCAGATACAACAAACAAGTAGGTCTAGCACTGACGTCAGATACAACAAACAAGTAGGTCTAGCACTGACGTCAGATACAACAAACAAGTAGGTCTAGCACTGACGTCAGATACAACAAACAAGTAGGTCTAGAACTGACGTCAGATACAACAAACAAGTAGGTCTAGCACTGACGTCAGATACAACAAACAAGTAGGTCTTGCACTGACGTCAGATACAACAAACAAGTAGGTCTAGCACTGACGTCAGATACAACAAACAAGTAGGTCTAGCACTGACGTCAGATACAACAAACAAGTAGGTCTAGCACTGACGTCAGATACAACAAACAAGTAGGCCTAGCACTGACGTCAGATACAACAAACAAGTAGGTCTAGCACTGACGTCAGATACAACAAACAAGTAGGTCTAGCACTGACGTCAGATACAGCAAACAAGTAGGTCTAGCACTGACGTCAGATACAACAAACAAGTAGGTCTAGCACTGACGTCAGATACAACAAACAAGTAGGTCTAGCACTGACGTCAGATACAGCAAACAAGTAGGTCTAGCACTGACGTCAGATACAACAAACAAGTAGGTCTAGCACTGACGTCAGATACAGCAAACAAGTAGGTCTAGCACTGACGTCAGATACAGCAAACAAGTAGGTCTAGCACTCACGTCAGATACAGCAAATAAGTACGTTTAGCACTCACGTCAGATACAACAAACAACTACGTTAAGCACTCACGTCAGATACAACAAACAACTACGTTTAGCACTCACGTCAGATACAACAAACAACTACGTTTAGCACTCACGTCAGATACAACAAACAACTACGTTTAGCACTCACGTCAGATACAACAAACAACTACGTTTAGCACTCACGTCAGATACAACAAGCAAGTACGTTTAGCACTGACGTCAGATACAACAAACAACTACGTTTAGCACTCATGTCAGATACAACAAACAACTACGTTTAGCACTCACGTCAGATACAACAAACAAGTACGTTTAACACACACGTCAGATACAACAAACAACTACGTTTAGCACTCACGTCAGATACAACAAACAAGTACGTTTAGCACTGACGTCAGATACAACAAACAAGTACGTTTAGCACTCACGTCAGATACAACAAACAACTTCGTTTAGCACTCACGTCAGATACAACAAACAAGTACGTTTAGCACTGACGTCAGATACAACAAACAACTACGTTTAGCACTCACGTCAGATACAGCAAACAAGTACGTTTAGCACTCACGTCAGATACAACAAACAACTACGTTTAGCACTCACGTCAGATACAACAAACAAGTACGTTTAGCACTCACGTCAGATACAACAAACAACTACGTTTAGCACTCACGTCAGATACAACAAACAAGTACGTTTAGCACTCACGTCAGATACAACAAACAAGTACGTTTAGCACTCACGTCAGATACAACAAACAACTACGTTTAGCACTGACGTCAGATACAACAAACAACTACGTTTAGCACTGACGTCAGATACAACAAACAAGTACGTTTAACACTCACGTCAGATACAACAAACAACTACGTTTAGCACTCACGTCAGATACAACAAACAATTACGTTTAGCACTGACGTCAGATACAACAAACAAGTACGTTTAGCACTCACGTCAGATACAACAAACAACTACGTTTAGCACTCACGTCAGATACAATAAACAAGTACGTTTAGCACTCACGTCAGATACAACAAACAACTACGTTTAGCACTCACGTCAGATACAACAAACAACTACGTTTAGCACTGACGTCAGATACAACAAACAACTACGCTTAGCACTCACGTCAGATACAACAAACAACTACGTTTAGCACTCACGTCAGATACAACAAACAAGTACTTTTAGCACTAACGTCAGATACAACAAACAACTACGCTTAGCACTCACGTCAGATACAACAAACAAGTACGTTTAGCACTGACGTCAGATACAACAAACAACTACGTTTAGCACTGACGTCAGATACAACTAAGCACTCACGTCAGATACAACAAACAACTACGTTTAGCACTCACGTCAGATACAACAAACAAGTACAGCACTAACGTCAGATACAACAAACAACTACGTTTAGCACTCACGTCAGATACAACAAACAAGTACGTTTAGCACTGACGTCAGATACAACAAACTACGTTTAGCACTGACGTCAGATACAACAAACAACTACGCTTAGCACTCACGTCAGATACAACAAACAACTACGTTTAGCACTCACGACAGATACAACAAACAAGTACTTTTAGCACTAACGTCAGATACAACAAACAACTACGTTTAGCACTCACGTCAGATACAACAAACAAGTACGTTTAGCACTGACGTTAGATACAACAAACTACGTTTAGCACTCACGTCAGATACAACAAACAACTACGCTTAGCACTCACGTCAGATACAACAAACAACTACGTTTAGCACTCACGACAGCCTCGTGTACCAATTCTCGTTTTCTAATAAACAGCAACCTCAACCTCAAGAAAGGACAAAATGTCCTGGGCTGAAAATATAAATATAAAAGGCACTACATACAGTTTATGTATACGTTGGCACAAACCTAACTCAACTCTTTGTCACAACTTTGATTCAATAATAGTATTTATATATGGAATTTTTCATAAGAATGTCGAAAGTTCCCTGGACAGCTAAAAAGACCAATGAGGAAATTCTCAGAGGCCAACACAAAAAGGGAATTCCTAAAAAACGTAAAAAAAGAAACAATCAACATTTTTCGGGCACATCGTAAGAAGAGGAATGTTGGAATACTCGGTCACAACTGGCAAAATAAAAGGAAAGAGAGATCGCGGACGACAAAGATAGAAAATACTGGATAGCTTGGTGTCATGGCATGGAAAACAGTCAACAATAAAACTTATACG